>VZSV01000216.1:524306-572046 GCA_013398735.1 Nothocercus julius | reverse complement strand
AAAAAAAAAAAAAAAAAATATATATATATATATAGGAATGCTCTATTTAATATGAGCTTTGAATCAAAGTATGTTCTTAAAGTATATTTGAAGGTTGTTTTTTGTAAGGTAGTGCTCAGTAAGTAGCTCTGTGAGCTGTGTGTGTGTGGACTCTGGAGTCAAGGTTTCTGTGGCCTGGTGTTTGCGAAGCCACTGAGATGAGTCCATTGACTTCAGGAGTCCCCGAGTGAGGTCCTGCTGGAGAGGGAATGATCTCGTGTGAGTCTTGTTTTTCACGTACACTTAGGGAGCCTGTGCCCCTTCCACAGCTCCTGTCCCTCAGTACAGGAGCAATTGCTCCTTGCACCATTGAAAAATTAGTGTGAAAAGCAGGTGAAGGGAGAAGACTTGAATATGTTGAAAATACAGATGTAATCACTTGCCCTGGGAGGATGAAGCGTTTTATTCAGATCTTTCAGAACCTCAGAAAAGACCCAACTCCCAAACTGAAAGGAATGTGCAGAGAAGGGAATTGGGTGGTTTCGTTTAATAAGTGTTTGTCTTCTCACCACAAAACATAGCTATCAAGGAGATAAATTGAAGGTCTCGGAGCTAAACATGTACTGAGTGTTGCATTATCTAAATGAAAAGGCAGAACTGTTCCTGGGGAGCTGTGTTACCAACACATCCATGCTGCCAAGGGAAATGTGTTTCATAGATTTGTTCCTTTTGGAAAGGGTCCTGTTTCCAATGAAGAGGAAATGGTTTTCCTTCCCCCCCTCTCCTTTTCTGCCTCCATCATCCAGGCGTTAATGCTCAGGTGGAGATTTTAAAGGATTTGTGAGATTTGTGTGATCATACAGAATATTTTACCTGGGAGATTTAAACAGCTCAAGGACTATTATTAGTAGCTGCAGTAATAATAATCAGCTCTCATGTACTGCTTTTCATTCATACATCTCTAAGTGTATTTTAAAGAAAGGTCAGTATCCTGTCTCCTACTTGAGAGAAGGAGAACTAAAGCACAGATTTGACTTTTTGGTTTAATGCCTGGGGTGTCGTGACCAAAGAAAGAAGCTGACCTAGAACACAGAAACTTCTCACGCTTTCAGGGTAGTGGCCGTGTGCTTTCCAAGAGCTATCCGGAAACCTATGCCAAGAAATTTAGCTCATCTTGGTGGATTTCTCTTTCTAAATATGTTTTCCACGCAAGGTACTGCTGCTGCTCGACGGAGGTCATAGAATCATAGAATTATTAAGGTTGTAAGGGATCTTTAGGGATCATCTTGTCCAACCCCCCTGCACACACAGGGTCACCTAGAGCATGTGGCACAGGACTGTGTCCAAGCGGGTTTGGAAGATCTCCAGAGAAGGAGCCTCCACAGCCTCTCTGCGCAGCCTGTCCCAGGGCTCTGGCACCCTCACTGTTAAATTTTTCCTTAAGTTTCTGTGGAACTTTTGGTGCTTCAGTTTGTGGACATTTCCTCTAGTCCTGTCAGTGGCCACCACTGAGAAGAGGCCGGCCCCATCCTCCTCACTAAGTGGAGGAGTCGTCCACGTTCAGCACTCTGATCTCTGCAGACTCAAGCAATGTTGGTGCCTCAGGTGTTAGAGGTTCTCACTGGGACACGAGAGGGATGCAGTCACAGAAGAAATAGCATATCAGAAGGGGACAATGCCACTTGCATCCGAGTGGCAATTTAATGTCTGAAGTGTTAAACCACTGTTCTTAGTTGCCACTAAAGACTCAGGGGAAAAGTTGGCAAATATATAAATCAGACAATCTATTTTCATACTTTGACAGTCCAGGTCCTTGGGATGTTCTGCTGTGACTGTGTTCTGGCTTAGTATTTCACATTAATGTAAAATGTCTAATAAAAGAGCCCTCGAGTCTGCCTGGTAGGTTTTATATCTGCTGTTATCTCATACTGCTGCCGTGCTCCCGATAGAGGAGGGAAGCAGGGCCGACGCCGCTGCTATTGCTGTGCTGGGGCCTCTGGCTCACGAGCCAGTTTGGGTGTAACTGTGTGTGACAGGCCGCAGGTCACAATGTCCTCGGGTACTCTGCAGCTCTTGATTTGGCACATATGTAGTTTTAATTTGCAGTATTTCTGATGAGCTTAGGTTTTAAAAGGCTTGTCCCTTTCAGAAACTGCATAACAGCTTTGCAGCAAATCAAGGTTGCAAGGTAAGGTGGAGGGAGAATGAGGACTGATCAGACGTGGTTCAGGGCATCCCCAGGTTTCAATTCATTAGCAGGTTTTAAAACAAAATCTTAATATTCATCTTAAAATAGAGGTATTTTGTCTGTGTCAACATCCTTTGCCTTCCAGGGATTGCCTTTCAGGGATGCTGGGCACCTTTTCAACAGCAGCGCAATAAAACTAGACCTTAAACCTGAACGTGACCCAGTGGTTTACCGAGTTGGAGGGCTCATACGTATTTTTTTTCAGATGCATCAATTTAATAAAACCTGTCAGCTTTGCTGACAAATTTTGCCATTCTCTTATCCTTAATCTGTAATGGATTTTACTCTGGCTTAAATCTGGTCATTTCAAGACATGTAAATGTGTGATTACAGAGCTCAGTGATGGAGAGACCAGTCTCAAAATGGCTATTAACTGGAGGCAGTTTTTGGAGTGATTTCCTTTCTTCTGAGACTGAGATCTGTGGAAGATCTTGGGAAGGAGGTAGTTCTCCCTAAAATCCTTGGTGAGGGGACTACTGTGTTCTTTAACATGTGCCAAAAGAAAGAGGTTTAATTATTAAAAACAAGAATTCTTGCTTAAAGCACAGTGTTTGAATCTGGGGCAAATGCAAAACGACAGTCTGATGTGGGAAGTTTGAAGTGCTAATAATACTCTAACACAAAAACTGCAGGGCTTAGGAAAAATTATAAGTCTTGTGCGCTTTTCTAAATTTCTGAAAGAACTTGTGTTTAATTAATATTAACTCCTAAGCCTATTAACAGATTTACTTTTCAAATTCTCTGAAAATTAATGCTGTTCTCAGAAAGCAAGTACAGGAATTGCACAGAGAATATGCAGCTACTTGTTTGACAGGAAGCTCAGCCACCTCCTCTTGGGGGCAAAGCTGAATTTGTGCTCAGTGGAAGGGGGATCTGGTGTGGGCAGAACACGCGGTACCTCTGATTTGCAGAAGTGCTTGGAAGCACAATTTTCCCTATTTGTTCTTGCTAAATGTTGGCTTTATAGAGAAATTTAGGAACTGCCATTTCATCCTAAGTGATTTTTTTTTTTTAAATATTACTGATGAAAATATATTTTACCTGAATGGTTTAAGCTGTCTTTTCTGTCCCATACCAGCTTTCCTGGGGAAAGTTCGGTAGCTTGGCGGATTGGCGAGTGCCGTGGTGGTAACTTGTGCTGGGCGCTTGTGGGATGTATGGAAGGGAAGCTCCCTGGCCTGAGGTGTTGGCCCCATGATTAACTCACGGGGCTGTGGAAATAGTTTCTCTAATTGCCCAGGATACCGACTTTCCTGTTGCATTTGTCCAATCTTCGTTGGAATTTCTTTGAATCCATCCCGTAGCTCCTGCGTCTCCCGCACACAGGGCTGCCCGTCGGCAGCGGTGGGAAGCTACTGGGCACTAGAAGTGGTGACGCTGCCGGGTTTGTGACCCTGCGAAAGGTCGCGTAGGGATTTCAGTGGATGGATTTTCTTGATCAGGCCTCTGATAACTGCAGTTATCCCAATGTGCGTAAACGAAATGGCTAGTGCTGTTCATGAGTTTGTTTAGACAAGTCTAAAGCTTTCCCATTTAAGTCGGGGGGCAACCTAAACATTTTCCACATGTTCACTTTCTGCTATAAAATTTTAATGTAAGAATTGGATGGAGTCCAATAAACTGGCCAAGGCATTTTTTTTCCTTTTTGAAAAAGGCTGCTCTGTCCATTAAAATGTTCCATGTTCCTTTACTTTGATCTAATTAATTTTATTTAATTGTGATCTTTTTCCCCTTTGCTAATGGGGACAAATTAAAACTGTTGCTGTACGAAGTACAGGTTTGGGAGACTGAGCTCCAGGCTTTATCTGCTTCAGAAGAGGAAGAGCCCTTTGTTCCTGCACCACTTTACAGCCACGAGGGGCTTTTGCTCACACAGAAACGTCCATAAGCTTTGCCCCAAACCCGTTCCTCTGCTCGCGGAGCGGTGGCTGTTGTCACACTGTGGGTGGACAAAAAAAACCCAGGGTTCTTCAGGAATCTCAAGTGCTGATGTGGCTGCAGAGAAGTGAGATGGCAGTGAGAATTGCGTGCTGATCTCAATAATGGTTTGAAACTTTATTAAGTATGCTTTAATAATGTATTTATAAAAAGAAATCAATAATTAGTTATCACATTTTAGAAGTTGTTACACGTCCCTGAAGGCAAAAAACAGAGCTGTCCCAGTGCTAAGTAAGATTTCCTACAGATTTTTTTTTTACAGTGTATCTAAGCTGACCAAAAATACCACAAGGGAGGCAATGTACAGGAATAAAATACACCTTGCTTGGATGTTACCACGGGTCTAAGTCATGTCTGTGGCCCAGGTACATGAATTGCCAATACGAGTGGTTTGAAATTTTCTGTGGCATCATCTTTTATCAGTGATTAAATGAGGATGTGGGTGCCTAGGTTGAGCAGCTTTTCTGGTTAGTTTCCTGAGCCTGACTTTCCTTTTAGCCTGGGAAAACAGCTGAAATGGAGGAGAAGTAAAAAGTTCAGGAGTGTTTAATGCAATTTGAGAGATGCCAAAAAAACCCCCACTGCAAGGAAGGACAGTATCTCCAGGCCCCTGTTCACATGATGTTCTTGTGAAAGGCAGTGTGGATGGGCGTAGGTTTTCCATGCACTTTTGTTATTATAGAGAGAGATTTGTTTTTCCTGCCAGACATGAAGTGCACCCTGCAGTTTGGCCAGTTTTTCTTCAGAGCATGAACATCATTGGTTTTTGTCACGCAATATGCAAGTTTGCCACAGTGCTGTGTAATTTGGAGACATATATTCTTCAAAGGAATAATTCAATAGCACAGTTCGTATTATTCTAATGGCAAATATGGCACCTTAATGGTTAACTAAGCTGATGAAATGAGGGGTTTGGTTCATTTACAGTCCAAAATCTGATTAAATAGTAATAGCGGAAGCTAGAGTTATTCTGAGCAACATCCCATCTCTCTGGAGGATTCTTAATGTTGCACTAAAATTATTCACGTTTTCCAGCTCCATGTTTGTGGGCTGCACGCGGACTGCGGGGGATCCACTTGGGAAGCTGTTTCCCAAGGAATCTGCTGAAACTTCAGCTCCTTTCTGGTTCGCACACCTGGATTTGCTTCCTAATGAGAAGGAAGAGACAATTCCACGTGCTCGGGCCTTGCCCTGATGAACAGCTCGGCCTGTGGCCAAAGCAGCAGCTTTGCCAGGAGCGGTCAAACGTTCCCAGCCCCCCGCGCCTACACGTAGCCATTCTGACTTGTGAACTGCTCTCATTTGGTTCTTATTTGCAAGGAAATAGAGCAAGTATCATCACCCTGATTCATCCCAACCGTTTGAGCCTGTAAGGCACAGTGCTGGTTTAGAGGAGACTTTGGGTAGGGTTTATTTGGTTTTGTTTGGTTTCATAATATTTGTCTCGCATCAGATCATAGATTTCTAGGTTATAAATAAAGGAGGGAACTATTCTGTCTTGTTTTTTTTTTTTCCCAAAGCCACCTCTAGCACGTCCTTCCTGGACCATCTTAGTCAAGGTAAAAGAGCTGGTGATTCCTGCATCTACTGCTGCCCTTGACAAACCATCCTGATGCCTGGTTAAAACATCAAACTAATTCTTGTTTAAATTTCTGTAGAGTAGCATGAAATTCAAGTGTTGGATCCTCTTTTCTACATTAATCTGATGGACTGGAGAGAAAATTATTAACTTTTTCTTCTCCGAGTATACCCAGTGATCACGTTACCCTTGATAAACAAGCACATGGAGCTCCTGCAGGCATTCACAGCAGCGTGTGTTTTTAATCCTGGTAATGTTATATTGAAATTCTCAGGTGTCTCTGAAAGCCAGCTTTTAGTTTCACGTACACCACGTTAATTTTGTGTCCTTCAAGTTTTTTGCCAGAGTGTTTTGTATAAAATTGAGTATCTTACAGAAGTTTAAATATAGCACCTCTAATGGAATAATTGCCCAGGCCTCTAACCTCATCAAGAAAAGATTTCTGGGCAGTTTGAGAAGACCTGCTTTCCATAAGCCTTTGTTGATTTGCTTTAATTATATTACTTTCCTTTAATTTTTCATTAATGTAACTCCGTCAGCGGCCAGTGACCCTGCCAGGGTAGGTGTTGGGCTGCTTGGCAGGCGAGGATGGAGCTGCAGGGGAAGGAGGCGCCGCTGCAGGAGCCTCTGCAGTTGGGCTGGAGTCGCACACAAGTCCCATTTGATTCATTTCTACCTGTTTATTTCTTTTTTTTGTACAAATCCTCAATTTCCATTTATATTTATCAATCTAAGATTTCATTTTTGCTTTTGCCTCCCTTCTATTCTTTAATGCTTTTTGCTATTCCCAAACCCTGGGGTGAAGCTTCTAGAAACTGTCACTGAAGTTGACGTTTCCCTCTCAAGAACCTGTGGTTTTGCCTGTCCATCACTGATCAGTGTGGGATTTCACATATATTGACCCAAGCCACATTTTTAAACATTGAAGAACTTGACGTTCCAAGTAGTTGATGATTTATTAACCGGTCAGTGACATGTCTGAAGCTGTTTTCTCACCATATGTTGAAATACCCTGGGTATTTATGGACTATTTCCCTGAGTTTTTTGTGTAAGTATCTGGTGATGTTGTGTTGACATTTAGATATGATAGAACTGTTTTGCACTACTGGGATGGAAGTATATAAGCTGTTAAAGACAAGGTATTTGTCATGTTTACAGCTCTTTATATTTATTATGGTGGAGTGTAGTAAACATGGGATGTGCAAAATTTTTCAGTTAGCTCAGAAAATTCCCATGATAGCAAGTGACGTGATTGAATTTAGAGTTATTTCTTTCACTCTAGCTCTAAAATTTCAACTGCTACTGCTCATTACCTTTTTATCCTGCTTGTCAGCAAGAATCTTTATTTTACTGTGAGCCTTGCTGGCTTGTTCTCATTCATGAACGCTGTTTATCTCTTGATATCTCTCTAGTTGGAGGACACACCACTGCTTAGTCTGTATTAGAAAAGACTTTTGGTACAGAAGCGGGGAGAACAGTATAGTGTTTAAGGAATATATACAATTTTGCATAGTACAGTAACTTATCAGCACAGTATATATACATACATATATAGATTTACAAATATTATATTTCCAGGATATTTCATTGCTGTGTGGTATAAGGTGAGAGGGACTCTTTTAGTAAAAAAAAATACTTGATTTCAGTTTCTTTTGAATGAAAGTAACATTTCAGAGCTGTTGGTTTTTCATTTACCTTTGTCCTATGGATGTGAATTATATAAATACGGAGCAGTAGAAAATGGTGGGTTTGATTTCCAGACAGAAATGCCACATTAGGAGGCCTTCTCTTCTATAGAAGAGAGGCTCCTACCCACTTGTGATGACATTCTCAACAGCTGATGGAATGTGATGGGTGGTGTAACGGGGATCAGAACCTGCTCCCAACTCTTACACTTCCAGACTCTTGACTAGATGGATTATTTAACCTTTGCATATGGGGGGGGGGAATGAATTGGAATATGTTTCAGCATAACACTGAAAAATATTAATTTTGTTTCTGTCAACTTAGAATTATGCAAGTAGGACATTTTATTAAACCATGGATATGTTCTCTCCATTTCAATTTACCTCTGGATAACAGCAGAGTTTAACAGGATGCTACATATGACTATTTCAAGTTTCTTCCGTATTAAACAGAAGAAATCTGTGGCCCTGGCGAAGCGCCGGCGGCGCGAGGAGGTTGGTGGACACGGAGCCGCGTCGCAGCCTGGGCTCCGGCTGCACGAAGTGCTGCGCTTAGTGCAGAATCACAGGGCTTGGGGTACTCCGGAGGTCAAATAGTTTCCTAGTCTGCACATCTCATGCTGCTTGTCCATCTGTGAAATGCCAAATTAGACTGAATAATCAGATTTTGCTTGCTATTTTATTCCAGACCATATTTAACATACTGCTGCTTTTGCTGTAGCTTGAACTGACTTGACAGTATCAAGGATATTTATTTTTTCTCCTGGTAGTTGTCCCAAATATTTTCCTCCGTCATAACCATGAAGAGGCTCAGAAGGCCTCTGCTAGGTGATTTACGTCAATACCGCCACATAAAAACATGAAAAATACGGAAGGTTGGAGGAAATAGGGAATCTGAGAGAAGAGCTGCTTTGGATGCAGCTCCCTGCAGGCACTCGGACGGAAGTTCCAACGCTGCCAGCGCTGGAGGCTCTCGCGCTGGCGCCTCCCCTCTGGTTGTGCCCCGGGTAGTGGCTGTCACCCTGACTTCTAGGCCGCTTCTTGCAATTCTTTGAGAGCTCTGGATCCCAAGTCACTTCCAGTATAAATCTGTGCACGCGTGTGCCCTGTGAGATGTGGATCTATTCGTGATTAATGGGTGTGAGTGTTATCCTGTGTTTAAATGGGTTTCTGAGCATCAGGCACTCCATTACGGCTGCATAGGAAATTCTAAAGGCAATTTGCCTTGACTTCTCTTTCTCACTGGCTGTAAATTACAGTCTGATGTTCAGCTTTGTGACTTAAATCTTTTATGTTTTTTGGAGAGTAAAAATGACTCCACTGTAGGCAGCGCGAGGGCTGCAGGAAGCACATTCCTGCTGTAAGACAAAGCTTGGTGCCGTGGTGTCTTTCCCGCCTGCCTGGGGGAGATGGCCCTGCCAGACGTAAAATGTGCACGTCTCCTCTCTGGTAGAGACTTAAAAGAGTCTTCTGTGCTGAAGTGAAAATCTCATTCTGAGTTGTGTTGGCTTGCAAAATATAATTCACATATTCACCTCCTTGCCTTAGATAGTAGAGGATTTAAATTAATGGTGTGTGTCTCTTCCACTGGAACAGCACATGCTGCGGAAGCAGGGAGACAGCACACTGCAAATTTGTTCCTGACACCGAGATACGGTCAGGCTAAGGCAGCCCGAGGTGGAAGCGAGAGGCCCTCAGAGCGGGGCGGCTGCAGGAGCCGGAGGCACCGAGCAGGTCCTCGCTCCCTTGCAGACTCTGCCTGTCCCCTGGGAGCTCAGGAGAGGCCCCTGGCCTCGTGTGGGGGTTTTCCCCATTCTCCTCTCCCTTCTGCCTGCCTGGAGGAGGCTACTGCATGAGAGCAGCCATAGGAACAGCATCAATATCTATGCAGAAAACTGTCCAGAAAGAGGGCTGGACAGATGGAGCGTGTTGTAATGCACGATGGTTTCCACGTACTCCTAGCTAGAACAAAACATGAAAGTTAACAAGGCATTACTGAGTACGAACAACTCCTAAATTCACTTACTGCAAAGCCTTCCTGCACTGCCAGTTCTACAGTGAATCAGGTGTTTCTCAGAGAGCTGCAACTAACCAAGCTGGCAATTCTGTCTGTATAAAATGTAGTCTTGCTTTTTATTTAAAGGATGTTGGGTGAAATTTGAGCCTAGCTTCATGAAGCAGAGTCATACCTAAGTCAGCACCACATCTGTGGTTTTGCTTTCTGGGCCCTAGATAAAACTCTTCTCCATGGGCATTTCCTTTAGTAGTCTGGGCAGCTTTTCTGTTACTGTAATGTTGTCAACTGGAAAAGGCTGCCCTCAAAACAGCTTCCTGTCTCTGTCATTGAAATACTGGTCCTCAAATTACTGGGGGGTTTTGATTTCAGGGAGTATATCTCTTAGCATGTTGATTTTTGTATTGAATTTCAAACTTTTTGCACTCTGAAGTGACGTTTTGTGCTACGTTTCAGTTGGCTTCCTTTTCTTCTGAGGGTCCTCTGTCCCCTTCGGAGAGCTGGCAGAACTTAAGTAGAAAACTTCTTTAGGAAGATTGCAAACCTGGCATTTGCCTGGCTCCTCTGTGGTAACAGGATATATGTGTTCACTCTGCATGTACCCAGGATTTTTTAGATCTACTGTTGGGTGAAAATTTTCCTAACTTAAGTGGGATTCAACTTTTAGTCTGCCTTTCTGTCTGTCTCTTCTCCTCAACCACCGAGAGCTTAAAAGCTAATTTCCTTGGGTGTCCACAAGCAAATCTGTTTTAAACGGGCAACAGTGTATGATATAGATGAGGCATTAGACTACAAGGAGTTTGTAGAGGCATGTGGAGACGTTCTCCTGTGATTCTCAGTGGGCTTCCCTGGAGCCCTGCCCCTTCCCTGCCATCCATAACAGCAGGGGGCGATTGCTGTATTTGGATTTGCTTGGCAGACGTGGAGGCTGCTGCTGTGAAATCGGGCAGCTGAACATCGTAAACACCTCACTGACACACAGCAAAAATCCCTAACACCTCTTCTGAATAATTTAAAACCTTTATCAAAATCCCAAACCTGCAAGGGAATAGAGTAAGCCTTGTCAAGAACAATATTCACTGCGTGCTTTTCTGCTTTGTGCCTTTGGTTGTTTTTTTCCCCAGAGTTGCTTGGCATTTTTTCCTTCTGCATTATAGTCTTACACAGAAACCTGGAGTTAGACTGCTCACAATATTAGCATCGTTTGGCACTTCAGCGTGGGGCTGTGATCGTGCATATAAACAAGAAGAGCTGGGATGAACAAAAGGTGCAAAACCACTGGGGACAGACACCCGGTGGGACTGGGAAGAGCCTGGGAGTCAAATATTTGGGTGTCACAGCTCCTCATGGAAGCGCGCAAGTAGTAGTGGGCAGCAGGGAGTTTGCTGGGAGCCTGCCAAGCCCACATGTGGTGACAGGATGTGCCTTGAGTCATATGTTTAAAATGGAACTGGGTGGAAATACCGGCCAAAAAGGCTACTCGTGGGTGCCCGGGCTGCAGGGTGGAGCTGCGTGAGCTCTCCTGCTAACGGTTTCTGTGTTTCTGCCTTCCCTTCCAGGTGCAAGTGGGAAGTACACCTCAGGACCAAAGAATCGTGGGATACGTTTCCTGTACTCACTTGCAAGCTCTCGCAGGTACCGTCCCTGTTGGCTTCTCTGCCTTTTTTGCTGTCCTGAGGCTCCGCAGGGGTTTCTGCGCACGCGCAGCCAGCGATGCCCTCCAGACCTGCACTGCAAATAGCCATGAGCTATGAAGGAAGGAAGGGCAGGCAGCTCTGTCGCAAACCTGCACTTTCCAGTCTCACGCTAATTAAGCCTTGTAAGAAACAGTAAGAAAGCCCTTGAGAGAGTTTTCCCTTTGCTCCCTTTTAACTAAATAGCTTTACTTTAGCTAAGTAGCTACTTTAACTAAATATGTTACTACCATCATTAGTCATATCCTAAAAGAATAACCGTCAACAGCATTTACCAGTCCATACAACCAATGTCACCACATATTCTAAAATGTCTCTGTACCTATCAGGGATTTATCAGAAGAAACAAGTTGAGATGGTTTTTCCATCAGAAATCAGTGGTAGAAATAAGCCCAAATTATCTGACCTACCAAGTTCATACATAAATTGCTAGCAAGTTAATATGCTTATTTAAAATTTTTGTTGGTTGTGTTTTCCACTGAACTATCTTTAAAAAGAATGTGAAAGTCTTCTGCAGTATCACGTTGCTGTGAGATGTGTGGATTCCAGCACTGCCCATAACAAGGCTGGAATTTCACATTAGCTCTTTCTCTGTCAGGTTGTGGGTAGGCCTGTTCCTCCTCAACTATCTTAGGAACTTTCATGACCCTGTTTTATGAGAGTATCTCAGCACTTAGTTCTCTCTTTAATGTCAGTCCTCAGAACAAGATGGAGTGAAGAAGGCTACTACAGACGAGTAGCTTTATCTCCATTTTACAAACCAGGTCTGGAGAAGTAGGGAAGGGAAAAGATAGTAACATAATGTTTTTATTTTATTTCATTTTTTCCTTGCCCTCATGCATACCTGAGAATACTGAATGAAGAAATCTTTCTATTCTAGCTGCTAGCCTGAGCACTCACCAGTTAAAATTGACATACAGTTGAAATCTGTGTGCATGCGTACAGAAAATTTTCCATGCATCTCCTCTCTCCTTTGCATGAAAAGTATCAGGCCTAGCCTTTCAATAGGGGTTAACAAACCTTTAATTCTGTGTAAAATCAAAATTTAATCTGGACAGGGGTGATCCCTGTGTTGGGCATAGCTGGGGGGCAGAGCACAGCCCTCGCGCGGCGCAGGAACACGACGCCAGCTTTGAACCTGGGCTCCACAGCGCGTCGAGGGTAACGCAAGCCGGCAGGTAGAACCAGCCGTGCGTTTTCCTGGTGCTCCAGTTACAGGGAGACAGACTTGGGAACAGAGCTGACAGTCCCTCAAGTACATTAGAGAGACCTGATAGTTTTAAAAAAGATTCATGAATTTTTCAGCTACCTTTCAGCAGTGTAACAGCCTGTATTTTTAACTCTGGAGCTATGCTAATGTACTGCGAGATTGCTGCTGAGGAGCCGAGATTTGTTGCTGTTCTAGTTTAGGTATAAACCTCTGGGTTTAGTTCTGATACTTTTTACTAACTAGTCATGTATTCTCAGGTAGTCTTTGGTAACCACACTGTAAAGTCCATAACATATTAAAGAGGAAGGGAAATAAGGTTCTATTCTCAAAGTCAGTCTGAAGCTTCTCCAGGGTAAAACACAATCTTTCATTTTTCTATTTACAATTTTGCTTCATGTTTTTAGGCTTCTCTAGTTCAAACTACATTCAAATAGAGACAAAGACTTAAAGAGTCTGAATGTGTTTTGATAAATCATATTAGTTTATGTAATGAAATGGAAAACTAAAGTTCATAACAGTCTGGCAGAGCTGTGCTTTCTGATTTGTATCATCCACTTCAAAACATTTCATACATTTAAAAAAAACCTCTCTGAAAAACAGTTCAACCATATAAAGATGTGGTAAAAACAAGCCCAGTTTAAAAGGTTAACCATTTAAATCATCTTGTCACACATGGCTGAGTGTAATTTGGCTCCCTTCTAGGATACACAAACTTACATTTGATGGCCCTGGTAATTACATGAACATAGAAGGGAAGGGATTCAACTGCTCATGGTCAAAAAGGAGCTGCTTTTGCAAGAGATGTGCTGGCAAAACACTGTTCTGAGCAGTTACTATTTGTTTTAGAGCTGATGTGCACCTTCAATAAAATTTTAGAATTAGATGTAAATTACCAGCTTAATTCTGTACCTACTACACAATGTTGCTATGAAGCAGCTCCTCATTTCCACTGTGGAAATAGCTGTATTTCAGTGACAAATGAAGGGATCCTGTAATGAGACTTGAATGTAATTATTTTCCAGGGGGCCGTTAAGTTTATATGGTTCTTTTATGTCTTTCAATTAGCCAGTGATTAATGTTCTGAGCAGGTTTTGCTGCCTGGAAGCCATCTACCTCCCAAGTCCTGTTGTGCCCCAATCCTTGTGCCCCAACCTGTTGCAGCTCGGGGCGCACGCCAGGCGCTATCCTGAGCTCCCTCATGGTTTGCGTTGCATGAGCCCACACACAGAGTGAGCAGAATTCAGGTCAGGACTGGGAGGGATCCTCAGTATTTGAAATCTTGGCTGTGCTGTTTCAGGAATATGTCATGTTAAATGCCCCTGGGCAGGGATTCTACATATGTTTCTGCAATAGCCAAGCTGGCCTCGGCACCGTGGCGGTGTGTCCTGCCCTTGTCCTGTCCTCAGTTGTGCTAACGCAGCTGTTCTCGTGTTGCCCTGCACTGGAGAGCTGATCTAGCTGGAGAGTCATCTGGCAGGATGAAGTGTGTGTGGGGGGAGTGTGGGGTCGTCTTCTGCCTCCTTGGCCCAGGGGGAGGTCTGTGTTAGAGGTACAAGGTGAGGGTCTCCTTGACCCACTGCTGGATTCCGTTGTGCTTGGAAAGAGCTTCTTTTCTAACTGGGCCTTGCACTTACCTCCCTTTTCTCCTTATCTTACCCAGATTCCCCCCCCTGTGTGTCCCGTGGCCCTTCTCAGTGCTGGACTCTCCAGTCTGGCTCTCTTCCTTTCCGCCCCAGGCAGGCCTGCCAGCTGCTTTTCCAACAGCCTGAGAGTTCCTCCTGGTAGCACCTTCCGTGGTTGTAGTTAAAGCAGAGGGTCCTCTTCGGTGCGCGGTACCAACCTGCACGGCTCAGGATAGGATCTGACTTGGGAGTTTCCAAAGCGGATGGAAAAAGACAGCTCTGATTATCCCATCGTGAAAAAGGCTGCAGGGCTTATTGGTGCTGGCTGAGGTATCCTGTACTGCTTTGTCATCCTTCCATGTAGAACTAGAAGCTGAAGGGAACTTGCAAAGCTCGACTATGCCAATGGCAGGGACCAGTCACAACACAATTACTTGCATTTTTCCAGACCAGTTATTAAGGGAAAAGAACAAAACCTGCAGAGCAATTAGTACAAATCCATCTCCTCTGGTTAATCTTTGGTGACAGTCAATCAGAGCAGCCATTCTGTCTGAACACTTAATTGGAGCTGAAGGCCGGAGGAAAGAGGTGGTGAACACTAGAGTTGGAAGGTGGTTCCTAGTTCTCTTTGCCTCCTGTTTGCAGGAGCTATTTCATTTCAGCAACAGACAGTTTATGAAACATCTTCTCTACTGGTTGTTCTGGGTTCAAGTTTGGCTTCTCTACTTCGGTGTCTAATTAGTTCAGTTAGCTCCAAAGTCGTCATCACTGGGACCTGTAAGTCTGAGTCTCACTAGCTCTTTTGCTTCTAACCATATAGGGCCTGTTGGGAAGCTGCTGGAAGCTGGGGAGCATCAGTTTAATAGTAATCTCAGGTAATAATTGCATTCAAGTTGCATTAAAGGATCCCTTCATCTGCGGCTGAGCTGTCGCTCTCTGGGCTGCCCACCCTCCATCAGCGTGGGACGAGTAGCTGCCTCTGTGACCTCTAGTGGAGAGAGCCAGCGGTGCCGGTTGTGGCAGAGCAGAGGTGTCACTGCTTACACGCTTTTTCTAGGGAGAAATGAAAATGGCCTGTTCCTAGAGCTTCGGGAGTGCTATTTTCCCGTAGTCCTGAGGTCATGCAGTGTACGGTGCTTCTACAGCCCAAAGCTCAGCACTCTTGCCAAGTGTAAGTCACTGTGTAGTTACTGCTTTTCCCTGCCTTTCCAGTAACGGCAATGCATGTTACAAGACACACCTCATGGTAACTTTTCTCAAAACTTTTCTGTTTCTGACAATTTTACCCTTGTGTGTTCCAGGTAAGTGGGTTTGCTGTGTTCCTCTCACTGATCTGTGCCTGGTTGCTGCTTGAGTTTCCTGTCCTCATAAATACTTGCTCTGTTATTTTATCCTTCCCCTAGTGAAGGACTGCTGTATATTTCACAGAAGACACAAATGAAATCTTGACACTTAAAGGATGGAAAGGCCGTCTTAGACATTTAAACAATTCATATAATCAAGGCTTTGTGGGGAGCAAGATTAGTTGCTGTGTTCTTGTAAAAAGACTCCAGGCTAAAAGTCAGGTCAAGAGGAAAGTGCTGGCATATGGAGATAAGGAAAATTCAGATGCTGCAGAAATGTCAGGGTCCAGTACGACCTTCACAGAACACCCGGATGGGCCGTGTCATGAACAAGGCAGCTGGGACTGTTGGGCTCGAGGAGGGAAGGCTCAGGGTGGGGGACTTTCTCGATGTGTTTAAATACCTGCTGGGAACATAAGGAAGATGGAGGCAGCCTATTCTCAGGGCAAGAGGCAACGGGCACAGACTGAAACACAAAGAATTCCTTTTGAACATAGGAACAAAAACGTTATTACTCTAAGGGTGACTGAAATCTGGACCAGGTTGCCTGGAGTAGTTATGGAGTCTCCCCCCATGGCTATGTCCAAAATGTGCAGCCCTGCCTTGCGCAGGGATGCTGGGCTACGTGATCTCCAGAGGCCCTCGCCAACCTCGGCCGGTCTGCGAGCCTATTTCATCTGTGTCTTTAGCTAAGCGGAATGTGTGTGTCAGTCATGCGCGTGTTTCGGGGTCAGTATCACCTGCTCCAGGCTGCCATTTATTCCATGCGACCTATTTCTTGTGCTTTTGTCTAGCTGCATCTTAAATGCAGGGCGCTTTCTTGTGGGGGGCACTGTATCAGTATGTTTGCCAGCAGCTTTTATTAACATGTGAAGTGCAGTTCTGCACTTTATTTGCACTGTGGTAGCAAGGGATACTCCCAAGAATACATTAGACTCTCAAGCTGTGTGATTAGCTGTGTTATTAGCTAAAATGGATGTACAGGTAACTACAAACTGTAGATCTGGGAGTAGTTTCAGATAGGACTTGTACTAGCTTGTATATTACATCCCAAATGGTACAGATTTGTCAGGAATAACTGATGAGTAGAAGAAAAAAAAAATCAGATTATTTGGCAGTGGAATTAAATGTCTAAGGAGATGAGTCAGTGTCAGGATGTATTTAAAGCTCTCTCTCTCCCTAGTCATGTTCTTTTCAATATTCCATTTAATTACTGAGGATTGTATCAAGTCGTGTTTAGTTGAACATTTCTGATGCACTTTGTATTTAACTGTTACTAAACTCCCTTGTTCTTGAAAATCCAGCCCCGCACAGGTTAAGAGAGGTAGGAAAGAGAAGTTGCGATGCCTGAACTTTCCTTCTGTGCTCTAAGGCAGCTGCTGTGCCCAGAGCTCCCACTTTAGAAGTCTACCAAGTGCTGGCAACAGCCCCAGCTGAGCAGAGCGACAAACAAGCTTTGAGGAGAGATGTGACCTTCAGCCTGGTAGATCCAGGGCGGCCGGTTTTAAGGATGAGGCTTAGAAGGAACTGCTGCTGTGAGCCAGTCCGTTGCCAGGATTGCCAGCTCTGCCTTGGAGTTCTTGCGTGCAAATCATTTTACCTCCTCTGGCAGTTGCAGGATCCTGCTAGTTAGTATTTGCATTATTTCTTTGTTTATCACTTTAATATGAGTTAAGCTGAATTCAACAAACCATTTTGTTTAGAAATATCCAGAATTTGAACCTTTGTTGTCTCTTCACTTATCTATTAACTGGTACATAGCTTCCAGCCTTATGATGCTAAATCCACAAGGATGTAGTTTTCTATCCTGCTGTAGCATAAAACTAGCATTCAATTTTTTTTTTTTTGTTAATCTCCCAGCAAGATATTAGATGAGAGAATTATTACGATGGCCGTGCCAAACTGCTCCCATTGGTGCGGGTGCATCAGACACTCAAGGAAGACTTTATCCCTTTAAAATTAGGCAAAGGATGCTTAAACAGTCTAGGTGAATAGAAGCCTTGTAAAAAGTACCTGTCTGAAACTTTAACAACCTAAGTATTATTGAAAATCTGCCTTCGTCATCTGCAGAGTATAATCTGTAAACAGTAACTATCTTCTCTTGGGTTTAGTACACATATTAGAAGAAGAGAATGTACAACAACAACTTTTTCCCTTTCTTTCCTGTAAAAAGAAATCAATACTTTGAAATGGTAACTGACTTACCGTAAGATTTTTATGAAGAAGCAAAGAAAGTATTTCATATGTGCAGAATTAAATATTCACCATTTCCATAGTAAGTGACATTGAAAGCAGCTTTAGACATACACAACTAGGCTATTTTTGATTTCCCCACCACCACCACCTTTTTAATAGCTATCACAAAACAGTAAGGCTAATTTAAAATTTTAGTCAGAGTGATTTTGAACTTGCTGTTTTCTTCTGATTGATTGTGGTATTTAAACACAAATCTTTGTTTTATTTTGAAGGAAAGCAATGTTGTTCTGATTTGACATTTATCACTCCAACAAACAAAAATCATAATTATTTATAAAATGTCTTTCTGCTCCTTTCTCCCATATCAACCTTTTACTAGCTCTTAAAATAATTACAGCAGTTGTTTTTTTCCTCAGATTTAATGTCACCTAATCTGCTTGAAATTAGATATGTTTAGTTGCTCTAATTAAAGAGTTGGTTTATATGTCAAGTGGCTTCACAAACTGAGAAATATTTTGTAACCACTCAATCTCAGCCCTTTCACAGTACCTCATAAACTGGGGCACATCCTTGATCTATAGCCTAGTATAAAACTTGAAACTGGCTAAAGGGATCTGGTTCTTTCTTTTTGAAGTACTGCCTACTTAAATCTGTATCATATATACACCTTTATGGAAATACTTCCAGTGTGCCATTCTTGAACGTGAATAAAACCCTTCTGCCTGTAGATTACTAAAGTATGAGCAAGCTGAACAAGTAAGTTTTTCATCTTTACATACTAGGAAGGAAGCAAAGAAAGAGTAAGAGTGATGCCCAGGAGCACGCGGCCCAGTTTTGGCATAGATAGGATTTTAACTCTGACCTCCTAGTTACAGATCTAACGCAGCCCTCCCTTCTCCTGTGGCTCAGAACGTCACTGTTGGGTTGTTTGTCTGGGGAACAGGTGACTTGTCTCTCTATTTCTTCAGAAGGGCTTAGTGTGATTCCAGGAGATACTTAAAGCATCAAAAAGCATCACTTCCAATGAAGTTTAACTATGCACCATGTACCTAGTATGCTGTTATCCACACCATTGCTTAGCAACTGATATGACTATATTTTATTTCATTAGAGACATAAATGATGTTTTTTAAAAGGGAGGTTTAAAAAAGGGGGAAGCATTTATGTCTTCCTAGTTTGCTTTAATCTCTATGTCCTCCGAATTGAACAGACAACATTTGGACCCAGCTCTGCAGAGACACCTAGGACCAATTTTGCTGGATGCACTCAGGCATTCTGAGCACCCGACTCTACAATGCACGTTTTAAAATGAAAATGAAGTATTTTTTGGAACTCCTTTGTTTGCTGCAGGAGATACTACAGTTCGATGTGAGCAACTGGATATGCTTCAAGATTGGCTGTCCGAATTCAGAAAATCTACCTCCTCCTCCAGCACAGCCAATCCCGAGGAGCTGGTGGCTTTTGATGTCATCTGTGGAGATCTCAACTTTGATAACTGCTCCTCTGGTATGATGAGCTTTTCCTTTTCCTGATCTATACCTATTCTGATAATAATGGAGCAGTTCTTGTTTTTTTTCCTCTTGCCGATAGTTGCAGTGTGCGTGAAGCTGTGGCTGACTTTTGCAGCCGTACACAGGGAAAGACTTAAGTGCTACTGAAGCCATTAAAATAGGGATGAGGCTTTTGATGACCCAGGGAGAGTCTCTCTCACTTACAAACTCTGCCTACCTCTTAAGCAGGCTGTATGTTAAGGTACAGAGGGCTACTTGTGCCTTGCAGTAGTAAAAATAGAGGGATTCAGTGGTCTAGTTCTACTTGATTTGTTTAGGGGTGCTCTGTGGCACCTTTTGTCTAGAATTTTGGTTACTAACAAAAGTAAGTGTTGTGGGTTTTTCTTGGGAGGGAAGCAGTAAAATCATACAGTTAAAATATTTGATAGTTCATGTACATGTACCAAAGACACTAATGTTGTGGAGAGAACTTAACATTGCCAAAGCAATTGTGGAGGAGGGAAAAAAAAAAAGAACTGTGCTGGTGTGATTTTGTATATTTTTAAATAACAGCCTAATACTTTTTTTCCATATTTTGATACTGGGGGCACTATTTAAAAAAAAAAAAAGAAGAGGTTATCAGGTGGTGAATTTTCAGAGACGTTAGTCTCTTCCCCATGTAGATAGCGTGCTCTGTTACCAGCTAAGCTGCCAGTATGGAGTGCAAAGCCCTGTGTTTGCATCTCTCCTCTCTGCCACTGGGTGCAGTTCAGCCCCAGGAGGGTTTCGTGGCAGGGAGTTCCCCGGGTTCCCCAGTACCAGGGTGATGGGCTCACTGCAGACGAGCTCGCATTCACACTGGGCTTCAGCAGTTCAGACCACTTGAATTTGTGAAGTAACAGTTTGTGGATGATGTGTGTAAACAGCATCCAGTGTGAATTCAGCAGTATTCGTAAGAAGCCTAGGTAATTTAGTAAGGCTGAGAGCATCAGTTCTACTAAAAAAGAAAAAAAACAAAAAAACAACCAAACCACAGAGAGTAGACCTTAGCTATCTAATAAGAAATAACTAGTATTATCTAATAATAAATAACTAGCATTATCTAATCTCATGGCTCCCATCAAACACTTGAAATGGAAGACTTCTGTGAAAGATGAGAAATGCTTAACTGAGTGGGAAAGACCAGCAACCCCAACCACAGCTATTCTTGTGTTTGGTCTTAGCTCACGTATACAAGTAAACTGATCACGAGTGCCTGGTCCAAAGCAAACTCCAAACAGCCAGAGAATGAGCTGGCAATGACTCTGCCTGCTGGAGGAGCAGTTGTGCATTGTGGAGATGAGGAATAAGTAGTATTGACTGCAGAATGCTGTAGAGGAACAAAATTCATTAGGATGAAATACCAGGGTAGTAGTGGTAGTAAGTTTTTAAAAAAGGGAGGAATTCACCAAGTCAGAAGCAGAGTCCAGGTGCTCTGGGGCAGGCTGGAGATGTAATTTCAGCAGACCTGATAAAGGGAGACAGAAGCTATGGGGGTACTGAGCAGACTCAACTGCTGCCCTGTGACGCGTAATATTCTTGGATGAAGGCTCAGGTGGACAGAGTGTCCTCAGGCAAAGACAAGGGGTAGAGAAGCTGCTGCAGAGGGGATGCACAGGCAGCAGAACGCGTGCGCCAGCGAGGCCAGGGAGCAGGACACGCATGAGCAGAGAGAGGAACATACGGCGAACGGCCCCTGCCTGGGAAGCCTTGGCACTCTGACCAGCTCTACCACTTGGGATGCTCCTGGCACGGGGCTTGCTAAGGCAAAAGAAAAAGCAACGATCTGCTTTTGCAAACAACCTTTACAGCTATTACTTAAGAGGATTAAAAAGTACGTTATAAAAATCCATTTTATTTTTACCGTCTCTACAGCTCATTTACTTTTCTCCCCTTTAAAATTCACTCAGCCTGGAAATTGAAATTAAGTTGGCTATTTCATTTTTTTATTTGTAGATTACTTTGTTTCCTATGCAATAAGCAAGATTAATGCTTTGTTCTAAGGCTGTCTCCTCCCTTTTTAAATTATGTATCGCTTTACAGAGATTTGTCAGCATTGTAAAGAACAGAATGTTTTTACGGTAATTTTTTTAAACAATAATCAGCTTTCTGTAAATCTGTATACAGTTTTCGGTGTTGTTACCCGTTCCACCAACTGACATGGTAAATGATTATTTTTTTGTACTAGTGACTATCAAGTTTTCAAAGATCTCCAAGCTTATGAGTGATCTTATACTTAGCATAAATTTTCAGCAACTTGGTTTTCCCCAGTGTAAGAGAGCATTATCTCAACATTAGTACAGTCAATTCTCATTTATCAGGACCTTTATTAGAAAGGTGCCTTTACTGTCAGGTTGCTGTGGAGTGAATTATGTAAAATTCTATTCTTAAAGCATAACATAAAAAGCCTTCTAGTCACATGGGTGAAGTTCATTTTGTGAGCTGTGGCTTTTTAACTATCATTGCCATAGTGAATTAATCATGAAAAGATTTTAATCTGTCTTGTTTTTGAGGGAACTTTTCTAGACATATCCTGTAACCAGGGAAAGCTTGGAGAAATGCAAATTGCACAGAATTTATTGTACAGCTTGATCTATAAAGAGAAAACAAATCTATTGGTTGTTCAGGCAGAAAGGAAAATTCTTTGCATACCTGGAAAATGTGGGCAAATCCCATCTTCTACTGTAGCTCCAAGATATGCTGGTAAATTTATTTTTCATTTTCCTGTGATTAAGAGCAAGAACTAGCTGGGGGGAAAAATAACTTAAAAAAAACAGCTAGAAACATGTAATGAGGCTGATCAGGGCAGATCAGTTAGTGTGGATGTAGTAACTGAGGGACAAGCTCTACTAATGATGCAAAAGTGCTTGCAGCAATTAATGCTAAATATTACTGTACTCCCTATTATCATTTGTGTTGCTTTTCCTTGTTAATAGGGAAAGGCCAACAGCTTCCTCACTCAGCAAGAACACTGTTTTGCAGAGGAGGTCTGATTTGCTGCATAAATAAGTGGGCTAAACTGAACTCTGTTTAATCTGCCCAAGAACCAGGTCACGGCTCCAAGTTTTGTTTCTTACTTCAAAGCAGTCCATTTTGTGCATACTTGCAGATGCTGTTGCCTTGACACTAGACACAGACAAATAGCAGCTCCAAGTACAGGTGAATATTCCAGTGATCCCAAGAGAAAACTTGAACTGTTGCTAAGAAATGTTGGCACTGTAAAGGGTGGAAGGGCTGCAGTGAAGAAAGGAGTTATCAGGCAATAATATTGCCAGTCTTTGTCACTTAAAAAAAAAAAAGTAGCAATCGGTGTTTTCAGGTCCCAGTTGTGCTTCCTAGCTGTAATGATTACTTTCTTAAAAAGCATGCACGGAAGAATTTCCTTATGTTGTTCATTGCCTGAAATTCAGGATATCTGACATATTAAATTATCTCAGGACTTGGGTGCATTGTATGACTCTGATTATGTTAAGCACAGAACCAGATTAATCTGAAAGCTGAGGAGTTATGCTGATTATGTTTACGACTGCTTTAATGCTGGTGATAATATCCCAATGAAATCTATTTCTTTTAACTATCATAATTTGAAAAGCAGTAGGCAAATTCTTCAGAAGCAAGTAAAGCCCAAGCTTTTGCCTTCAAGCTTACCAAGAGATATGTACACCAGCAAGCAGCCGTGTAAATTGGTGTTGTGAAGTCCGTTCAATTCTCCATTGTCTGATCTTGACAATTGTTTTGTATTAGCGTAATAATGCAGTATCAATGTGAGGATAAGGAAGTATGTTAGAAAGCGTTCACTTCAATTTACTGTTAAAAGCTATTGGAAAATGTGTAGAAAAAAATTATAGGAAAGCACAATTATTAGCAAACATTTTGCTGGAATTTCTGGTTAAGATAAAATATCGAATATATTGAAGTGCAGCAGAAGTTCAAAGCTCATTTGAATCAGTCTCCCTGCCAGGTTGTGGATATGAGAAAATTGTGTGTGGTGGTGTGTTTTTTTTTGTTTTGTTTTGTTTTCCTTATGCCTTCTTTCTAGATTAAAAAAGAGCAAATAAAAAGCAGAGGTTTTTGCTTATTTGCAATGTGGAATAGAAACTGTTGAAGCCCCAAAGGCTTTTCTTGTTCTCTAAGAACCATAAAGATAATACATAAAACATAGGCAATATTGCCATGAAACACTCCTGACCAAAAGAACACTAGTGGGCACAGACTGGGAAGACAGGCTTGCCTTTTCTGAAACACTGCTCACAATTTACACCACGTAACCCCTTTGCCTTTTCTTTGTTCTTTTCCTGCAGAGGACAAGCTGGAGCAACAGCATTCTCTGTTTACACACTATAAAGACCCATGTCGAATCGGTCCTGGGGAGGATAAACCATGGGCAATCGGTGAGATCATCTCTAACTACCAATATGTGACCAAAACTTGTTCTCGTTTGTCGCAGACATAGCAGCCACAGGCAGCAGGTAGTGCAGCTAATGAGCAGTGACAGTGTGGTAGAGATTCAGTATTTACAAGTGGCCTTTCTCTATCACAGTAACGTATAGTTTGCAGCCTCAGCACTGCCTTGTTAAATTGCAATCAAGATCTAAAACCTCAGTCCACATTTTGGAACGAATATGGCACTTAAGCATCAAGCTACTTGAATGCCTTCACACACTTATTCTACTTTAAAATAGGTTACTTTGCAAAAAACATGTTTCCATACTTTCTGCATAAAATGAAAATCTGCAGTTTTTGATCAGCATGTTTCCCTGGTGTTACAGGGGTGCTGGAAGAGAGGCTGTAACAAAGTAGTTGAACAACATCAACTCCTAGGGTTCATCTTACAAAAGCTGGAATTCTGGTTATAATTGCATGCTCTAGGGGAAAGCTAATTCTTGGTCTGAACCTTCACCGAATTCAGCTGAGTTGTACCAGGAATGGCTATCCCAAAGGTACTAAAGTGAATGTGGAACTGTGCAACATTGTGGCTGTATGCACTCATAGAAAACAAAGAAAAATCAGACAGGTTAGGACTGAGACACTGAAACAGAACTTTTAGAGAGTTTAGCTTTTGCTAAACTCTCATCTACCTAGACTGAAAAGGGGCTGCAAGAAATAAAAATTGGGGCAAGATTATTAAGGAATAAGTGAGCATTACAGACTAGAGCAAGTAGAAGAAACAGAAAATGGTGAACGTTAAGTTTAGACTGGAAAATCTGCTAGGAAAACATTAACGTAGGGACTGTACTATGGGCAAAATGGAACAGAAGATATATGGAAGGAGACAGAAGAAGAAAAGCTAAGGTCAAGCATTCTTATTCTGTGTGCCAAAAGAAACTGTTTTACTACATTTATTTGGAAAAAAGAGAATCTGTTAGTCTGAAAGCATCACTTAGTCAAGTGTGAGGTGTCATCCCTGTAAGAAGGGTAACTGTTGTGTGTGGATATCACTTGTGTTCAGAAGCAAGTGAATAGTCAGAGTCCCTTTTCCCAGCATTTATAGAGTCTTCACCCAGCTGTAAGACTTCCCGAGGGGGCAGGTAGCAGGAGAAGTGCCCAGAGAGTCATGTTTCCCTCTCTGTCCACAGGTACCTTGTTGGATCCTGAAGGATTGTATGATGAAGAAGTGTGCACACCGGATAACCTGCAGAAGTAGGCATTGCTGCTCCTCACACACCTCAGACCATTCCTAAAAAAGTTCCCTGCTTGCTATTTAACATCTCACAGGTTGACAGTGTTTAATGGTCCATAAGACATGTTTACTCACTTCAGTACAGCTGGGGACTCGAGGTGGAGAGGAAAAAAAAAGGGGGGGAGGAAAAGCATCTGCTTCTCAGATTCTATTCTAATTGGCTTCAGTGAATGCATTGTTGATGAAAGCAGTTGCAGTCAGTGCCTTTATATTGCTAGAGATGCTCCTACCTGGACAGGCCCACAGGAATAGGCCAAGCAACTGCAAGTGCTGCTGGAAAGGGCGCTGTCGACAGCTTGGTCAGAGAGCTGTGAACGCAGTCAGTCCCATGGTCCTGGCACTCCTGAAGAGCAACCGAAAGAAACATGGTTTCCCCTCAAAAAAAAGTTTAAGCTACCAGCCCAATCCAACAACCAATTACTCCTGCTAGAACGCCTGCAGAATTCAGTATGATTAAAGAAGCAAAATCACAAATACAGAGAGGAAGTAAAGAGCATATCAAACAACTAGGAATAATACTACTGAGCCTTTCAGGGGTACCAGTCTATCATCACTTCCAAAATTTGAATAATGGGAAATAAATCTTTGGTGTGATTTAGTGGACTTGAGACAAATGCAAAAGAAATATCATCTTGCGGAAGCCCTAAGATAAACTTCCTGAAGTCCAATAGTACATTGCAGAGCAGTGGTTAGTGAATGTGCTAAGGTTCTGCACGATTTCTCTTCCTCAAAAGCTACTTTAAAACACTAAATGTTATTAATATGACTAACTATAAAAGATGTTCTACCTTTGATTATCAAAGTATTCTAGAGGTAAAGATGCTTCAATTAATGATTTTGCATTTGCACATAGCTGTACAGATGGTTCAGTCAGCACACATACTGGAAATGCTACACTTATTTAGGCACAGTGTGTTTATCTTGGCATTTTAGCTTACTAAGAAGTGCAATGCAGTGTATGATATAGATGTACCCTTTGTTGAGTACATTTGGTGATACTAACCCTTAAAGTCCTTCTTATATCAGATTTGAGTGAAGAAATTGGATAAATATCTAGACATAAGGCCTAGGTTTGTTTAGCTTATATTTTAAAAAAAAAAAATTGTAACGCAAGTCACGCTTTGCACATTCAAGAGGTTGCAAAATTTCCAGGCATTTCTATTCACGTGTTGAAAACATAGATTTAGTACATGTGAAAGGGATTTTCGGAAGCTGAAGTAAGGTAATTTGGCCTCTACAATTAAGTTTGCAAATGCAAATCTGCATGTGGGTGTAACATTCTATTTTATGATTCCAAGAACAGGCTTGGAACTCTTTAAAAAAAAAAAAAAAATTAATGTGTTTTTTAAGCAGCCTTTTGAGACCATCTGTCATCAAATTAGTTTGGAGATATTTTGTTTTATTCCCTGAAGAGTTACTTGTATTCAGCAATTAGGTTCCACAGATACACGCATGACTGATAGATAAATAGCCATTAGATGATCCGTAGAGTTTTATATAGAGAGTTTTACTTGAGCTCCTTAGATGTATCACTTCAGAATGAGATATAACTAGAAAGTGTACTTGAACTTTGCTAACAGTATATATATCTATAATGCTTTTGCCTACTAAAGAGTAGCTTTCCATTTTCTGCAATATGTGATAATTCTTTTAAATAGATCTCTTAAAAAAAAAAAAAAATCAACACCAATTTCTACTAGCTTTGTATTCAGATCTGCAGGGAAAACAGGATCTGCATTTTTAAGTTATTTAGAAATTCTTTCATATTGAGAAACCATTGCCCTAACAAGAGACAGGAACTCTCTCTTCCCATCTTTGCATGCAATCAGTTAATCTTGTCAATATTAATCATAGCAATTAATAATAATTCATATAAATTGTTATATTTACATAAATCATACTATTTTACGATAATTGTAAAAAATGAATTTCAACATGAAACTGCATGAAACTGCAGATTTCACAATGAAACTCGGCCTTTAAAACTTCTAAAGCATTGTTACAAATGTCTTTTCTAACACACACGAAGTAAGCGCCTGGAGACTATAAAACACTATTGACAGCACAGAAGCTGGGCAGCACCGCACAGCTAACAACAAATATCACTTATTTACGCAGCAAAACAGGGTACAGCCTAAAAATGATCCTTTTAGAAAACTTTCAGTAATATATTTTGATCTAGTTCTAAAGCCATTTCAAACACACAGTTACATCAGCAAGAGGTGGCAATGTAAACTCCCCAGACAATTATTTCTTCATCAGCATTATTTCAATAGTTTATAAATAAAACTAAGCAGTTGGCATTATTAAAGGAATTAGTCCATGAAAACAGTAGCACAACTAGTTCTTTACTATTTCAAGTACTGCATACATTAAACATCAGATTAGGAGATCAGACTTGGTACAAATAATGAGCAAGTTTTTAACAAGGACATAAGTTTAGCATTCTGGTTCCCCCCTGGGGCATTCTGCTCCTTTGTTCACTGCAGCTATGGGCAGCCATTACCAACCTAAGCTGATCAGCCCGAGAGTTGCATGACAGACAGAGCTTTTACACTTGCAATGGGTAGATCAGTTAAATAGAGAACAAAACCAACCACCACGTGTCCAGGTACGCTCTTTCTGAAAACCACTGCACTGATCCAAACCTTTGTGTAAAGGTGGCTGTCTAATTTCAGAAGGAGAAGGAGTGGACAAGTTTGTATCAAAGTAGATGCATTTTTTTTTCCTAAAGAAATCTATGAGGGAGTTTTTGCAAATGCTAGATTTGAAAATACTGGAAGCAGCTGAGGGAGGAGTAGCCTGGGCTGTAAGGTACTGCAGAGAGCAGACAGGCTAGATCCTGCTGCCAGATATTTGCTCTCCCGGTTGGTACCCAGCTCCACTGTGCAGCGTCCGTGATGAGAGCCACCATCAGCACGTTGGCACAGTAAATACAGCCTCCTCTTGAAAAACATGGCTTGGGAAGACAGGCTTCACACTACAATTTTACTAGTTCTTTTAGATGGGCATTACTCTTTCTGGGGGTTTGGAGAGAAGCTAAGATAAAACATATGATGGGACAGAGTGAGCAAACGTTTAATGCACTTGGCTTTTCTGTGTGAAACAGAGCGCTGGAAAGTGAAGAAGGAAGGAAAGGCTACTTAGTCTACCCCACCAGCAAGAACCATAGTTCCAGTCAAAAGGGGAGGAAGGCATCATTGAAAGGAAATGGCAGGAGAATTGACTATATGCTTTATACAGAAGAAGGTCTCTACCTGGAATGGAAAGTGGTGAGTTTTACAAGAAAAAGCCATAACCCACAGAACAAACTGCATCCCTGACTTTGCAAACATAAAATTTGTCTATATATGATACGGAGTTTAGGGTGGTTCTAGTAGCAATGCTTGTAGATATGCTGCCCTTCAAAACAAAAACAAACTTTAAAGTTTTGCCAGGCTAAGTGTTTTGAATGATGCTTTCCATACCAGCAGTCTCTTTTATGAGAGAAGAAAAAAGGCTTCTAGCTCATTTTAAAGCTGTATAACTGTACTGTTAAAAAAAACCTCCCTGCTCAGAAAAGTTATTGCAACTGTGTGTAATTCATTGAGTCTGCTCAAGCGTCTGACTGTGCTTTTACTATGCCTAGGAGAACCTACTTAAGTTGTAAGTGTGCGATACACAGACAAAAGTGCTAGGCTAGAAAGAGCATTTGCAGCGTGTTGTTGGCTTCCTACTGCATTATCTTACCTTATACAGAATTCCACCAGGAAAATGTGAAACTAGTGCACATTTATTGACAATAACTCCACTGCAACTACTCTAGAGTAACATGCAATCTACACAACAGTTTTGCACATGGTACCTTGATCTGCCTGTGCTTTCCATTTGCAGGCGCTCAGTAGACATGTCAGCTTAGCAGCTAAATTATTCTAGGGCTCCTGGTTTCAGATGTGCAGATGTCTGTGGTGCATCTGTGTGCTAAACTCATCCTACATTCAGGTGAACGGCAACAGAAATACTGGGATACTTTTGACTGAGAGTAGGTTTAATAAGGGTTATCACACAAGTGCTCTTGCCTGATTAAAAAACAAATGTTTGGCTAAAAAGGCCAGGTTATTTTGTCTGGTGGGATGCTAGTTAATGCTAGCTAAAAGGTGCTTGTAGAACTATAATCTACTATCCTTCAAACAATTACTACCTGCAAACAATTATCAAAGCACTGGCAAAGTAAGTACCTGGCCCATGGAAGCAGACAACTAAATTGTGTAAGGAGAACGCTGAAGTTGCTTCATGAAGTTTTCAAAAGCTGAGAAGCAAGCGGTATTTCCCTCCAGAACTTTATTAAAGAGCCAGGCCTGTTTCAGGCCTTTATGGTCCTATATGTCTACTGATAACATAGTGAGATAGCTGCAGGAGAGGCATAAAAGGTGAAGCCTGAGGTGATAAAACACATTGTTTTTTGAGTTCCTTTTGCTTACTTTTTGTCTTCTTTCTGCAGGAAGTGGAAGAGTTCAGCTTTATTACGCAGCTAGCAGGCTTGACTGACCACCTACCAGTCGCAATGCGTCTGATGGTGTCTACAGGAGAAGATGACCCCTAAAACTGACCAGCTTTGAGATTAGAAGAGGGAAACATTGACGATATTAAGAAAAAAAAATTTTAAATCTCAACATAAGAAAGAACTATTCTGGTGCCACATTAGGAAAGATGACCAGACCTGACCCAGGCTACGCTCCAGAATGTACCAACAATAGAGGATATAAAAAGGGAAGAAATTGAAGGGGTTGTGGCCAAAAACCACTGTCACAAGTTGCTCAGGCAACAGGGCAGGCCTGTATTACAATACTTTCACTGTGGACCGAAAGGAACCAAGATGGAAGACCTAATTCCTTCTGAACTAGTGCCATTCTTATTAAAACATGTTTTTATACTAATATATAGCACAATTTAGTTTGTAATTAGTCTGTGAGTTAGTGCTGCTCAATGTTTTTTTGCATAATTTCTTTGTATAACTAAGAAGCTAATGCTTTTTTTTTTTTTTCTTTTTTAGCCTGTTAATGTTGTAGTAGCGTGCTTGCATCAGTAGCATGCGCCCGCACTGCATGCCACTTGGATAAAATAGTAAGACACCATGGGGAAAACAAGAATGGAAGTGAACTCAAAACTCAGAAACCAGCAAAAGTAAGGCATTCT
Source organism: Nothocercus julius (assembly GCA_013398735.1). Lineage (NCBI taxonomy): Eukaryota > Metazoa > Chordata > Aves > Tinamiformes > Tinamidae > Nothocercus > Nothocercus julius. The sequence goes on along the minus strand of VZSV01000216.1, from coordinate 542,154 downwards.
GGGACTGGCAAACCCTTCTCTCATTACAAATGGATCTTAAAACAGTTCTACAATTTGCAGAAGAAGAATCTTCTTGGATTAAAGATGCTTAAAAATTAGGAATTAGACTTTAAAACACAGTTCTACCATCCTATTCCAACTGTGTTCTCACTACAATTATGACTCCAGTATTGGGCCTTTAGTTTTCTAAGCACAAGTTAGTATTTGAAGAAATACAGTTCCCCTGAAATGTCTGTTATTTCCTTCCGAAATGTGAGGCAGTTCTGAATTATGGTATGGGATGATATATAGTGTTACAGTGGAATGAATAGATTCCTGTAGTACCATTGGTAACATCAAGAGTCAACAATCTACCTTGACTAGAAAGAGCAAATAGGAAATAGCTTTTAAAATGTATGCTAGATATAGAGTTAAAATGAATGTCAATGACATTTTTGGAAAACGAAGTATAGAACAGTGTATGACTGATAAGACAGGGTAAAGTAATACTTTCCAAAGGAATTAATACACTTAAAAGAAAGAGTAGCATGGCTAGTTTACAGAATAAATAGAAAATAGAGCTGTGATTCGCAGCGTTAAGTAACTTCTGAGCAGAGGTAGATTCATGTCTGTGGGACACAATAACTGCATTTGCTATGCACAGACTTTAATAGGAGTTCCTGTCATCTAATTCATATATTCTTTCCACTGCTGCCCTTTAATGTGGGGCTTTTCTCAGCAGTCTTATTCCAATGTCTAGATCTACTGAACCTCTGTGACCTTAGCAGAAAAAGAATGGAGAGCTAAGAGTCAGATTCATAACTAGACTTCTTGGCATTTTTAGAGATTTAAGTTCAGAAGAGAGCAAAAAGGTTTTGCTAGAAGAACAAGATCCCTTGCTTTTTAAACCAATACTTAGTTTCCTCTGCCTATTTTCCCAAAATCTCTGTGTTGAAGAAAAAGGAGAGTTAATATCAAACTTGAACTTACTCCTTCAAGTAAACTGTTTTTAGTTATGCTGGCCACAAACACCTGAAGATGCTCTTCTTTTGGTTGGGTTTACCTGCTAGGAAGGAGCTTGAGATATTTTAAGCTAAGCTAGTTTTAAAACAGAAATCTCAGTCTGCACAGCCTCTTCTACTCATTTGAATTAGCTACAGTAAATAGCAGGACTTCCTTCTACTTATATCTACTTAAATCATTTCCAAGCAGAGAAAATTTTACCTTAATAGTCATGAAAGTACTAACAGTTTTGGCAAATTCCAAGTAGGCAGTAGGGGTCATCTCCACACTCTCCTAGTGTGTCTGAGCCTGACATGTTTTATGCCTCCTTTTCCAGTCCTGGCGTCCCTTCAGCAGAGACTGCCTCTTAAAAGTGTAGTGTGCCAAACCATGCGGTAGTCTGCACAGTGCAACCCATGGAGACTCAAAATGGAACCAGACTCAGCTTCCCTTTTTGATAAAATTAGGTATTCAAGTTTACAGCATCAGAGACTTCTGTGTGCCACCCCAGCACACGGTTCCCCACTTTGTATGTTTCTCTTTATACAGAGAGCGTGCATACGCGCAACGTGTTTTTTTTCTGGTTTCTTATCTCTCCAACCAGTTCAAAAGACTTGTACCTGAAATGATGCTTTTAATCCTATTTTCTACCTTGCTTGTATTTTATTAACCTTTTTAAGAAAGAAAACAAATAATAACAGTAGCAATTTGTGTGCTGTCCAGCAGCTCTTTCTCAGTCGTAAGATGAAATATACAGTACAGTATTTTTAATAGCTTTCCTAACACTGTAAATTACAATTTGATATCAACTTCACTGAGTATCAGTTACAGTAGCTGAATTTGACACTGTGTGGGATATAATCATAAAATTCTACTGCCAAACAATCTTGCATTATTTACAGTAAAACTAATGTTGTCTAAATTACTTTTAAATTAGTTGTGACTTTGTGCTGACTAAAAGCCAGGCACTTTTGTCAACCTTTTGAGATAATGTTGAGAAATATTTTTTCAAAATTGAAGTAAACAGTTTTAGATTTTGATGTTCTTAGTTTTTCAGTGATCAGGAAATGAATGGTTGTTAAATGGTCTCTTTAAACAACATACTCTCACACACTTAATACGTCTAGGTAGTTCTTACTAATTTACTGTCTTAAGGATCTAACTTGCAAGAGTGATGCTGGGAGGTACAGCATTGTGGCACCACTGTACAAATGCTCCTTGCTTTTTTGCATTGACCCTGTGCCTTCTGATGCCTTGATATGCTTGCAGGAGCTAGAGAGCACATCTACTGGTAAACTGTCAAGAACAGACTTTCCTTTCTAGAAAAGTAACATCCTGGAGAAATCCAGCTTGTCTTCACTACACCTACAGTTCCAAACACTATCTCAGAAAAAAATCATTCAGACAATAACTGTACTGACAGGATATCAATCATAACAAGCCTTAGGCAGATACTATGTAATAGAATATTTGCATTAAAATAGAAAAAGGCAGAACATCCCTAGGAAACTAAACCACAGATAGCTTTTCAGATGTCAATCCCACCTTGCCTAAGGACAGCATGACCCACTTTATTAGTAGGATGTTATTTATGAGAAATTTGAGTTAAACTTACTGTATTGTGCTTATCCCACTTTGTACATTTATCTTCAAGAAGTGGGAGACAATGCTATTCTTGGTTTAATAACCGCTGCTCACTGTGGAATCTGTAGAGGAAGTGTCACCTGTTTTCATAGACGCTAGATACACTCCAACAGCCTCTTCTGTTTCTCTTGTTCATTTTGCATTTCACAACACCGTTCAAAAACAACTGAACAAAAGACACTTACATGAGTACAGCTGAAAACAGGACCTTCCTTAAAATTCAGTGATGTCCAATCCTTACAGCACTGGTACCTTTACATCATTTAAAACACGCCAACCTACAGAAAGGAGTACGTAGCCTTTCAGGTGCACCCTGAGCCACCAATCTGTGCGCTCTGGGTATGAAGGGGGTACCCAGTCCAGTGCTTCACACCACAGCTCAGCCGCTCAGGACAAGGATAGCAACACTTGGTGCACAGCTCTAGGCTACATGAAAACATGTTCACTGTAACTAAATAATCTAGATGGTGGCCAGCTAGTTTTTTCATTACCACAAACTGGATGTCTAATAGAAATTGGCTAAAATAACATAAATACCACACACTGGCTTCAGGGGACACTTGCAGCCTGCAGAGGTGTGGGCAGCTTTAGAGAAACCCTTGAGAAGTTCTCACGTAACGAGTTTACCTGTCTTGTGCAAGTATTATAGCAGTGTTTTGTCCTAGAAGCACTCCTGGCTAGTCTGGCTAAAACTTCAGTTCTACCTGTTAGATAAGACAGTAAGATTTAAGGAACTTCAATATATATTTTTAGATGGCATGTGGTGGGTCAGATTAAGCAGATATGACCATCTTCAGTTTGGTATCTGAGCTACCCTTGGACCACATCGCAGTGCATCAGTGTCAGCACATATCATCAGCTCAGAAATGAAGCATTTTTCCATCCTCCTGCATTAGAGGATCAGAAAAGAAATGCCTACAATTCAAGCACTTTGAAAAAAAATCCCTATTTCTAATCATCCATTATAACAAGAGTCAAATTGTTACTGAAGGTCTCATTTTTCCATACCATCTTGTTTTAAATATAATCTTGATGCTTTTAAAATCTTGTATTATTGCTGAAGTTTAGAAATCCTATAATAAGAATAACCTTTTTTATTTCAATAATTTTTCGGTATTGTATCCTTCTGGGACCTAATGTTTTTATATGGTAAGCATACACCTTCTGACATTTTGTTATAAATGTATTAAAAAAATAAAAAACTAAGTATTTTCACTGCTTTCTTTGCCTCTAACAAAACCACAATCTTACACACCTGATGAAAACAAGGTATTTTGAACAATGGGGAAGTTTTTTTTGTCGTTTATTGGTGCTGAAAGGAGTAACTGGTTGATGCAAACAAGGTAATAAAATTTCAAGGCTCAAACATTTCTTTGCAGTCTGCTTTTTCTGGGTTTGGGTCATGGGGGTCAGGTGACAATATATTTGACTCTGCCATGCAGTGCCTTTAACACTTGTCTATAACTTTCTGGTGGTGAAATCAAGCCTGTTCTAGTGAATTTGCAGAAGAAAATAAAGGGTGAGTGAAATTTATGTTTTGAACTCCCCATTCACATTGACCTCAAACATCCCTCCAGCTACAACTCCTTGGTTTTAAAGCTAAGCCACCTTTGTGCAAGTGTCCACATCTGCTGTAGGCTATGAAACTGAACCATACATCTCCACTCCAAGTCCATGCTTAAAACACTAGAACATCCATCTGACATTGCAGCCTCTTTTAAATGCCGTAGAACCATATGCTAAACATAAGACATTCAGCTTCTGGATAGTTTTTACCTTCCAGGCTTTTAACCAAGAACATTTCAAGTACATAACATTTTAAATCTCTCTTCCTAATCCTGCCACCCTGGGGTTTTAATGTACTTTATTATGAACTTAGGCGCACTGCTGCCTGTCATTCAACTCTATAACAGCGATGTCATCTACTATTTTGTCTATTTGACAGGTTATCTTGGCAGACAAAAAAAAATGAGAGGGGGAAAGAAAAAATAAGGATATTTACACAACAGGTCAAAGTACCCAGGAAAACCACAGTATCTCTGCCACCATTGAATCGGGGGCCCTCCATTCCTTCCCTGTCCCTCTCCCCTCTTCCATAAGAGCCTTTAGAGATCTCAGGAATATCTTGCGCTACTGCAATCCATATGAGCAGCTGGGGTTTTGCTCAGCCCTACACAAGCCTCAATGCCTCTGTGAATACCATTGCCTCTCACAATGACAGACATTTTCCCCCAACTTTTGAAACCAACTTACTGCCTTTACCCCCCCCCCCTTTTTTTTTTTTTTGTCTCATGTATAGATTCTTTGGGGCAGGAGCCCATCTCACTTTCCTTTCATATGGAAGCAGCACCAAATGACCAAGGCAAATGGTTCCTAGGCACCAAAAACTATCAAAACAGTAAATAGTGATCAAAAGATGAGATTAACAGCAGAAGAAATACCAACAGCCTTCCTGTGTGCTTTGAACAAGGAGATGATTGAATATAATTGCACAAGAGAAAGGGACATTTCCCCCTATATTCCTAATAACGTACTAGCTTTTGACATTCTGTCTATCAGGCAACTGTAAATTGCCTAATACCCAGAAAACAGCACCTTCTCAACTCTGTTCCTGTGGTAGAGTCCATAAGCTGAGACTTCATCTTCCCTCACTGCCCAAGTGAGTAGATGATTTTGCTGTTAAAATACCTTTTTATGAGCAACTCCAGCTTTTCCAGATTTTTTTTTTTTTTTAAAAACACTTTGCGGCTCAACTCTCACACAAGGAAATTTACCCACTTTTTATTGTTATATATATGATGGTTAGGTAACAGTTCGAGATTTTTGGCTTTGAACAGACTGCAATATTATATAGGACGTAATGCCACAAAACAACCAAAAAAAAACCTGTTGGTTCTTTTTAGTGTCCTTATTTAGGAATCAGGATAGACACCTGCTGCAATTTCAAAGCATCCTGACTTTCTAACACTTTGTAACAATTATTGCTGGTTGTGTTTTTATTAGATCTCCAGAACAAAAGTGATCTAAAAGAATTCACCATTTAAGAAGTTCTGTGTCTACTGTTCATCTTGCTAGATATTAAAAAAATGTGTGTGTGTGAGGGGCTTTTAAAGCAATCTGTTCACACTCACCGTAAGTATATGAAAGCACACATTAAGGCCAGTATTTCAAAAAGAGTTTCAAATTTAAGTACTACAATCCAGTTTTGAAATCTTAAACAGGCAGGAAGAAATGCGCAATTTCTATGAATCTTTTTTGTTGCTGTTTGTCTTTTCACATCTATACTACATTCACTAGTTTGGCAGTACACTAGGAGTTAACATAAAAGTGAACAAAAGCTCTGGAACCCATCATCATATTAACTTCAGGGAAGGGTAAGGACTCCACATTCACATAAAGTTTTTGAACTACTTCACTAGTGTCCTGTTACAGCTGTTTCTAAAGACTTTCCAATAATGTATACACACAAATAGAGATTAAAAAAAAAAAAACCAACTACCTGCCTCCTCAAGTAGAGCACAGCCTTGGTTGCTTTAGTTAATTACCGAGTAGCAGCTGCATTCAGGTCACATACGTTGGGCGTCATCACCAAGGGTCACCCTCCAGGTTTGGGGAATAGTTCAGACTTGCTAACCAATTCACTGCATGCTCTACGATACAGAAGTCCATTCACTGAAATAATCCAACCCATCCACAAAACCCATACACACCAACAGAAAAACAGATAGCGCGAACCCATCCCAGCATTAGCAAACAACAATTGAAGCCTTGGTAGCGTATGTCAACAGCAGCTAGAAGTCTTATAAATCCCACTCCTGTTTGCACATTCAACTCTTCCAAATCACAGCAAGATGTGCCAGTCTGTTGAGCTCAAATGCAGGCCTTAATGTGCTCTTGGATGCTGGACTGATATCTCTGACCACTTCCCACTCGACTAAAATGGAATTTGCCTCACAGATAAATACATGAACCACTGTATGAGCTAGCAATTGATATAAATTCTTCCACCTAAACAATACAAAATGGAGGATGATTACTAAGCCACTGCAGTGTTATTCCAGAAAAATAGAGCTGCTTGCAAAAAGGATATTAATATGTTCCTGAGGCAGGAGGGAAACCCTACACATTTAACCCTACAAACTGATACAAATGCCCAGCAAAATGTCTCACTTCTGTAGCAGAGTTTAGGATGCAACTTTCAAAACTGCCTGATGCCAAAACAACACTTTGAAAGATGCAGGGAGAGCAACTATAGGAATATTCAACAAAAAGCAGATAGGCCATGAAGTTCTGTTTTGTTTTCCTAATTAAAAGAGTACTTGCAAAATCGTGCAGAGGTCCCAGCATGTGATTGCATTAAGAATTAGTAATTATTCACACTCTATTTTCTGCTCCTTAGTATACTTATGTACTCCTTACATCTGATTTCCATGTTCTGCATCTACCAATAAAGCTATTTAATAGACACAGCAAACTCAGTCTTTTAAGAAAGCATATCTTGTATCTCACAATAAGTGGTTTGCACCAAGAATTGTGGCTTGAATCATTTGGTATGTACCCATCCAACTAAACTACAACTAATCGAAGAAAAGGGACTGCTCAAAATCATTCTAACCCACTGTGTTTCTATCTGCTGCCACATTGTTTCATGCTAGAAGAGCAGCTACAGCATCTGCATGGGCTGCCTCCAAAGAACACTTACATATTTGAAAGAAGCAACGTGCAAGTTCAGGCCCTGAACTCACCCCATGGCAGTGAACAGATCTTGTTGCAGAGAATGGAAAGAGACAGTCATGAGGTTGGGAGAATGATGCTTTTCCACATCAAATGTAATTAGATAGCTCTGTTCTCATTAAAGAGGTTCACAAACCTGTAAACCAGCAGAAGACTGTCAGCTTGAATCCCTGGCCCAACTACAATTTGGGCAACATACTCACTACCTACCTTGTCTGCATGAACTAGATTGGGTATTTTTCACTCAGTGTTTGGCTGCAGCTGATTCTTAAATACTTATCAATAGTCGATCCAGATTTTTTAATAGCCAGCAAAATGCATCTAGTTCTTTCTCTAGGATTAAGAATTTGTCTTAAAGTCAACAACAATTTTTTCATCAGCTTCAGTGAGGCCATTTAATGTTCTATATTGCTCAGTAAGGACCTTTAGGATGCCAAGGAACAAAGGGCAGTTGCGAGGTCTGCAAAACAGCAACTGAAGAAGGAAAAGAAGTGCCAAGCATTATGCTAAATATACTTCTAATGAAAGATGTATCACACAAGACAAACTAATTCTCAGCCTGGTCCATTAATTCAGCCCCAAAATAACAGTGTTATGAAACAGGTGTTTAAACTCTATTTTCTGTTACTCCTTAGTTACACATAATTTCCCTTTTCCACATTTACCAAGAAAGCTATTTACAGTCAAAGCAAACTCAGACTTTTAACAAAATGTTTCTTGTATCTCACAATAAGCACACAAGAAGGACCTTATGCCGTTACTACTTCATCAGTTCTTATTAGTTTGGGGTTCTTGGAACTGCGTGGCACGTATAAAACATCAGCACTTGACCTGCTAAGAACCCACAAAGCCACAGATGACCTTGTGTGTGTTCCTACCTCTCTGCAAAACCTCAGCCTCACCATTCTGCAGTGGTTTGTTCCAATGCTAGTGTAAATTAGAAACTGTAAATGTGGCGTTTATCATCTACTGACAGAAACAAAGGTTGTATCTGTTTAAATGCTGGGCAATGGCTCTGTATGCAGTCTAGAAGTTCCCCGTCTATGACTGGAGTCCCAAGGGCTGACAATTAGAAGGAAGTTTATGACCACAACACCAATTGGGTTCAAAAGCAGCTTTCCAATGACCGCAGTGGAATGCATAAAAACAAAATAACAACAAAAAAGGTTTAAAAGGTTTTAAAAGAGAGTTTGATATATTTATAAGAGAAATTATATGCATTAGCCTACTACACGAAGGCTTTGGGCAGGGCAACCTAGAAGGTCCCACCCAGTCCTAGGTTCCTTATCCTAAGCTCCTTATCCTAGGCTCCTTATCCTAGGATAAGAGACCAGTGGAGAATCCCTTTTGCTCCTGGGTAATGATTATTTTATTTTTGTTTGAACGGAACAAACTGAAGATCCCAAACAATGAACATTCATTATTCAGGTTTAAATATGGACAGAATGGGCTATTACTAGCAGCAGCTCATAAGCATGAGTAATTCCCTGCTATGGCTCTGCGTAAAAAGACTGCACTTAAAGCTCCCACCCAGCATGAGGATAGAAGGGAAAGAGAGAAACGGAAGGATGAGGTACACTAGATTTGCAGATGTACTATAAATATACGAAAGCATCTAAAAATGAAACAAACAATATATACACAAAATAGTCCTTATTTTGAAAATATTCCATGGTTTATACATTGCTGACTAGTTTCTGAGCAGTATGTTGATATCAAGTTGACTTTTACAGATACTTTTTTTATTAAATCTTATTTTAAATAGAAATATTTGATTAGCTGTTACCCAGTCAACTCAGGGAATGCAAATACAGACTGCCTCAAGAAAGGAGCCATAGCCCTCAACTATCAAAGGGAGGGAAAGAAAGGAGCAGTATATCTAGATCTCAACTAGAGGCAGAGATGCAGGCAAAACATAATCCCCTTAAACAAAGTGTTACAGGCAGCAGCATCCAGAAAAGCGGCAAGAAGCTGGCAGTGGATGCATGATACTGCAACAGCTGATCTCCTCTGAGAAATACCTGTATTTATTTATTCAGGCAGACTACCAGGCTTGGCTGACTGGCATGATGATAAACACAAAAATAGTATAATTCCAAAAGGAGACATATTCTCCCATAGAGACTTCAAAGAAGACTTAAAAGGGTCATGCCACATACTTATCACAAAACTCCTGTTGCTGAACAATGACTTCCACTGCACAACAAGAAATGTGTTGCAATCTGCCTTTGTACATTAGCATTTCTATATCCTGTAACTAGAGGAGTTCAGCTTTCACAGCTGTGACACTAACCCATTCTAGGATCAACTGCTTCAGTGATGCAAGGTGCTTGTGCCCTTTTGAAGGCTTTTGAAATGCTGTGTACACCACCATCCTGTTGTTTCATTCACAGCATGTATAAATTTCAAATAAAAATCATAGCCTGACAGTGCAAGCATAGCTTATGCATATAATAGAAGACTGACCTTGAAGAGCTTCCTGTCTGTGACAGGCATAAGAGTAAAGCCCAGAGAAATTGTTTTGTCAATATACACTGAAAGCCCTCATACATGGGACACAAAGCTCTTTCCTAGATTTTTCTCCACCTAGGTCCCTTTTTGGAAGCTCTTTTGATGTACATTGCTGACTAGGTGCCAAGCAAATGGAAGGGAGAATGAAAACATATCATTTAACACAGAAGCTAACAATTTACTTACCCTGCTGTGCAAATTAGATGAGAATGATAGTTTTTGTTGGATGCTAGTCATGCCTTAGGCAAAAGGAAAAGGGGAAAAAATAATAAAGTAACACATAAAAGTATGAAGAAAGGTGCAACTTCCTTAATAGTTGCATACAGAACAGACATGTAATAAGCACTGATGTGTAAAGAGGAATGACAGAGACTAAGAACTGTCATACTACAGTTAGAATCATCCCTTATCTATCACAGAAACAAGCAGATGTCACTGTAAGTTTTCTATAGATCCTTCCATCTGCTGTGTCCTGCAGAGATAAAGTTGGTTCACATAATGTAACAGAATGGAGAAACTTTTAACAGAAAACAAATCTAAAAGCCTAAACTCCAGAACGTTTGCACTTAGTCCCACAATTATGACTTTTAAATGTTCCTTCCAGAAAACAGCTGCGAGGAGTTTTTGCAATACAATGTATTAACACAGCTTTCAACACAAAATCGTAATGTATTCAGATGCTGCCTCTACTGAGATCTTCATCCTTCAGCATGCTAAGCCTAGAGACTCCAGGTTAGCTTTTTGTAATGACACTGAAGGCTGCATGAGGTTATACACTCTGCTGCAATCTTACCATGCTCTCCAATGCCCTGCAAGTACCTCACAATAAAGTTTTGTATTTTATTTTCCATCATGGCACAGTTCCAGCAGCATAAACTTTAACAGGAAAATTTTACAGTCAGAAATGCCTTTTGCTCAAGAGAAGTGCAAGGTCCTGCCAAATTCTGGGAGGCTTCCAGGTTCGCTTTTCCATCAGGCCTTGAAATCACCACAGCTCATGGCTTTAGCATTGAGCGTTAATGCCTCCACTGTTTTAAGATGACTGCAGCATTTAGAGGCTCTTTATCCCCATAACTGATATTAAGAGTTTTCCTTAATATACCACTCGCAGCAGCTGCTGCTTGGGAATACACCTTTGTCCTGGGACCTCCACCAAGACTTTCAAGCTGAAGTGGCAGGGCAAGCCACAGCCTTGCCCTGAGCTCATTCACTGCTTGGGACAGACTTCCTGCACGCCAGGACACACACTGGGCAAAATCACAAGTATAGTTCTAAGGTGGGAATTTTTTATTTTTGCTCACGTGTGACTTTTTCTTTCCTTTTTATTTTTCCGCAGTTTGAAGTCCCAGAGCGACATACAACACACGTTAATGTTTTGTTTCTTAGGACCAACTGTCACTTCCAAAACTCAGGGCGCCGCCATGAGCGGCCCCGCCATCGCCGGCCAGACGCCCCCGCCCAGCTGAGTGCTGCCTACCTGCGGCGCACAGGCCTCTCGCCGCCCCGGCTGCTCCTCCTCCTCCCGCCTCCTGGTCTGCAACCGCCTCGCCGCGGGGCTGCCCAGGAAGGCGCCATCTCTCACCTCCCCGCTAGGCGGCAGGCAGCCAAAATGGCGCCCGGGCGCCACTGAGGAGGGGGCTCGGCCAATCAGCAGCGGGGCCGCCGCGCCCGAGGGGAGAAGCGGCGCCGCCATCTGCCCCGGCCGCGACGAGAGGAGCCGCGGCGAGGGGCGGCTTCCCCTCTGCAGCCAGGACGATACAGCACTCCTTCCCCTGCTGCCCCTGGGCACAGGGGACACACTGCTAGGGCTCATGGAGGCACCCGCTGAAGAAAAAGGGGGTCATCTCTGTGACATCCTTTTAAGAAACAAAAGCAACGCCCTCGGCCCTGGAAAACATATATACACCTGTGTGGGTATGTATGCATGTCTAACAGATTTAATTCCTGAAGGATCCAAGGATTTGCTGCTCCCGAGCCTTTATCTGCTGTATCTCAGTCAAACCTCATCAGGCTGCATTCGAGATCACACTGCACCAAGGAAACAAATGATGAAAGCAGCGCCAGGGGATTAGTTTGTTCTGCGCAGCCTTGAGCAAGTCCCTTCTAGCTCGGAGGCCCTGATTTTGCGGTGAGAGCTCAGCACAGATGAGACACTTGAGCGGAGCACAGAGCGCCCTCAGTTTTCACTCATCAGAAAAATTGGAATAATAGCACATACCTCTGTCTCCAAGACCATCTTAATCATTACTTCCTGTTAAATGCCTGAAAATGGGATGTTTGAAAATGACTGATGAAGCAACAAATCAAACTAACAGTCGGCAATGCCACTGAGGTCAATGAGGTAGGATGACCCAAGTGCCCACTGTATTCGACTCACAGTCCTCACCAGAAATAGCGAACCGTAAGGAGCAAGGCTGCAAAAGTCTGTTCTACTTACAGCAACCAGCTGTGACTGCAAAGAATCCGGAACTGAATTCTCTACCCTGTTAAATGCAGGAAGCCTGCACAGTGCAGTTTCAAAAGGACTAATGAAGAAAAGCAAGCTCTTGGATCTCAAAAACGCCTCAAATCTCCAGCCTTCGGACAAAAGTGTGGTACCAGAGGAGCCAATCTTGTAGATACCATGACTTCAAAACGAAATGAAACAAAACCATGAATTCAGTGCAAGACCTTCATTAGGACGAAGCAGCTGGCAAGACAATTTCACTGTCCTAGTGTTTTCCATTATGCATATTTAACATACAGCACTTATTTGCCCATTTTTTGATTCTATGTGCAAACCTAAATTAGACTTACTAGCAGTCGTCACTGTGTTTTCGAGCTAGTTTTCAAGTTCAAGGCACATATGTTGTATATTAAAAGATCAAGCACTGTCTTTGCTCGTAAGATGAGCCAAATGCATTGCAAGTCTGAACCACTATGCACTTATTAGAAGAAAAGATTACCTCTAACGCAGTCCCTGAAAAAAAATATTTAAAAAATGGATTCTCAGCACCCTCTTGTGGATCAGTGGTGTGATAACTAACAACCACCAAGCACTGGTAATACTTTCATTGCAATTCAGGGCAACAAAAAAGTTGTTTTTTGCTGCAAAACTGCAGTAGATAAATGGGAACAGAAAAAACGTAATTTATTGTTATTTTTAATACATGTATGAAACCCACATCTTTGGGGCAAGCATCTCTTATGCACCATTACAGAAATGGTAGTTATAAACTGGGTCTCGTGTAACATATGAACTGTAATGTGCTATCATAATGCACTCTATTTCTTAGACTAGAAACATTTGGAACTATTTTGATGGCTGTTGAATGTATAAATAATCATCATACTTTCAGGAAGAAGAGAAGGAAAAATTCCTACTCACCAACAAGGTAGAGCTGGCCATGCAACACCCGGTCAGTTGACTGCTTCATGTCTCCATAGTATTCAAAGCCTCAAAAATACAGTATAGTTTCACACTAATACAGAAGATAACAAACATACACATATAATGCCATCCATAATAACTATTCTTAGAAAGAAAATTTTATATATTTCCCCAGCTATACATTTAAAAAGGAAAACCAAATAGATTTCAAATATTTTCCAGAATGATCACTTTGCTCTCCAAGTACAATATAAAAAACCTTCTGCCATACAAAGAATACCACATATGTTTATTATAATTTAGGAACATGAGTAAAAGGCAAGTATTTCATAATAGCTTAAAATCCATGGTAATTTCTCCTGTCTTTGGGTTGAAATTTATAGCATACGTGACAGCACTAGGAAGGTCTGCCTGAGTTTCTGCGTCAATAACAGAACTGAAGAAATACACAGCTTGCTTGCAGTGGGGATTCCATTCACAGTTTCCCTAGAGGAGAGAGTTAAAAGGGAAAGCAGTCACAACTCCACAATACCGGACAGTGGTCATGCAGTAAGAACAGGACAGTTCTCGTCCACAATTCAGTATACAAAGATCAGATACAGTTCTTACTTTCACTGTCACACTTTCATTACAGGAATGCCTAACAAATTTAAATCCAGAACAAATTTACATAAATCCAGTATATTACACCGCACAGTGATGTTGTTGAGAAAATGGATTGGTGAAGGCATATCTAGCTGGAATAGAGAAAATATTTAGGGCTCCTTCCCCTCAAAATTTTTGCTTTTAATTGAAGAAAGGCAGTTGCATGAATAAATTCTACTTCAAACTAGCATCATATCGGAGTTCTGAGTGTGGTTCCAAGCTACGGACGCATCTGAATTTGACTCAGATTCTCTGTTTTAAGGTATATATCCTGCTACCACAAAAAGTGAGAAGAGACAATTCTACTGCTACTGTCTACATAGTACTCAAAGAGAGTAACAAGTAGCACTATACAAACCAAGGCAACAGAGCGAGCAAGATACATTTTTCACTGTTGTAACTCCGTAGACTTTACAAGAGTAGTAAACCACACACTGAATAAATACCTTGTCATTTGAAATCTGTGTCAGCCCTGTGTTAACAGAGGTATCAGCAGTAAGATGATATTCCATCCACAAAACTGCTCCATGGCTCTTGCCCTTCCTGGAGAAAGAGGAGACCGGAGCCAAAAATTAAGTATCATCTTAGCATTAACTTTATACTGCACCCATTCCTCGTGAGGTTTAGAAATGCCTAAGTAACTTCACTTGGAAAAGTTGAACAGTTGAATAAATCTGTCAGTGGTTAGCAAGTTTTTTAGCATGTGCAGATCTGAAGTCTGAAAAAGACAAGAGCAAATGACTTAACTAAGTCTGCTAGGATCTGTAGTCACTTAACAGGCATTCAAGATAAAATGGAAGAAATTATATAGCCTATCTGGGAAGTATAACGTTCAGATACCCCAGCTTCTACTGTTTATGGATTTGGGATTCTGGATCTGGTGTTTACTGTGTAACCCATCTTACTTCACCAAGTCCTGCTCCATAAGGAGCAGAGGTCATGCTATCATGCCTGTAGAAACAACTGGCTCCAACACACAGTGACCCCATGCAGAAGGTTCTGGGTTCTCCCAAGAATTTTATCAAAATCTGGAGCACACAAATACTCCAAGGGATTAAGGGGCGTGAATTTGACGTCATAAACAGGAACAACATAACTAAAGCAGTGTTTAGATTGCGTAAGCTCTAGGATAAGTTAAATAGGGAAATTTCCCTATTTTTTAAAAAAATTTCTAACAGTATTTCAATTTTACACAGAATAAACTAGAGTCCATACCTTCGATGATAGTGCAAAATATCTCTGAAGACATAAGACAAATATCAAAAGCTAGTTACAGTTAAAGGGAAGGATACTGTACACTTTAATGCTATTAAATGGAATCTGGAAGGTTAAATAGGAGCTGTTTCTGCAAGAATTCAGAAACAGGGAATAAACTGAAAGACTAAAGCCATCCAAAAATTGGTTTGCTCTCTCTGGACTGTAAGTTAATCTCTTTATATTCTAAATGAGGATAACAATCTAATAAAATGCTATTTTTTAAAACACAGACATCTTACCTACGGAATTACCCTTAATACTACATAGCTGCCTGTGAGCTATCTGCAAAGGTAGGCAAGGTGAATCCAAAGGAAGACACAGAAAGTGTCACAGCAGCTTCTATAATTTTAGGTAACATTTTTTGATACTGTTAAAGGTGATCCTACTAATTAAGCACAGTACACAAAAATGGAATGTGAGGTTTAAAAAAAATAAATAAAAAAGATTTGTCACTATGTTGTGAATACTTGGCATGAAGAGAAAACTCACCGTAAAAGGTTCAAAGAACCTTCTGCGCTGAGACAGTGCTGTGGTACTGTCCTTCTGAAGTCAAATGTCAAAACTTCTTGGGGGTCTGAGAGGGACTTGCAAGGATATTCCCACAAAGGATGAGGTTCTGCTTCCTTGGATTCTCTAAAATTCAGAGAATTCTGAAGAAAAGATAGTAATACAATTATGTAAAAACAGTCCAAAAGCTAACAGTCCTTGTTTTCGAGTTACTCACTGACCTGGACTCTGAACACTTATGACTGTATTTTTTAGGTACGACAAAAAACATCTACCAGAAGCATGATTTATTAGCACCATGGTCCAAAGTGGTCGAACAGGCAGAAATGGGTACTTTCAAAACGCAACGCATACTATTTCTTTTTGTCCCCCTCATGACGAAGTCTACTCCAGAACTGCCTATACTTCTCCATGAGGACTATAAAGGCAACTCAAAAGGCCAGCTCAGATATGGAGAGATGCACTACAGCTCTAGAAGTTTAGACAGAAATCTCACCCTTCATATCTATTTCTCGAAAGCCAAAAAGCCTTCTTCCCTTTAAAGCACTAACCTAAGGGCACTTAAAGCACTCTTTAAACACTAACCTAAGGGCAAGAGAATTCATTGATGAACAACTGCAAGATGATTTGATATCAACCTCCAAATAAAGTTTTGAGAACAAGATTTCTAACCGCCCTTGTTGAAGTAATGCAAGTATTCCCAAGACAGTGCGGTGCTGAACAGTTTGTCAAATGACAAGAAACATAAAATCCCAAATGCCATACCAAAGAAGTTACGCTATTTTGTAAAAATTAAACAGCCACTGTATTTAGGAAAAAGTAAAAGCATTTTTTTTTTTTAATGTAATATATGAACATTTAAGTTCACTAGATACTTTTTCAAGCCAAAGGGAGTTTTGTTCTGTTTTGCTGAAACTTGTGTTAAAATTATTCTGAGTGTTCTTACTTTAATCATATCATCCATAGTCCGGACATCAAAACCTTCACAGGTGCCACATGGACTCCGGATTCTCCACAGATCCTAAGAAGAAAACAGGATTTTGGTTTTTTTTTTAAAGGAAATAATTTTCAGTTATGAATTCAACAATTAATAGTAAAGTGCATGCACCCACTTAAAAAACGTAGGAAAAAAAATCCTTCTACCTTCCCCACACTAAGTCAGCCAATTAGACGCCACATAACAGGACATATCACATTGCATCTTTAAAATACAGAACAGAACTCAGACCTGATTTAGTAGCACCTAATGTTGTCACAAACTTGACGGATTTTTTTTTTCTGGTCTTTGGTAAGTGAATTGGCCTAGATAAGTTCAGCTGACCTTTTTTGTCAAATGACAAAAAACATTGTTCTTCTCACAAAATATATGGCTGGTAGACTCAGGAAGAAGCAACACAAACATTACATACTGGAGACACCTTCAGAGAAAGTGAAATGTTCCAAATGTCAGGTCTGTCCTAAAAATCAACACTTTTTCCCCATTAAGAGATCTGCATTCTTACTGTAGTAGCCATTTCCATGCAATAAAAATAAAAATTAAAAAAAACGTTATTTAGAGAAACAGCTCTGTTGAAAAAAATATTTCCCCACAGAATGTTTCCTTTTTATTTAACGGGGAAAAAAAGGTTAAGAGATTAGCCAGGAAAAGGGCAACCAACAGACTGAAGGCCATACACTCTTACAGACTGTTACTATTCTTTTTACAGAGCTTAGCAATCACTGGAGCTAATTTAGCTCAAAGGATGGCAATAATGGTCTCTAATGGAATGAGAACATACAATAATTTCAGTTACACTTACTTTATCACCTGTTTATTTCTCTGCTGAAAAATCTCAAACATTTCTGCCTGTACTGGGTATTGCTCACTGGATTTCTACTTTCCGAGAAGGCATCAAGAATACCATAAACTTAAGTAAGTGCTGTTATACGCTCATCTCTGAAAATAATATATCATGGACTAGAGAGACTATACAGAATCTCCCTATGGCTTACCCAGTAGTCTTTAAGTAGAGTAATTCCACCTTTCTTAGCAATTTAGCGCAATTCTCTACAACATTGTTGAATGCCACTGCTGGAAGGGATACTCAAAAAGTGCCAAGCAGGAAGATCATTTACTCTTTTACCCTTTTTTTTACTGCAAATGCAAAATTGTCACTGTAGCTTTTCATCATCTCTTAGAAAGCTCATATAACAGCCTGG
>VZSV01000216.1:513971-524301 GCA_013398735.1 Nothocercus julius | reverse complement strand
AAAAAAAAAAAAAAAAAAAAAAAAAAAAAAACTAACCCATGCATGCATTTATCCTGCATGTAGCAAGCCCTGCTATTATCTTTAGCATTAGAGAGCTACAGACAGAGAGCACTATGCAAGAAGAGTCCTACTGGGTTTGAACAATACTACTACTATATGCTATATCTAAAAGCAGCTAACAGCAATGCCTAAGGAACAAGGCAAGTACACCAGTGACAAGAGAGTAAGTAGCCAACTTGTACTCACTACAACTTATATTTTAAAGTGATCAGTGATTGCATGCGCTCATCCTGAGACACTTGCAGCTTAACCTTTGGAGAATAAGACCTCTTTAGATTATTCATAACCCTAAAAAGTAAGATATGCCTATTTCCTTTGGGGTTCATATACAGAATTTAAAGTCTGCTAACTACGTATCAAAGGGGGTAATATTAAGAGAGAGGAACTTGAAATTACAAAAAAAAAAAAAAAAAAAAGAGCACTCACTTGTAAGTGATTTCATTTGAAACGCATGATTCTAAACAATCTCACCTGAAACTCCACAATCATCATGTGAAGAGAAGCAGACTGAGGCAGGACAGTGACATCACTGGCAAGATGCATGGTCACAGCCGTCCTAGCATACCAGAAATACAGGTTATGCCACGGCAACAGACTTGTAGTAAAAAATGGCTCTCCAAGAAGAACTGAGATCTTGTCAAAAAGAAGAGAGAGATAAAAAGCATTATAAAAATGAATAGCAGCTCACTCAAACAACAACACAGGCTTGTTATATCTTCAGTTGTTGACAATGCAGTAAAGCAAGCAAAGCTCACTAGATGAGAACTCCTGCTACTCCATAAGGATCTAACTAGTACATATTCCATAACCTCCATGACAGACGGCTTTTTCTATTTTTAGTTAGTGAATGCTAAAATTACTTTTCCTCCTTCAAAGTCTGAAAAAGAATGTTGCAGTTTTAGATCAGAAAGTGTGTAACAAAATTTACCAAAGCTTGTATTTTTTATTTTAAAAAGCTTTAACACTTCCAGGCAGACTTTTGATTGGCTTGAGGAAGAAGAGCTACAGCTTAACATGTGCAGTTAAACCAGTTTAAATGCCCTTACAATTGGTGTGGGGAAAGTCATACTCTTTCAAAACAAAACAAAACAAAAAAAAGAACCAAAGCATATAAATTACATCTCACTTAGTTTCAGTAGGACAAAGTCTGAACCACCTGCTCATTACACTTTATATGAACTGGAATATAATGGGATTAATTGTAGTTATGGTAACTCATAGAAAAGCAAAATTTGTTTTCACCTTCTCCATCCCCTTTCTCCCCCAAATTCAGTACTGGACAACTGTTACATACTTTTTTATCTTCCAAATGAGAAGATGTCAGTGATTCAGGACGTGCTTCTAATATTTTAATTTTATCTTCAAGATGGTTTGCTTTTAAGAACTAAAAACAAACGAAGAAGTAATTTAGTCTTTCTCTGTTAAAAGCTGCAAAAGACTGAAACTTTTCCAAAACAGTATTTTTAAATCAAAACGGACCATAAAGAAACCACAATCCAAAAGGAACTTAAAAAAGCTGGTAGTGGAAACCTCACTTGCTGTTAAGACCCACAGCCTGCAGCCTCCAGAAAACCAAACAGGAGAGAAGAATTCCCAAAGTTTTTTCTCACCAGGAAAACCGAACTATGGGATGCCACTGGTGCAAGCTACACAATGCTCCCACATTCCACTAATCCTCGGAAATCAATTGTTTGGCTTTCATCACTGCTGGAATGAGGACAACACAGTAGATGTTTGGGGCAGGCAGACCAGTACCTATCAGTTAGGAGGGAGCACGCACTGGCAATCATCATTATCGGCCCAGGTCACCTTCCCCAGAGACCTATGGAGCTTGTGGTTAAAGCTATAAGGTTCAAGGCAGCTCACATGGGAAGCTGGGCTTCCATGTTTCCTTCCACCTGGTAGCTAAGACCAGTGACTGAACACAAGCAGTGAAACACACTCCCACTTCCCACAGTCTTGCCAGACTGTATGATTAATGATTCATTAATCTGATATAACCTCTAAGCAGTTGATACAAAGAAAAAGTAACCAGCTTTGGCCTTGACAACTTCATGAGTTCATTTATTGCTTAAACAGAACACTAAATACTCACTTTTCCAATGACAGAACGGGACATAGCAGAATTTTCTATTGTAAACACCTAAAAAAAAACCCCACACAATAGTCAATCAAACGAACATTATTTTGATTAAAAGATTAATAAATGAACAATAAAGGAACTATTTTCACGCCCCAGTAAACTGAAACTTGCACACAGCTATCTCATAATCATCTTGCATCTATTCCACAATTCTTTGCTGTGTGTCTTTCTTAGAAAAGAAATTACTCAACAAGTTCAGGCCTAATGATGTTGTTTTGACAGCTGTTAAAATAAAACAAAACACCACCACTATTTATTTTCCATTTTTAAGATACACACAGAATATTAACAGTTGCTATAGACATACTGCTGCCTCTGGGAAAACACAAATATATAAAGAAAACTGTTAGAGCAAAACATTGTTAAATCCAAACTGTTGTCATCCCAGAATTCAAAATTCCATTTTCACACATGGGGGATTTACTCTTTACTGAAGCAAGAAAGATTCTGTTACAGTGGAGGCTTCAGGAAGAACTGCTTTCTATTTGAAGCTGGTGAATAGAGGACCATTGACTTCAACTCAATGGAAAAAAAAAAAACAGATTAACTTAAAATTGGCCGCATGGCCCACATTAGTTCTTACTCTCTGTATGTGTGGTTTAGCATGACTTGACTATGCTAGCTGAAGAGAGCTAGTAGTATATGCTAGCATTCAAATGTACACTGCAAGACATCAACCTTTTGAACTTACGGTCTTTGCTCTTTATTCTACTTGATCTTTTAAACCTCATGTGGGCATACTGAATTTTATGATGTAAATTAAACATACAGAGGCTTATCAAAATATAGAGGGGTGTGTAATAATTCCTTGAAAAAATACAAGCAGATGCAGCAGTCAGTTATCAGTCTGTCACGAAAATAAGTTGCTGTGGATCAAAAAAAGCAAACCACAGATAAAGTTAAAGCATGCCTAAACAATGCCAATCTCAAAAGCAATCTAGATCTCTGTCGAAGTGACCTAATTCCCTGGCTACTCTACCATCTTTTCTCTGCCAGATGAAAGCCAAGCAACTGTATCAATCAAGGAACTTGTTTTGCCAAATACTTGGGTTTAGATTACGGCAAATCACCAGAATATCCTCTCCATTTCACCAAATCTTTTCAGACTGGTGGTGCACAGACTAAACATCAGAACTGTTAACGTTGATGTATTCCTAAACTTCAGCTTGACCAGGCATAAATTTCACTTCCATTTAAACAGAGTGAGAGGAGAACCACTTAAAGTAAATTAAATAAAGGGCTGGAACACTGATATGTAAGAAAAAAATGAAAATTCCAAGCTAAAATGTTAAGACCGGATAAAAACAGCAAGAAGTACTATACCTGCTTTGCCCCAATATAGTGAGCCAGCACAGGCAGCAGACTGCCATCACTGATGCAGAGGCAAGCACTATCTGTTTTCAGGACCTATAGAAAATAAATTGTCATCATTATTCCCATTTAGGAGGAAAAAGCTCTCAAATTCCAGGTGTTCTGATGGCATTTTTTTTTCCACCAATATGTAGACATAAGAATTTGATTAATAAAAATGTTTCAAATCATGTCAGAAATGTTCATATAATCCTTGCTGTAAGTCACAAAGAACTCACACAAACATATACTATGTGTTTAAGGGAACAAGTTCCAATTTCTACCAGGATCATTAAAAACTTTTTTGCCTAGAATACACTCTGTGAACAAAGTCCTCAGC
The DNA here is from genome assembly GCA_013398735.1 of Nothocercus julius. Classification (NCBI taxonomy): domain Eukaryota; kingdom Metazoa; phylum Chordata; class Aves; order Tinamiformes; family Tinamidae; genus Nothocercus; species Nothocercus julius. The sequence goes on along the minus strand of VZSV01000216.1, from coordinate 520,408 downwards.
AAGACAGCAATGAATCCTTTAATATTTACTGCAGATAAAAACATATAGTACAGAAACCATGAGGCAACAGGTACTAACTTTCATCAAAGACTTGATGTACTGGCATGTTCGGTTCTGGTCATTTAATTCTCCAAAACGTGATCTATTCCAAAGAAGATGAGCCTGACACCTACAAACAGGGCTCTCAACATGAACATCTGCTTTATTCTCTTCTTCTCTGGAAAGTAATAAAAAAAAAAAGTATTAGCTACAGAAGATACAGAATGTGTTTTCCTGACTCAAGTAAATTTATATATTTTAGCTAAGACACATATTTATGCATGTGGACTTCACTGTCACTGGTTCAAATTTTCTAAAATCAAAACTTTGAGTTTTGCATTTGCAAACAAAAGGAAGAAAAAAAGCCAATTTTCACTAACAAAAAGAAAGAAAAGAAAAGAAAAAGAAAAACCACCTTTCTCAATGACTCTGATGGTTAGATATTTTAGGCTTTGGCATTTTGGAGAAAAGTTGCTTGCCTGGATTCCTAAATGTAGAAAGGCATATGCAATTCAGGCATCAATTTTTAAAACTGGCATTGATTTCTAAAAAACAGGGCTGCTATTGCATTGCAACCAAAACAATTCAATTCCTTTTAGGTAGAGCAAAAATTACCTGGCTTTCTGGAGCTTATACCACACAGAATACTCATCACGATAGGCGGTCAGGTACACGTTCTCACCCTGGAAAACTGGCTCCTCATTTGGAAGAAAATACACACACTGCATCCAGTGATCTCGCCACTGAAAAGGTTTGATAAACGAAACCTTAGGATTTAACTCATGAACAGTATGTGAAAAGTAAACAAGTAACAGGAAACTAGTAAGAATGGGCATGACTTTGAAGCATCTATTGTACATAAAAGAATGTAATGAAAGAATCCTGCTCAAAACAAAAATATTGAGTAAGGCTTAATATTGTACAGTGGACAAACGGGACAAACCCACTCTATACAGATTTCTTACAGAAGAATAAACTTGAGATCACGAGCTTGCTCACTAAGGTTGCATTTTATCACATGAAAAACAGATCACTTTTTTCTGCATTTATAATGCTCTTTCACCTCTTCACTTCTTTAGAAAGCTTTATTGAATTGCTGACAGTGACAGTGCTTGGAGCCTCCTGAATCATACAAGCTTGCTTAGTGACATTCTGACCTAAGAGTTATACTATTCTCCATTTCAAAAAGCTGCATAGTACCCTGCACATGTTCTAAATTGACCAGATGCCGTGAGGCTGTTTGCTTTAAACTTTGCTCTCAAGCAAACAATTGTTTTGTACTTTCCTCTTGAATAAGTTTATCCAATTAGTAAAGGCATTCCTACAAAGCACAGGAATCCCTGTAGTGACACACTACTAAGTGTAGCTTAGTAGTGATCCCGCATTCCTTTAAATACCCAGCAATTCTCCCCACTAGCCTTTTTTATGGGAGTATGATTACATTATTATAATCTTACTTCACTTTTCATTTGAAGAATTGATAGAAAAATACACAGAAGCAAATCACAGATTGCAATTTTGACCAGGAATGGAAACTACTTAAGAATAAATATGCACAAAATTTTATTTCCTGAAGGAAAAAAAAATGAAGAATTTTATGTCTAGAAGACAGCTTCAGTTTTTAAGCTTCCTATTGCTTAAATGCAAAATGTGTAGATACTATTGTCTACATTTCTATTATTTGTGTTTTTACCACCTTCCAATACATCAAAATTCCCATATAGTTTAAGAGACAGCTGCTTAAAATACTCCGTATGATCTTTATTTAAAGTAATTACTGATAGATCATAACACTAACCAAAGGCTGGGTATTCTACCTGGAGAGCAGAAGTGGGCTTTACCCAGTATGGAGCCATTGTACAATTTATCTTTCCAGAGGGATCCATGTCAATATCCCACCAAGAAAGCACAATTTGTGCCTTGCCAGGCTTTACAGTTTCCAGCTGCACTCTGTAGCACGTAGAAGCACTCCTTACTGGCTTACTGAAATCCACGCTGCAGAGAAGAAGAAATTGGAGAAGAAATAATTCAGTATTCTTCCAAAACTGCCATCACTTTCCTAGGCTGAATACACAACTCATATTTAAAAGACGTAAAAGGAAGATTTTGTGTGAAACAAAACAATGCCTATCTATTCTCTCACCTGAACATTGTCACAACATCACTAAGGATAGTGAAGTCACTTGAAGGCATCTGATTCAATTGGATATCACAAACAGAAGGAACACCTGGACAGTTCTTCATTTCTGACGGGGAGACAATAATTTTTTCACCATCCTCTGCTTCAACACTAACAGGAAACAGCTTGTTCCAGGACCACATTCGTTTCGATTCCACTAACTGGACATAGACTGTTGCCCTATGAGGCACGGCCTCACATCCTTCCTGTGAGTGTTCAAATAAAGGATAAATGCATTCAACATGGTTGACTTATGAACACGTGATGAGTAATTTAAATGAAATGCGAACCAATTTATAGAGAGACGAAGTAGTAGGAATAGAAGCTTTGAAGGTTTAAATTATGATTATTTCAGAGACTTCTGTAATATGGGAACATCTGCTCTTTGTCTTCCTATTTGTGAAATATGACACACTTATCCATCTGTTCAGTGTAGTTCAGCAAGGCCATAGCATCAGTCTGTTTCCCAGCTTCAGTTAAACGCACATTTCTGTACTCATTCTGAGATAACAGCTATCCAAAGATGACTACTAAGCTATCAACACAGTTTGACATAAGCAATTAGTAAATAATGGCTCAAATGTTTGTTCAATGACAATGACAACTTTCTATCCTTGTTTGAAGAGAACATATAACTTGTTTTGAAGAAAAATCATTATGTATATGTGTATATGTCTACATATGGGGAGCAGTAAGGAGAGTAATATTCTCAGTATAAAACTGGTACAATAAGATCCAAAATTTCTGCATAAAATTATAATAAGAATTTAGCACAGATAAGAAATTAACACAGCTGGTGGCCTATTTACAAAGGATACAAAAATCTAAGTAATCTTTATCTTACTCCACAAAGGATAAAGGAGTTTCCTAGGGATTAGTCTGGCACTCTATCAATTTCTACCTTCTTACCTGTACAAGGTGCTTATGTGCATGTTCATAGGTTGGTAGAGCTCCTTCTCCTATCAGTTCTGTATCAAATAATTCTGTTACCAGGATGTTTGCACGACACTGCATGTCTCCATCTAAAAGACACAATTTAACACCATTTTGCCACTTTATACTCTCTTTCAAAAGAGTGTAAAGTGCTCTCTAGTTGTTTCAAGACCAAGCCATGCTGTAAAGACAAGTCATTCAAAAACTCATTTCTTGTAAGAGAATCCACTGAATAATGCAAAGTCACAATTTTCCTTTAGGAGTTTATTACGAAATTCAAATGACTACTGAAATACTATTAATATTATACTATCTTTTTGAAATAATCTTTTAATGTCATTTTTTGGAGAGAAAAAGATTTGCTTAAATAAAATTAACTGGAAATAAAAAACACATCTCTTGACTTTGCAATTTTTTTAACCTAAGTTTATTTTCCTTACCTGGCCCAACTGTAACTTCAGTGGAGTGCTTGTTGATTACCTTGATCTTGTCACTAAAACCATTTTTCTCCACTATCTTCACAGCAGCATTAGCCATGGGCTTGAAAACCTACAAACAGTAAGAGTATAACACACCGATAAGCTAACATTGGCATTCGAAATAAAAAGCAACCCCGCTGCAGCCCTGCAAAAATTAACACATTTTACACATTTTCCTAGTTTAAGTTCATTACTATGAATCAGGACAGTAACCTCACTTCAGAATTCCAGAAGTTCATAAAACTGCAATGTCATTCTTACAAACTGAACTACAAGCTGCCTCCAAAAGCTGTCCCAAATCAACTTTTCAAAGTATAAAGAATGTATGTTAAGAAATTCTTAGCATTCACATTAAACAATCTTGTGACTGATCCTATGTATATGAAACCTGCACTTCAGAAACTACAACATAAATAAGCTAATGAATCTACACCACTGATGATGCAGATGGAACAATTGCACAAACCTTCTAAAAAATAGATCACAAACACACATGCTACCCAACACCTCACCACTTCCTATTTTGGAAAGGAGAAGGGTATGCAGTCAGTAACAGATGCTTACCTCAACAGCGTAACAGAAATCTGCACCTGCTGAAGCTGCCATCATAGATAGGAGTCCTGTGCCAGTCCCTATGTCTAAAACAATTGCTTTCTCACCTCTTTCTTTTACTCTGCTCACTGCAGCACGGATACCTTGGTAATATTTCACATTCTGTCAAAGGAAAACAAAATATAAGCCACCTTTCATATGTTTATATATTTAGTTTGCAAAATTAAAAAAAAAATATATATGTATATATACTTCAATTTTGTGCAAGAATCCTGCACTCTCAGACTACAGGAGTTTATAATTAGAAAAAGGTCTACAGACAGTTTCTAAGTTTCTGCAGTCAGATCTATTTTCAGTAAAAGCAAGCACTGCTGGAGGAAGTTTTCTTTAGTGATACAGCAGAAATGAACAGTACATTAGTCAACTTAAAATATATCACTCTTTACTGCACTATTCACCACAGCATTCATCAGTCTGCTCTTTTCAGTGCGTGCATAATTTACAAATACAGAAATTTTCTGGGACAAATAGTAAGTATATCCATCTGAGATACTACTACTTTTTTGGATTACTTGAACCACTTTTCACTTGCATAACGATACAGTCCCCATGAGAGCACAAAAACTTGAATTTAGATTCCTTTCTACCTCTACTGGAAAACATTCATATATGGGAAGCAACATATGAGATTAGATATTGGTTGATGGTAAGTGCTGTTAAGTGGAGATACATGCACATCAGCATTAATAACAGGAGAGAAATCAAATGCTGCCATCTGCCAGTTACAATATACATACAGAGCAAATATAACTATAGATTTTGGTAACAATTTATATTAGAATTCCTTTCCAAGTGATTTACCAAACATCTGCAAATAATTCCTGATAATTCAAAATGTAAGAAGGCATTTGTTGATACAACAGCAGGACTGGTCTCTTAAAGGGCACAAATCCTAACACTTCATGCACTGGCAGCTATTCAAAAGGGAGGAAATAAACATTTTCTCACCATTCAAAAAGTATTTGCTTCTATACTTACTCTGTCTTTATCATGGAGCATATCTGCATAGCGTGACCTAAAATAAACAGAATTCCAATCAAAATACTACCTACTGCAAAGTATAGCAAAAAGCTGCTAGGTCTCAGTAAAAGAAAGGAAAGAAGGTTATCTAAGGCAGCAGGTGACGTGCTTTGGTTGCTGCTTCCCAGACTTAAGGAATGACATTATGTCAATGGTCTGGTCATCAGCATAGGCATGAATAAGTGAATTGCTCCTAAATATTCTCTCTATACACTATTCTAGCCCCAGTGCTACATATCCTCTCTTTAGCAATGAACCGGACATCTGGATCTATGGACAAACCGCTGTGAAGCACTAACAACTGCGATAGATGCAGGTTAACATGTAAAGACTGCAATGACGGACAGTCTAATATCTGTCAAGCATCTGCTATTAAGACCCCCTGCACTAAAAGTCAATATTAGCGACAAACTGAGACACAGTGCAATTTAGATCCTCTAACTAGATCAATAATGACCTGAGTCATTTTCATTTATTGGTAACCTTGTTGCTAAGACTAAAATAATGTTTTTTCACATTTCTTTGGTCTCTATTTCTCTGTGTGTCACACTGCTGAAAAATACTCGAAAAATCTAACCTTCCTAACTTCCCTGAGCATTGCATCAAGCCCTTAACGAGTTACCAAAGGTATATACAGCCATCAATTATTTACTGAGCTAGAGCTTTAGAAGATCTGGGCACGATTAAGTGACGGTCAGTATGATAGTCAGCACCTAAGAAAACACTGAGGAACATTTGGAAGAAAATGACTTGGAGAATATTTACCAAAAAAAAAAAAAAAAAAAAAAAAAAAAGTACATTTACAGATCTCCCCTGCACGACATTCATCGTAATCATACTGGGCAAGCTTGGGGGCTTCCACTGAGATAAATCCCGAAACCCGTCACCAAGCACAGACACTTTCGCGTTTCTTCGTGAGCGAGCAAAGCCGCCGCCGCCGCACAAGGCCCACCTCGCAATCTCCTGGTGATAGTCATAGCTCTCGTCCTCCTCGAGCCACTCCATGGCGCCGGTGGTGGGGTTAGCTCTCCCGCAGAAGGTCTTCATGGCCACCCTCGCTTGGCTGAGCGCCGCGGAACGCGCAGATCTGCCGCTTGGCCGCCGGGACGACGCTCACACCAACATGGCGGTCACCCCAGGGGGCGCGCGCGCTGCCGCCGCCGGCCCGGCATGCA
>VZSV01000216.1:459045-506920 GCA_013398735.1 Nothocercus julius | reverse complement strand
CAATCTAAGAGTATAAATTAGTAGTTAAAAATCCCAAATAACACAAAAGAGAGTGACAATATCTGCATATATATTTTTTTTTCCTCTCCCCTCTCTCGTTTCTCTCTCCAACAATTGCTGCAGGACCACACCCTGCTGTATTATAACATTATGCTATAAACCTTTTGAACATCCCTCATCGTGTTTTTTTCTTCTGACACAATAAGAATAAAAACAGTGGACTGCCAGGAAGGGATCTGTAATTTAACCACAGCAACTCAATCACAGGCAAAATTACATCTGTGACTAACAAAAATTGTCCATCTTCAAACAGATTTAGTACAGCAAGACAGCTTGCTTGTCGTTACCAAAAAAAGGTTCATCCCTTTTACAGTAATCTACCTTGATTAAGAAAAATAAGTTGTGTGCTTGATTAAATAGAAATGTGTTAAGACTGAGGGCAAAATCTGTAGGAAGTAAGAGGTAAATAAATAGTATCTGAGAGTGTAAGCATATATAATATCAGTATGCTCGTTTAATTAACGAACCAAGATTCGCTTGTGCAACAATTTAATTTCCCTCATTTGTGAGCAATGTTTCCATCTCCAAAGCGACTTACCTAAAAGCTTGTTGATAAAAGCAGGTCTCCTAGACGGAGGTAAATAGACTCCCAAGAAATAGACTGGAATTCCGGACAAAGCAATGCCAATTCCAATCAACGAATTTATTGTGTCGCTATAGAGTGGTACTACCACCAGAAATACTGAGCATATACAGAATATTATTGGGAAAGCCACACTCAGCTGGAGACAGAGAAAAAACAGCAGCATGTTCATTGTCTACAGTTACATACAATTTGGTGAGAATTATCTTTCCCACCTCACTGTGAAATTATCTGTTCTTCCTCTTACACAGTTGCTTATTTAGAAAACTAAGCAAGCAACAGGATTATTCTTCAGTAGAACTGCTGCTAAAATTTACAAGAGTAATCAACGTAACACTGCTTTCCTGAAAGACATTGTATAACCGAATGAAGTGTTTAAACAAATCCAGTCAATCTCAGAAAATAAGAATGACTTTGCTTGAAAGATATTAAACTAAGGGGATCAGACATTGAACTGAACAACCACAGGGTTAAACGTGTTTTAAAGTGATAACATATTTCTAAACTTCAAACAACTATCACTCCCTTCCCCTACTCACCTAAATGAGAAATTTTTAATCGAAGGCAAAAAAGTAACTACTATTTTAGATTATTTGAGGCATTCTCCATTTAACAAAGAGATAAGGTTTCCTCGCAGAACTAACATAAAATAAGCCTATGCTATTACAGAAATACTATCTGCATCTAGTGGATAGGCTAGCTTTCACGGTGCCATCTAAAATGGAAACCATGTTTTGTGTTCTTTAGATGTAAGGTGTATGGAACAGATTTTAGATGGCACTTTTTCATTACAGGGAAGAAAAGGATCTTAAACAATTTCATATCAAGTAATTTTTACCTTTAGAGGCCTAGGTCGATCTGGTTCCTTCCAACGCAGATACAATTGTCCAGCAATTGACAGACCAACAAAAAACCAGTAACTGAAACTGAAGTAATTAATAAGCTTAAAAACATCTTCTACAGCCAGGTAGATGAGGGTCATAATACACTGTCAGAAAAAAAAAAAAAAAAGAGGAATGCGATGAACAAGAAATTTTTGAAACTTTTTTTTTGCTGCTTTTTGCGTTAAAGTAACACCCTCTTTTTAGTATTATCATGATTTATGCCTATCTCAACAGCACTCTCCTACAAATGCCATGGATAATGGAACATCTGAGGTTCTCTTTCATGCTATCAGCTACACGGTTACTTCTGAGAATTATCTATCACTCTTGAGACTTACTGACGTTCTCCATGACAATAGTGCTCCGAGCACGATGCTTTTTATAGTTTGGCAACGATTACGGGAAATAATTTCTCAGCCATATGCCCCTTGAGGATATATATCAAAAAACTGAGATCCTTTAAGCGGTTTTATCGGTATGCAAGATTATACAGCAGCTAGATTTTTTACCATTGATAGTATCTTCATCCTCAGTTTATTCAGCATACAGAAACCATACACTAACCAGACATTTTAATCCATATTTAGCTTAGAGAAAACTGCAGTCTGATAATGTATCCAGCGGACAGTAGCATAGCAGAATTACTTGATCATTTAAATTCAATTTCAGCTTTCTATGTAGTTAGAGATTTGGCAAGTTATTTTTTCAGTTACAGTCACTGAAACTCTCCAGAGGCTGTTACTGCAATAAAGTGATATATTGAACAAAATTTCCTCTATAATCTCACTCCAGCCTATATAAAAATACAAGCTTCCTTTAGATATTCAGTCTAATCCGAACAGCTAAAAAGAAACACTAATATCTTACATTGAAGAGCAGTGCAGGTACAGGTGTGAACCTCTTTATGTGGATCATAGACAACAGATCAGGAAGATGACCTTCTCGAGATCCCACAAAAAACAGCCTGTGGGAGGAAGGTTGGGGACAGAGGAAAAATCAGAAAATAAATTTTTGAGGGTACAGGTGAGAGCAAACACATAGACAAAAGAAAACAACAAAAACAGTCAAATACTAGTATTTGCAACATTGAATCTCCATCTTTTAAACCAGAACATGGATTCCACTCTGCCTATAAAGGTATACTGCTTATATAACTTTCAATGATTATATTACATTATAAACTTCATTAACATCCATTTTTTAGAAAACAATGCTACAGGTAAAATAGAAAATTTCTTTAGTGACTGAAATAAATTTCTACTGTTAGAAGAATTCTAAAAAGGTAGCACTGAAAACATTCCACTATGGTACAATAGTGGAAAAAAAAAAGTGTCCAGGTGCTCAAAAAACAAAACTGAATGATTTCACAATCAACTGTAAATTGTTCTACATTGGCTGCTTTACCAGATCATGTTCACATTTGTTCTCAGTTCAGAGATACTGTGCATACATTCAATGGACAGGAAGGATGTTAAAATGTCTGGAAAAAAAAATATCAATTTGAGATTTGCACTAGTCAAATGCATAATCAATGTTCAGAGGAAAAAGTCTGTGTTGGACCCTAAGCTCTGCGACTGCAGTTCAATAGCAGTAGCAACTTTAAGTGTTTTACTTGGGGAAAAAGAAAAACCCTAGACTTACAAAGATAACTAAGAACACAAAAAGACAGTAAAGATTTTAGTTTTGGTGAAGTAAGGTGACGTTAAAAACATACGTACACATACACAGAGGTTTATTTAGGTCCATTATTATGGCTACTCCTTATAGGTCCAGACATGAAAGTCATTTTGCCACTCGCAAGCAATAAACGTTCTTGTATAACATAGTACTGCCCTGTGTATGAGCATTTGTCAAAGAGAGAGAGATTCACTACCTTGATGATGCTAGAATTGAAGCATTAAGTCCACCAAAACAAGAAAAGGCTACAGCAATGGGAATTGTCCAGCTGAAGATACCAAACACCTGGTCAGCAAATGTCTAACAGAAGAGGAGAATGGTAAAAAACAAACAAAAGAAAGGAACATTAAAAACATGTATTTTGATTTTGTTGTTAATTTTGTATGGAAAAATAACAATATAGTAGGGATATTCTATAATGCCACACAAGATAAGCATACAACTTTTTTATTTAGTTATATTTATTTACTAAATAAAGTAATAATTTACTTAAACAGATTACAGAGAATCAATAAAGGTAAATCTAAAGATAAAAATGGGATTACGTGTCCTAAAAGGAAAGTCTCATGCCAACAATGACAAGAAGCCATTACCTGACCTACTTTTCGTGGACACTACTCTTGTCATCTCTCTACTTGATTTTCCTTCTTTTCCCATTTTCTACACAACTTCCCAGTCCCCTGAGCACTGCTGGCAGCTCCTTTGGGCTCTTCTCTCACAACATGGCAACCAACACAGCAAGTGTTTGTTACAACCCGACTCATTTATTACTATGGCTGCACAATACTGCAGGCCACTGTGGTGGCCTTCCATGACAAAGCTCTGAAATCAAGGAGCCAGGAATACCAAAGTTTCACAGCAAAGAGTCATCAATTGCCAGTGACCTAGGAAACATAATACAAGTGTATAGTAATTTGCAAGATACTGTCCTGATCAATTCTTTCTGGCCTCCTAGGTGGAGGAAAGAAGATATATTCTTCCAATATCAACCATAAGAATATTCAATAAAAGCACAAGAAATTTAGTACACGAAGACAGATGGCTGTTCAAAACATGTTTGAAGGAAGTAAAAACCTGCTAGTGTTGTGTTCAGAGACAGGCAAAAAGCCTTCCCGTCCCAATTCAATTTACTAGTAGCTGATTTACCTTTATGATTTCTCTTTCTGAGGCAAACTAACAGTCTTGGTAGCAAAGGGATGGTGCCTGTGTTAGACAACACTAAGTCACTATTTGTAGAGAGAGAAAGGTACCTACTTACAGATAAAAGGGGTTTAACTGAAATTGGTAACACTATTTTGCAAAATACAAAATTTTACTGGTATCAGAACATACAGAGTAAACATTTTACATCTCAGCAGGTAGCTGTCATCTAAGCCTTTTTATGAACTTTTCTCCAAGTCACTTTCTCAGCTCTCCTTTGCTTTATCATGTTCAAGAGCATAAAAGCATATGTACGAGTCCAGCTTCGTACAGGTCGGTCTCTTCTACCGGGAAAGTCTTCCTCAAATCAGTTTTTAACCACAACAGATAATATTTTGAAATCCTCCCCAACCCTCCCTTTAAAGTACTGTACATCACCTTAAGATTTATGAACTAAGACAGATGTCTGCAGTAGACTGATTTTCAGAACTGGCCTTTATTTGTAGCATTCAAAGCTATCTGGATCTAAAGACAAATGAACTTTGATGTAGTTACTCCTGGAACAGTATCACCAAAAGTAGTGCAGTACAATTTGTTATCTAAATGCTCTTGTAGACTAAAAGGCCTAAACAAATTAAGATTTTTTTGTTATTTGTGAAATAAGAGATTTATTTTTTTTCAGCAAAACCCTGCACATATTTTTCAGAAGTTTCACTGACGTAAAACACATCTCGTCCATTTTAGGTTTCCTGTTCTCTGTCTGGGTTGAAGAAGTGCTTTGTCCAGCACGTTATCCAGCTTAAGGTTCAAACTCCAACTCTACTTATATACAAACTATCATCTACACTAAGAACAAAAAATTATTCCATCCTTTCAGGTAAGTTTAATTTTAGCCACAGCAGAGGCAGATAGGATTTCCTGCTGCTAAAGGCCAATGCAAAAGTCTAGAGTCACTTCAAGAGAAACCTTGCCAGATGGTTCAAAGCCGACACACCCACCATGTTAGTCACTCTGATTCTTGTAAAAGCACTTCCAACTCCCACCCCAAACTGCTTTAATTAGGTTATATACATTAATACAGCTTCCCTCACAGTGCCGCTTCAAGAACAGTAAGAAAAATGCACATTCCCATAGAAATTATAAAAGTTATCAGAAAAAAATATCAACTAAAGTAGTAAACCATGCATGAACTTAATGCAGAAACCAGAATGTTAATTTAGCAGAAGTCCATGTCATAAGAACTGCATTCTGTATACCATGAAACAGCCATTTTCAGTCCACTGAAACAAGGAGGTGGGAGCGATGAGGGGGGGAAAAAAAAAAAACTATAATTTGCAATACTGTACACAAAAGATTTCTGCTGCCAAAGAACATCCGAAATAATAGAACCCACAGTGCTTTTCTTAAATCCTTACTGGATTTGAAATAAAAGCAGAATGTAATTAATACTGATGCAGTGAAAGAATTTTGACAGTTTCTCCACAGCAAGTAAGAACAAGGAGAAGATGAAAATTCTATTAGGCAACTATATTCTAGAGGAAGATTTAAACCTGGACTGGCTTACTTCTGAAGCCAAATGGCAAGCAAAATTACTAGGCACCAATCATAAAACTGCTAGAGGATTCTTTTTTAAAATATGCAAAAGTAAAATACAGAACTCCAAGAGGATGTTAGAAATTTAAGATGTTTAGTAAGGCTCTCTAGAGGATAAGCATTTAGACAAGTCATATTATCAGCTGAAGTTAAAGAAGAAAGGGAAAACATATGGATGTAATCTTATGCTGTAGAATACACATTAGCTGGTAAGCCATTTGGAATATGTTTCCCCAAAAGAAAGTTGGTGCTTGCTCCTTGTAAGCATCTTCCATTTCCTTTTGGAAACATCTAGTAATGGGCTAGCAGGAACACCAGGTTATGAGCTAACTCAAAGGCCAATCTATCCAATAATGCATGTCCTATCTTTCTAAGATGCCCTAGTGTTTTTTCACACATTGTAGAAAGCGGCAGTCACCCACACGAGCAGTAGAATCCAGAAAGAGTTGAGGCAAAGCTACGGTATCACTTCCAATAATTATATAGATGAAGATATTACAGATTCAGGCTTGCGACTACATGATATGTTACAAATGTTGGTCTAGCTCAAAGTCTAATCAATAATTGTTTTCACTAGATCTGTACTAGTCAGCCTCTTTGGCAGAAAGAGGAGTCTTTACCAAATTGTAAGCCTTTACCAAACACTGTGACATCTAAGATGAGCACACTAATGCTCTAGTTGTGATTCCTGAGACAATAAGGAGCAAAGAGTTGATTTCAAGAGCATAACTTTTCCTTAAGTGAGATAATACAGGAGAGTATTTTAATTTTGGATTATCTAAGAAGTTCAGTTTGGTTGGCCAAATACATCTGCCAGCAAAATGATCTTTCAGCAAGATACAGTTGTTTAGTTGACATATAATTGAAGATTAATCTAATTTCCAAGTGCTATTCACTAGCTTCACCATGACAAGTTATCATCCAAGCATCTATGCAGATGTTTTTTAACAAAATATTTTTATTACTACTGAGACAAAAAACGCATTTTTACCTTTCAAAATACTTATTTATAAATTCTTCAACACTCTCGTTTTAACAGATGCCATGAAATAAAGATCTCCAGAAGGTTTTCACAGAAAGTGTTACTGAAATATAAGTAAAAGTGGCCACAAAAAGCATTTAACTATGTGTGCATGTCAGAAGGTTATTTTGCATAAGAAAAATGGGCAGAGAAAAGATACAAAAAGCTATCAAGCACATAGTCCAGGTGCACTTTACCAAGAGGGTAAAAAAATAAAATAAAAGGGGGAGGGAGAAGAGTTAGTGGCTGCTTTCTGCTAAAACCATAGTCATACAATCATAGATCCTCCACAAATGAGCCAGTCTGGGACTGAATTGGGTGTTTGAACCATTCTACCTTAACTGCCGCTACCTGGTAGTACTAAAGTGCACTTATAAAAAAATACAAATGATCTGGCAGCAGGGGGAAAGAATGGAGCATTCACAGGGATATGTGGAGGATGACAGAGGAGCCTACCTGGAGGCAGCTATAGCAGAAGCATTTAGTCCACCAAAACAGGAGAAAGCCACCACTATGGGGATGGATTTCTTCTCAGGTTTCTTCTGAGAAAGTCTAAAGAGCAAGAAGGATTAAGAAATTAAATTGTCATCTTGGCTACAGTCTGAGATGTCCTGTAGTCCAGGCTTGAACTATAACTGCTTCTAACAGCTTGAAAACAGTAAAAGAATTAAGTGGCTTATATATAGCACTTCCAATTATAGGTCAAGACCTTTTATGCCCTCCCCTCCCCTGGACAGGAAAGATATATATAAATATGTGCATACACACACACACACACACACCCATTGTAGGAAGACATGTACCTGAAGTTGTGATTTTTTCCCAAACGATCAATGAGGAATAATAACAAAGAAAGAAGGAACTCCAACCATGCACATTTTAATTGCCCTCATTTCTTCATGACTAGAGAGTTGTATGTTACTCCCAGAAGAATGACCAAAAACTGACCAAAACTTCATTTCAAGATACAAACAGTTGATTTACTACCTTTTATTACTGTTCAATTCCATGATCATCAACTTGTGATAGGCGAAGTTTGCAAAAATACTCATCTGATCTTTTAAGTGTCCAAGCAACGGTTTATTTCAAATAGATTAAACTGGAAGCAGTAGGAGTTACCCCAGATAAAGAGTTGCCACAATAAAATGCAGAGGATACTGTCTCACATTCAGTAATTCAGGCACACCAGACATTTAGAAAGATCCACACTTATTTTAGGAGCCACAAGATGAGAACTGTTTCATCACACACAGTTTCACAGTAAAAGTGCACTTAGAGGCCCAAGACTACACTGACAGCACATGGAACAAGGGTGTTGTGCTGACAAAGCACTAAAACAGTGCTGATAGACTAGATAAACACAAACAGCATGTGGTCCAATTGAATCAGAAACATGCATAAAACTACAGCCAAAGATGAGGTACTTGTACTAGGCAGTCTTAAAAAGCTACAGCCACTTCCTTTAGCTCATTTCAAGATACCATCACACACGAGCTTTTCCAGGCTCTATTCTGTAAATGTTTTTGTCACCTTACCACTAACTGCTGACTTCAGGGATATGGACGTGATCTGGCTAATACCTAGAAAGAATAATAATACCTAGAAGGTATAACTAATTCTCTTTAATTTTTCCCTTGACACAGAGCAAAAATACAGGGCCCAAAATACAGAAACTTTGCCAGTCAGACTCATAGCCTGCTTTCTCAATTTTTATCTCAAGGAGTTACTTCCTAAAGGAAGCAAAGAAACACTGATTTATGGCAAAGAGAAAGCTGCACAACAACAAAACACCACCTAGCAGTCAACAAAGTTTTCTTCCATTGCCATAGATCACGTTCGTCGAGATATCATGTGCCATCCATTCAGAAACTACAAATTTAGAGTCACATACATTAAAGAAAGTGAGAACGAACAACAACGGAAAATGCAAACAAACGTGAACTGAAAATTCAGCCAGGAATTGCAAAGGTGCAATAAAAAGCATTTTGAGAAAATTGATCAGGTCTCCTTTAACTCTTGTTTCAACTGCCATCCTGCTGGTTAATTCTTACCTTAAACAGGCATGATCCTTCCCTTATGTTACTGGAAAGGTCATTTCTTAAGAGTACAAATACTGTGCTGAGTATGAAATTCATCTTTAAGTCACTTAAGATCCTAAAACATGAAAAAAATGCACTAACCATACTGCTCATGTACTGCATGCAGACAGGCATCTCTTTGCACGGTCCACATTCAAAATATACATGCTCGCTTCATCAGTTAAACTGTTCAATTTGAATCATCACTGTGGTGGTGAAGATGCTTGACCTAAATTGACTCCAGTGTTTATCCTGTTCTCAGCAATTTCAGTAGCTAGCTGCAGATTAAGGGTACAATGTTTTCCAAAGTCTCTCGCTGTTCTGATATTAATAACACTATGTAGCTTTCCAGGGCTGGCTCAACTCCTCACTTTCGTCTCCAAAGCCAGAGAACCTTTACTGCAACTGTCAAGAGGAATTCTGCAATGGGAGTCAGTGATGGTGAGCTCCAAGAAAGGAGGAGAACTTACTGAATTGGCCTTCTCCAACAGCGGTGGCCCACAACTGACTGTCTCTATAATGGTCAAACTTTTCATTAAGGCACAGAAGGTGCATCTCTCCCAAAGGAGTCTTATTGGAAAGTGTCAGTGCTGCCAAACAAGTTGGACATGATCCTAGCAGCTAAAAACAGGCAAATTTTCTTCTTCAGAAAAGCAACCAGAGATTGCCTGAAATTGCCCAAATGAATAAAGAAAAGCAGTATCCAAATGCCTATGAGTAACTTAGAAATTCTGGCTGAATCTATTAGAAGAAAATCAGTTTCATGATTTGTTAAACTATAAACCAAAGAATAGAAGAGCTACAAGACACCATCTCCCCCATTTCCCTTTCATCTGAGAAAAGTAGGTCTGCTTAGAAGCAGAGCACACCAGGGCGTCATTAGACTGATCAACAGTGGACTCTGAGGGCAGGAGACAAAGACACAATTGAAGTGACTACCATTATCCTCCAGCCAGATAAAAGAAAGGCAACATGTCACCTGTGCAGAGCAACTGGCTGCTCACTACAATCAGCGACTAACATCCATTTTTAGCTTTATAGAGCAACAGAAGTAAGAAGCCAAATATCAGCCACTGCACGAACTCAGTCAACCACAGAAGAAAAACAGACATGACCACACACAGGAAGGTAACAAGCTCTCTGCTGGCAGCCATCATCCTCTTCCCTGTTAGCAGATGAAACAGAACAAAAAGATCAACTTGGGGACCCAGCTGCCCTCCTCATAAGCACAAAAATACAACAGCTCTCAACTGTTAGAGAGCAGTTAGATGCAGTTAGAGTGGTTCACTGGCAAGGAAGGGGAAAGTTTTTCTTAAGCATGTTCACGCTACACAGCAACTGCTTCCTATGTATAAAAACTTAATTGTAGGAGATGTAATGATTTCCAAAAGGAGTTAAAACAGCAGTCAGAAGAGTGAACTACTGAAAGGAATCTCTGAGAACGGAAGTGTTTTTTACACCATCAGCAAACATCTGAAAAGCATTTGCAGAAGTGCTAAGCAAGCTGCTGCAATATTACTTCAGAGACAACAGAAGAGGGCTTAACAAACTGGGTTTGTAGCCCTGAGACCAGCACTACGCCTCAAAAGAAGCTAACACTGAGGTGAAAGGAAGAGTAGTTTATCATTTGTTTTCATATTGTACCTTGGTAAGGCTGCCACTGAAAACAAAACGCAAGGTGATATGTAAAGATAGACTATAGCTAGCATTTCTTCTACTTTTAACCTCTTAAGAACTGGAAATGGCAAGGCTTTTTTCCCCTTTTTAGCTCGAGGCCTCTTAATTGAACAGAAGAAAGGTACTGTTACCTCCCAAAACAGCAACAAGGAGAGCTCAAATTTGGTTCTTTACAGCACAAAAGGCTCTGAAATACAGTAACATTATCGCTGTTGCTTTAAAAATTCCTTATCATCATTTTCATTCTACAACTACTTTAGAAATAAGGAAACTATAGCACTAGAAATGAGTGTTTTTGTTTAGATCACCAGCATGCTTCTGAACAAAATCTCCGGAAAAATCATCGCTTGCTGCTCTTCAGTTCACATTGTTTAGTGGTCTCAGTTGAAGCAGATGAACTCCAAGAGCTCTACTCCTACTGCACTCCAGGTGCAAACAAGCATTCAGTCATTGGGACCATGTTACAGGCAGCCTGAAGTAAAACACTCCTGAATCTGTACAGCTCAGGGGTCAAGTCCTCAGCATCAACTTCTCTGTTCTACAGAAATCCTTCTACTAGCCCACACTACTTGCTAATTTAGTATCAGAACAAGTCCAAAGGTCTTCTCATAAAACAAGACAATTAGATTCGTATCAGCAGTGAAAATCAGTGTTAAGTGAGTCATGTGCCAAGTACTAAACTTCAGCTGAACTTTCACCTGGTCATTGGAAGAGGCATAAAAACAGCGGCAATCAGCAGAACATCGGCTGCTAGCTGATGAGATGTCTCAGCAGAAACACCTTTAGATAAAGCAAGAGCTAAACTTTTAAGTATTTGGCAATCCTGAAATCTGCTTTAAGAAAAAACACATTCACTCAGGTCATTCAATTAGATAAATTAAAATTAGCACTAAATCCCTTGTAAATTCCTTAACAATGCTGGGAATCTCAATGTTCTTCACAGGTGCTACTCTGTTCCTCAATTTCACTGCATACAGTTAGACTGACTGAAGTCTTCTCGCCACGTCTTCTCGCCACTGTTAGATCTTCCTTCTTTCTCTTCCAGACCTGACTGGTCCAGCTTTGGGCACTGCAATTTCATGTTAAATTACCTTGTTTGTGTATATATACACACACAAATGTAAACACATACATAAATGAACAAAACACCACTTTCAGCCAGGAATCAAGTCAAATAATAGCTAAATGAAGCACATATAGAATCATAAAGAAATTAGCCTTGGGTTTCACACGTGCAGTAAGGTCGGGAACACCCGTTCTCCTCATCCCATCCCTCCAGGTACTCAGCCACCCCTTCCTGCTGCAGCACAACCACTCGCTCAGAACAGCCACAAAGCTCAGGCCACACTGGGAATCTCGCCCCCAGGATGGATCAGTTTGATCCCGTTTCACCATACGGCCAGAAAAACCTCTGCAAGGTCAAACAAGGAGTAGTAAAGCAGGCACAAGGTACTACTAGGGGACAGGAAGGGTTCGGAGCACTTCATTGCTGTCATAGGAATGCGTTTTCCAAGTCCTTGTCAGAAGGGTGGAGTGTATTGCTTTACAGATATCAGTACGGGAAAGTCAGGACACAAGGAACTGTGCATAGGCTTTTAGTTTTGTCAGGACTAATTAATTCTAAACAAAATTTTATTATGAGTCACTGGGAGATACTTAATAAATAAAACCCCTTATGTGGGATACCACAGCCTGCACCAGAATTATTCCTCATGAATTTGTTATACTTTAGCTTACGCTGATTCTGAACTAAGTATTTTTCATCCACTTCTTCATTTGTTTCATTCTGAAGTGTTTTAGCACAAAATATGCTATTAAAAGAGTGGTAACATTGCACTTCCAAATTTCAGTTAATCAGAGGCTAAAAATTACACTTATTTACTTTCAGTGCATTTTGAAATAAGCATCGTCATAATTATAAACCAGTATGTTACAAGCTTGCATTTACCATAATCTATTTTGAGAGCTTACACTAAATACAAGTATTTCTCAAGTTTGAAAGAAAGTCAAATAAATACTGTAAAACATTCTCCCTAGATATCTGACTAAAAAGTGAGAGTTTGCCAAGCTAGTTTTTGTCTGGGAAGAGAGCAAAACACTCCCCTCATTTAGAACTCTATCTACTTAAGTTTGAGAAGCCAAACAGGAATCTACATTGGAAGAAATATTCTTTCTCCTATTTAAACGACCCAACAGAAGACAGTATTTTTGAGATCTCTCATCTACAAGATACAATAAACAGAAGTGTTATTTTTCTACCTGTAGACAGAGGGAAAAAAAACACTTTGTTGTTGTTTAATGATTAGCTTTTATTTATAAATGTTTTGACCATCTTTCACTTTAAGAAACTTATATATTTTAATCAGATTCCAACTTCAATCTATATACAGAAATAATCAAAGTTGTTTGAATTAATGGTGTTAGGAAGGGAGTCATTTAAGACGAGTGATATTAAGCTCAACTTTGTCGTAACTCAGCTGCAACACATCCATTTACGGATATGCTTTACAGCAAAGCTCAACACCCTTTAGCTCGAAGCAGCACGGTTCTGTGCACTACTTCAGCTTGTTACCTCTAGCATGAGATACAAGAAAATAGGATTAAATACTAATCAGCGTCATTACAATGAATTCAAAGTGGACAAGTCTATTTAGGTTCTTTTCAAAATACACTAAGAGGTTGGATCTGTACTTATTTTATTAAGCCTGATATTATTATACACAAATTCATTAGTTAGTTTCCCTATCTATCTAAGTTATTCTGTAGTCAGTGAATTAGTGTAAGGAACTAAGGATTTTTCCTGTTTTGTTCCTTAAAAAGCAAATGCATCCCTAAAATGTGAAAGGTGGTAACATAGCAAAATGCTATATAGCCAACTTACCACTGCCACCGCGTCACTAGAAAGAACATCATTAACATCCAGCACTGAGTAATAAGCTATGTTGGTCATAATGTAGATAACAGTCACAATTGGCATAGACACAGCAATAGCCAGGGGCAAGTTTCTGTAAGACAAGGGAAAAAAAAAGGAAACAAAAAAGAAAAAATAATAAAAAAGTGGAGGGGGGGGATATTAATAATACAGCTATCTTATGAATTTGCATTCCACATTTCAGCAGTAAAAGTTTTAAAGACATGCAAAAAGAAGATTTCAAAATAGCTACCTCTGGCAAAGTTTGATTTAAAACTAATGTAAAACACCAGAAAAGTTAGAAATTCTTATTTCAAAAGAATTTTAAACCTAAGCTATGAAGAAAAGGTGATTCTATGCAACTGCTCTTCAAGTACACTAATTTCAAGGTTTCCAAATCACAGTCACACATCTTCAATTATTTCCATAATAGACCATTAAAAAAAAAAAAAAAAAAAAAATGCTGTTTTTCCACAATCAGGAGACCTATAAGAGCAGAACTCCAAGCCAGTGCATGCAGTCCACCTGAGGACCTATTTCTAGAACTGATGCAGTGGACTCCTCTAAAGTGAAACAAAACCTTGGTCATCCCATCTGCATTCCTTTATCATCGCAGCAGAGATCAAATGGATTGGTCTGGAACTCTGCAGAAGGAAGATCCAAAACTGCTGCTGAGCTATAGACTCTGAATGAGGTGCATTTTATTAGCAAACACACAGGATAACGACATCAGTAATGTGAATACACTGCAAATCAAGCTCTAAACATGAACAGGTAAGATTTATGAACAGTTAAGATTTACATTACACTGTGGCAGCTTGTAAAAGGCAGGCAAGTTTTTAAGAACATTCACATCCCTCCCGACAGATAAGCTTTCTTGAGAGAGTGTTTTAAGCTTTTGTTAACACAAGAGTAGTTACACATGCCTGCAGAAGAGAAGGAAGAAGTCAGGCATATAAGGCAAATACCTTCAATATTTCCAACCTACAGCTATTTTGAGAACATTTCCTGAACCTGACATGGCTCGTCTATTTAGATAAACTCTTCCATTCACCAGGTTCAGTCTCTTCCTGACCAGCAGCTCTACAAGTCCATTCTTTGCCATAGCAATGGCCATTTTTCCAGCGTCTGGTGAACACTGAGCCATGGTTTTGAGGCAGAGTAATTTAAACAGAGGAGACTGCAAAATTTCAGGTATCATTTCCCTTTGGTATGCTTTCGTTTCTCATTTTAGACTGAAACAGTGGGCACGCCAGGCTGCTCTTCCCTAACCTAGCTTTGTGAGGGTGCCTTACTCGGAGGGGAGCCCCATCTTGTTCAGTCTTCCCCCTTATTTTCCCAAAGGGGCAGGAAATTTGTTCTGTCTCTGGCTTTGCATGGAAAAGCAGGGATCCCGTGTGTTGTGGGGACAAAGATAAACTCATAGCTGGAGCTCCATAGTGAGAAGCTCCACAGAGCAGAACAGACTTAAGTTTCTGACTTCTCTCTGCCTTGCACGAGCATTTGGCAGGAACACAAACAACTTTGCACAGGAAAAAAAGTCTTTTTTTTTTTTTTTTTTAAATCAGTAAGTCAGAATTCTGACTTTGACTTCAGATTGCACAGCCACAGTAAGAGTCCAGGGGACTTCAGCACAGACAAGAAATAGAATTAGAAAAGGACTGTGAATCCACTGAAGTATTTCAGATCACCCAAGACCAAATGCAAGGGACTGCCTCAAATTTAACTCATGGATTACAGCTTTGATTGATTCATAATGCCCTTGTGCTCATTCTAATTATTACAAAAAATATAATTAACCTAACAGATATCAGATATACCATATACGCATATATGTATATATGATATATACCATATCTGAAAACATATTTTTCAAACAATGCATCTAATACAAGAGTCATCTGACTGAAGACACAGAACAATACAGCAAAAAAAAAAAATGAAGATACAGGAAAAAAAATGAAAAGATATTGCAACCTCAAATGGAAGCTCTTTCAGCAGAAAGGAGAAAAAAACCTCTGAATGACAGATGCAAATGTTGAACGCAAGTCTCTTCTGAATACATGTAACAAAGCTATTTAAGAGTTAAGATTTTATCTTTTTATAGGTGACTTTACAGGTTGAAGGAAAAAAAGGCACAGTGTAGAACTCAGGAGTAAGAGAAGAAGTTTTCACTTGGGGAGAACTGGAAACTCTTCCATTTATCTTCCACTTGTAGAAGTCTGAATTGTTGTTTTTAATAGGGAGTAAAAATGATTAAACAGGATTCTGTATTTAACAAAGACATCTGCTTATAGACTCAAAATTGAACAACGATAAAAGTTCAGTCAGTCACTTTTGCAGCACAGCTTCATGAAAAATGTGTATTTTTTGGAATAAATGAGAATTATTGCACAGATATGAACACAGCACAGACTACAGTTACAAAATTGTTACAATGCAATATTAATAAAATACATTTGTAAGGAACAGCATGCAGCATCTTAGACTAAAAGCTTAACAAGCACTGTATACAGCATCCTGCAGTCACCTACACTTATTTATTTATTTATTTATTTAAATCTTTTAATGAAGTTCAAAGTCAGTAATTTCCAGTTTGTGTTGTTTACAGCCTTACCATCTCAGAGTGAAGTAGTTATGCTTATTTCTGTATAGGCTCAGAACTCATCAGTGAAAGACAATCACAAGATGAGTGACTTAGGAACTTTTTGGGTTTAGAAAATTCAAGTCTTTTACCTTTCCGGGTTTTTGATCTCTTCTGTTACAAAATTGAGCGTATCCCAACCAGAGTAAGAGAACAGGGCAGAATAGAGGGCAAGGGAAATGTCTCCAATATCAAAAGAGGATCCCTCAAAAGAGTTCTCAAAATGTGCTGAATGTCCTGTGTATGGAGGAGACACAATGAAGTACAGGAAAATAAAATATATCAAGCAATTTTTTTTCAGTTTGGTAAACAAATACAAAAACTCAGAAAGGCTAACTTCCTTCAAAGCTACTTCTTAAGCTATTTCTCCAGTTTTGTTCTGTGCTTCAGCCATGAGAATAATCGTAACTTTTAAACTACTAAAAATTATGCTCTACAGATGACATGTTGAAAATTTGTGGTAAAAAAAAATTACCCTAATCTGACTGCTAGTCCTTTAGCACAAACAAAAGAAAAGCAACTGCTGAGTTAAGAGCAGAAAAGGGAGCCAATGTCAAGGAAGTTAGTAGTAAACACATCCAGTATCTACAAAACAAGAAACGTTGCAGACATGCTGAAGATAGAATATACTGGCATAGGGCTTATGCATGCACATTCTTGTTCCCTTCACAATGATAGTTACACTGTTTGTGATAATTACCTGCACATAAACGTTCATCAATAACTGCTTAGAGCAAAGGACACAAAATGCCAAGGAAATACCTCTGGTGCAGCTTTGAAATCAGGCTATTTTTTGTAAGCTAACACAACAATTATTTTTTTCCTCGAAGAGATAAGAATAAAACTTTCTAATTCTACGCTGAAATCCTTATATCCTGTTACAGCTTTCTCAGCTATAAGAGAACTAAGGATTTCAGAAAGAAAAAAAAAAAAAAAAGTGTAATGCAGTATGTCCCTTTATGGGAATTTTTTTCTTTCTCCACTCCTATCCTATTTTGCAAGCTTTGTAATTTGTTGTTTTCGTTTTCCTTATTATTCCATCCCACAGGCTGTAAATTGCACAATATGGCTGAGCAATCAGTTACCTTCTTTCACCCAGCTCAAAGTCAACTAAGATAGCTAGCTTATCATGGTATTTATTCCTAACGCTGCCATTATTGGTATTTTCCAAGTGGCTTACTGCACTTACTGAAGCATTTGATAACACCTATAAAGTGATACTTACAGTCTCTAGACCAGTTATTCAAGCAAGTTGATACGTACAAACCTTTGCTTTAATTTTATAACCTTACCTTGGCAGATTTTAACAAGTCCAGTTATGATGATGGCAATAAGAGCAATGACTTTAGCATAAGTAAATACATCCTGGACCCGTGTTCCCCACTTAACATAGGCACAATTTACAAATGTTAGAAGACCTAGAAGAAAAGTAAAAAGACAATTTGATCAAATTTGTATTTATTTTTCAAATATTTTTTCTGTGACTATCTTAACACATACTTACTTGTTATACTAGTATTTGGGCTAAATTAAGCAAAACACATTGTTATTCAAAATACTCTGCTTTAAACAAAACACTAATAAAAAGATGTTCTAAAGATTCATAATACACAGTTTTTCAAAAGAGGGAAGACCTTCCCCACGTCAGATGGCATCAGATCATATGCCTGTTTTTCTAATTCTACTCCTCGTGAGCTGCATTCTGCAACTATCCTGACGGTAAAGAAATTACTTACATGAAATGATTCGCTTTAATTTTGCAGTATTGTTCCGATTAATGAAAGATTACTTAGAAATCCCTTTATGCAAACATACTGAAGTACTTAATTTGTTTTATCCTTTGTTAGTCTGAGGGTCAGTTCAACATGCACAGAATTTCACAGCTCTAAGAGATTCAAAACATTAACTTATTTGCAATAATAAATATGGTCACAGGTGATTTAATATCCTTCTCCAGATGCGTTGAACTGTGCTACTAAGCAAGGCTAGAATAGATCTGACAAAATAACACATGTCCTACAGGTAATGCAACATCAATACGGATTTTTTAAGAATTTGGTGGTAAGTAATTTGTATTCTGAATATATTCCTCCTGGTACCCCAAAATAAAACTGTCAGGCCTATTTCACAAGAATGGAATGAAGGGCACTGAAGCAAGACTTTCAGATTTCGCAAGTATTTTGCCACAAGTAACTTACTCATATGATCAACTTCCCCAGTAAAAGCTCTTTTCAAGTCATTGTTCAGATACACTCTTCTCATAAGTCTCAGTATTTCTCAACTCAGATGCTGTTTTTCTTTTTTTTTCCTCATCCAGCTTGTCACTAAAATTATCATCATTACTCCAACCTTGAAGTTTAAGCATTTTTTTTTTCAAATCTCACGTTTCCCACTGGCAAGTAATATTAATGCAATTATATTCTACCATGCTTAATACTTCCGCGTAGTTTTATTGTACAGTGTATTTTAAAAATACATATAACTAAGAATTCAAATTGGTTAAGAACTGAGGTAGTAGCAAAACAAAAGTAAATCAGGAGGATTGAATGAAAGGAAGGAATGAAAGGAAATCAGCTAAGAAGAACATAATACTATTAAGATATGAATGCACTTAGAGCAGCTACCAAGTGGGAAAAACAAAAAAGAGTAATCATTTAAAAAACAGTGACAAAAGAAAGGTAATGATCTCATAAAAACATGGCAATAACAGACTAGAAAGCCAGGCCAGGGGAAAGCTTGGCTGAACCAGATTCCACAGAGCTTGGCAAGACGGGAGAGCAGGTGGGGGAAAACAGAAAACAGTTGTATCAAATTTCAGAAGTCAGCACTGCTGCAACTCCCAAGAAATTCTCAGCAAAAACCCAACAACTCTGCCTGATCTCTGCTCTCCAGCACTAACAAGCAGTATTAACCTCTGTGAGAAAATTCTCTGCGGATATCTTAGCTGCTGATTTTTTGATAACCACTTTCAGTGTGGGAGCAATTATTACTATTACTGATTTTATTTAGCGTGCTAGGACTCAGTCTTCAATTTAAGTGAAATGCTGTTTTGTCTATGGTGTCTTAAGAAAAAAAAAAAATCAAGAAAAAAAAGAAAAAAAAGGAAGAATCAAGAACCTGAACAGGCCATGTTCCCTTTCTTTTACTAAAATTATTCTCTCGTTTTCTTCTACTTAATTATCACTTAGCTATTTAAAGCTGCTGAGAAATGTCAGGTACCATTCTGCATTGCCAGATGCTGGCTGCATTTCCGAGATGAGTGATGGAGTAAACAACATTTAGTGCTCTGCACTTTAATAGACAGATCATCCCCTAGATCTAGTATGTTGTGGAGTTTGTTTATTTTTACTTACAATCTATACCTAACTAATGTTCAGACTTTCGATTCCAACAACTTCATTAAGTTTATCCAGAGAAAATGACACTCAGTATCAGCTGTGCCAGGGAGAAGGGGAGGCCTCAGCAGCCAGAGCTGCACGAGATAGCTGAGCTGGAGTGAGTCTCAGCACTGAGGTATCAAAGAGGGCAGGACAAGTAGTAAGACCATAAATTGGGCTGCTAAGGTGAATCTTGCATCTACAAGAAAGTGATCGTGTTGTCACTACAAAAAAATTAAAATGATTTATTTCTTCCCATAGTAGCAGTTATAGAGGAAATCACATTCTAACTCTGTATTAATTGTACGTAATCATCTTATTTTCCCTATAATGGAGACAGGAGTCTCTGGAGCGAATCTTTTTTCTCCTCTCCTCCTTTTTTTTTTTAAGCAAGATATCAGACTCCACAGCACATGGCAACTTTGAGCAAAATATGACTTGCCACAACTGACATTCCAAAATGTGTTTTTTCATGTTTACTGGAAATGTAAGTTACAAATATGTAAAGAAAAACTTTCAACAAGGAATATCTAAAATTAAGAGACATATTGCAGAGTTTTATTCTCTTGACACAGCACAATAGCCCTGATTTGAAGGCTGCGCTTCTAATGAGGACAGTCTGATGTTGCTCTCCCACGCTGACTAATGGGAACAGCTGTCTGCTTACAGATATTTCAATGTTTTTATACACACACTTTCCACTCAAAACATCTGAACAGGTACATTCTTTGATATGCTATGGCAAAACACAAAGGTAAAGAACCATCTTGAATGACATTTTCAAAACCTGCCAGGTTAACAACTTAAACAGGTCTACACTGAGATGCTACTGTGAAAAATGACAGCAGAATTTAGAGCATACAAGGTATTCTGCAGTAACTCCAGGTATGCTCTTAGGATTACACCAAGAATATCTTATGGTTTGATTTAGTGTATCTCTCCAAAGGAAAATAGATGAGGAATAGTTACCCTATGTATTTCTCCCACATAAGTAAACTCTGAAGAGTCAAATAGCTTGTTCTGCTTTTGAATGAAAATTTGTTAATTCCATGGTTACATAACCAGAGGTTCATAAACTATAAATTTTTCTTCTCCTCGCCCCGCAACTTCAATCATTTCAGATTCAACATGCAACAACTCTAAGACTCAGTAGAATGCATTTTAATAAAGTTTAATCCTAGATAAAAAAAAATTACCATAGTAAATTTCAAAAAATACTTACATTCACAAGCAGCTGCTATGAGGCGGCAAGCGAAATATGGAGGATCACAAGAAGGGAAGAAAGGTTGAACTAGGTAGTTAGCAAAGGTGATGGCAATGATCGCCTGACTAGTTGGCTCAACAATTAGGAGTGAGGTCCACAAACGAATAAAAGCAATGAAGCTCCCAAAAGACTCCAAGATATAAGCATAGCTGGCTCCAGACTTGGTAATAGTGGTTCCGAGTTCAGCATAGCAGAGAGCTCCAAAGACTGAAAAAATCCCTCCAATTGCCCAAACTATTAGAGACAATCCATAAGATTTGCTGTAGATGAGAACTCCTTTGGGAGAGACAAAGATACCTGAACCAATCATGTTGCCTACTATAAGGCTTATCCCATTTAGCAGTGATATTTCTTTCTTCAGTTGCATTGTATTTTGGTTTCCATCAGGCATTTCAGAGCTGTCACTGGGATCTGTCTTGTCCAATTTATTGACAGGGCTGTATTCAGCCAGTGAGTTATGAGACTTGGTACCATCAGTCCTTTCTCCCATCACGGAAAGGCCAGGAATTCTCTGTAACTCCAAAAAACAATCTAAAGCAAAAACAAACAAACAAACTCCAGCTGAAATCATTATACAAACTTCTGCCCAGTACTACAACCTGCTCTTTTACTCCCTCTAAGAAACCCTGTTCCCCGTTCCCACTGCCTCCTTTTTCTTGGAGTTACTTATCTAAGAACACAAGCTGCACAGGAAAAACACTGTTGTTCCAACCCAAATTCAGCTGTTCGTTAGCAGCTGTTTTTAACAGTATCTAAAAAAACAGAAATGAAATAAACATTTTCCTTTCCTTCAGAACTGATCATTTGGAAAACCACCACTTTCTCAAGTCCCTAGAAATGCTCCTGTGCCTCCTTAATGTAAGCTATGGCTAATCACATTTACAAGCACAAAACACACTAGCTCTTATCAGTAATTTTGAATGAGGTACATCATGTACAAGTTCAAGTAGAATTACCTATTCGAGAAGCTGTCGTGTATGGAGATCAGTTTAAATTCCCAAAGTATTTTTGATTATTAGCCAAGAAAAGAAAATAAGAACCAAAATGCACTATCATTCATCTGCCCTTGTCCCTCAGCATATATTTCTGCTGCCTACTACAGAGCAGAAAGATGAATAACTCTGTATCAATTGAAATAAAAAGTTAGTTTTCTCCATTTTTGTGGGTAGCATCAGCTTTATTAAACCTTTCGTTCCTCCACCAGTAAACATGCCTTCTAAGAGCAGAGATACCCTGAGTCCAGAGCTTTTGAAAGGTCATCATGCAATTATCCAAACTGCCTATGTCTCCACGCATCTTGTGACTTATGAACACAGACACTTTGTTGAACAGTGCTAGATCACTGTACAGAGTTTTGTTCCTGCAACTACAGGCATATCTTTTTGGAGGAAAAGATGTAATGACCAAAGCCTTACTTAATTACAAAGCCACCAATTTCCTGTACTGTACAACACAGTATAGGAAATCTCTAGAGATCTTCAACTCCTAGTTGAGAAACATAAATATTACATTGAACACTCATTTTCATATACTTGCTCCAAAGCAAATTATAACCAAGAGCAACTATGCTTTACCTCAAGGTGCTAAGGTTAGAGTATGTTTAGTCACCTGTAACTACTGCCTCTTTAACTCTTTGAAGACCTGCATTAGCAGCACATGCCTGCCTCCCTCATACAGCTTTGTTGTTTATGACCTTGGCTATTTATTGCCCTACTCTACCCTGCCCAAAAACGAACAACCACAATATCTCATCAGTCAAGCTTCATTTTTTACAACATTGACTCTGAGTATTTTTTTTTTTTTAAACTAATATTACTATTATTCCCAGATTCAGGTATCAGCTGACAACTAAGAGCACATGAGTGTGCATGCAATAACTCACTCCAGATTTAGCATTTCATTCTCTCCTCTAACCTTGTTTAGTTTCCTTAAAGCCCTCAGGGCTGGAATTACTTATTTGCCTGAGTCACATGTCTTATTACACTAACTGCACAATAGAATCAGAGGTACTAACAGTTTTTTTCCCCCCCTCAAAAACATTTCACCTCATCTTAACTGGGACTAAACTGCACAGCTTTGACTAGCTGGGGGGGAAAAAAAAAAAAAAAAGAACAAATACACTATAAAAAAGAGAGCAGGGATCGTAAAAATATTAGCGAACAAAACTGGAGCTATGTCAAGGTTAGAAAAACACATACTGAGAACAGAAAATATTTACTACAATCCATGATTCATGTTGCAAGGCCATGACTTCTGCGGAACCAAAAGACAGGCTTGGAATGAAAAAAAAAAAAAAATCCTAAAAGGAATAGTATTCATTTTCTGATGTACAACAATCATGTAACACTCCAACCAAAAAACACTGTTAGAACTACCTATTACACCTTGCCATAGGACTACTTAGGCTAAAGCAGTTCAACGACACAGACTAACATGTGGATTTCCTCATCATTCACCCTTGTGCAAGAAAAACTCCTAAACTCTTGTTTTTGCTGATGGCTGCAGCTGTGAGAATCTTTTTGCTGATACATATAGTATTTTTCCTGAAATGACACCACTGTTGATATAAAAGCCTTCAATATGAAGCCAGGACAGAATGACCTGAAATAGGATCTCTTCACTGTCTTACCAAAAATACATATTTTGATAAGGTCTGTCAGATGTTCACAAGTACCAAAGAGGCTAATGAAGGCTCATGTACAGTTAGCAAAGTACTAACACTGTAAAACCAGGCAGTCCTACTTTAATCAGGGAAAAAGAGGAACCAGCTGCCAAAAATCCCCTCTCACCCCCTGAGCAGTAGAGCAGCTGACCTGTGATTTGTCCAAGCAAGGTAAACCTGTGAGTTAATCACCTATATGAAATACCAAACTGCTTAAACTCTATGGTTTACTACACTTGTACACAACATATGCTCATTAGCAAAGATTTCTAGTTTGGCCTGTCTTCTGCAGTTGTCTTGATCTCACAAAGTAACTCTTTTTACAGATACTTTGACTCTGTAGTTTTACATAGATATTTTGACTCTTTGAGAGTCCTGGCTGTAAAACTCCTATTTCTGAACACAATGATTTGCCCTTTGGGTAAGAGTCAAGTCTGCCCTGCACAGGCAAACAACATAAAAGTCTTCAGGGAACTAAGCACTGAAAGAGCAGAGGTTATAAATCCCAGAAATTCCTATTGCTTGTGATGCATTTAGGTACCCCTTAGGCTAAGCACTTCGGTGAGAAAAGCTCAGAGTTTGTCTGCTGTGTGTTTTTGTTGATTCTTCTCTCACCAGAAACGCTTTTCCTGCCATATATGCAGTTAACAGACAGGAAATCCCTGCAGAAAACAGCAGCTCCCAATGTAAAGCTTTAATCCATTCAGCCAAGCCTCATGTGCTCAGATAGGCATGAATGCACGCTATCTTTAGCACTGTAAAAACTGACATAAACCTTTGATCAAGTAAAATCAATGAATATCTACTTTTTAAAAAAGATGTGCTGATCAAATAAGCAGGAGCGGAAGAGAAGCTATGGGGCCAAGGTTGACAGTCACTCGATAGCAACAGGGCCTGACTCCCCACACCTGTAACACCGGCATGAGGGGTGATCCACATCCACACACACCCTGGCAAAACGTGAGCCAGGCCAGGAACACCAAATGGGACCATGCTCATGGTCAGATATCCCATTACAATGCATTAAAAATGCCTTGCTGAAGGTACCAATCCCACACAAATCCAACCCAGCAGTTTTTACCTAAACTTAAACCAAGCCTCTTTAAAATTAAGGAACTGGGGTAGTTGCAAGTGGAAGATAACATGCCCCAGTATCTTTCACACTTAGGATTTATTTCAGATTTCCAAGTAGGTGGGAATGGAGGGAAGCTCATGTCTGTCTCGGGCTGATCGGAGGTTGGGAGCGCACAAGGCATAGCTGATACATCAAATTCGAGTAAGAAATGCACAGAACAACCCTGAGGTAAAGAGGCAGGGGGCAACGCCATGGCTTTAAAAGGGTTTACGTTGGTATATATGCTAGGGCATAAAAACAGGATCCCTCTCAATAAGGGAAATTGCAGAAAGCACACGTCTGCCTATGTACCTATATACATACATAAACACATATATACAAACAGACGGCTTTTAGCTTCAACTGAAGAGACTCACAACTAACCCCGCGGATTTAGCCCCCGCGCCGACCACGCCGCAGCACCTGAGCTCCCCCCGGCCGCCGCCGCCGCCGCCCGCGCGCGCCCCGGCCCTGCCACGTGCGGCTTCCGCGCGGAACCGGCGCCCCGCTCAGAACCGCGGACAGGCAGAGCGGCAAACGCCGCCCGGGGCCATTTCCCCGCCGGTGCTCGAGGCCGCCGCCGCCGCCGCGCACCTGCAGTCGCCGGAGCCGCGCGGCGCTGGCGGAGACCGAGGGCGCGGCGGGAGACGCCGCAAAGCCGCGCGCGCTGCCCTTCCCTCTCCCCTCGGCAGCGGAAGGAGGTGACAACCAAGGCAAGAAAAATAATTAAATATGGAAATTAAGGCCCCCGCCGGCTGCGTTACCTCCGCCGCCGGCCGCGCCGCTGCGTGTGCCGGGGATGCTCTCTCGCTCGTTCGCTCCGCACGCGATGGCGGCCGCTCCGCCCCGCGCCCGCAGCCTCCCCTCCCCTAGCAGGAAACCGTCGCCTCCCTCAAGGAGTTTCCTCGGGGCCCGGCCCTTTCACGCTGCTGCTGTCAGCGCCGCCGGGCGTCCCCTCAGGCGAGAGGCCGCCGCTGGGGGGGGGCGAGGCCTTCCCGCCTTCACGAGATGGCGGCGTCGCCACAACGGGCGTTTCCAGCAGCTTCCAGCGCGGGGGGGGGACGCGTTACCGGAGCCCACGGGCGAGGCGAGGCCGTGGCGGCCAGGCCGGGCCCACGCGTGTCCGGGAGAGCTCTGGCCACGAAGTGTGGGGAAAACACCGAGGGAGCCCCCAAAGGGCAGTGATCCCTATGCTACCATGTGAAAGTCAGCCCTGAGGAAGGGCTTCCGACACCTTTCCCAAAAGCAGAGTTAGAAACGCCCTGCAGCAACCTCCGAAAACAGTAATGAATTGTTTGCTGGGTTCACTTAGCAAAGGTTTTCTTGTCTGGCTCTATTCCCATCAAACTGATGGGTTTAGCATCTTCTCAGTCAATAAATTGTCTGCAGCATCTCTCGGTTTCCCTTTACTGCCCTTTCCGTTGTTCCCCGGGGAGGCAGGGGAAGGTCAGCGACTGGGATGGCAGCAGAGCTCAGGAGATGAGACAAGATGCAATAGATAATCTTGGTCTTGCTCAAAACAGCCTCATTCCTCTCCCACAGCCCACATTTACTATCTGCATACTCAAACAGGTGAGTCACAGGTGAGTTTTCTCCATAGAATATACCAAGGCTGGGTATCTAGTGGGAAGATAAAACATATAAGGCTTTATTAAACTTATAAGGCTCAAAAAGCAAGGCAAAATGCAATCGATGCTAGAGTGCCCGCAAACATTTGGTAAGCTCAATGGTGGAGTCCAGTGCTGTTACCCTGAAGCCTAACACTTACAATTTCCAGATTTCAGTAGTTCTTTCTTGCCTTTGTTGTCACCTAGACCATTAACATACAATGCAGCTGCTATCCTCCTCTGTGACTGTAGATATTCTTTATGCTGTGTTTGGAAAACAAAGTCTTGTTGGCTTTTTTAAGTGCACGTGCATAGAGCAGAAGCTTCCTGGTTGCTGCCCAGACTTCATTTCCAAACAGCCCCATAGCAAAGCAGACTGCTATTTGCAGGTCGTAATCAGAGAGAGCCTGTTTTTCTTAGCGCTTTAATTATCTTTACCTTTGTTTCAACTCTTTATTTGGCTTTTGTCTGTTTTAGGTCTTCGGCAAGAAACTCCTTGAGCTATATGTATGCAAAGGTAACTATCTCTTGCCTGCTGAAGCTACTGAAAATGTTGTAACACAGCAAACAAAACCAGTCTGCCTTCTCTGGGTGCTTACCAGCCCTGATCAATGGCTTCTTTGTTTTTAATCCATTTATACAGGACAGATACAGAACAAAAAGAAGTAGCAGACATACCCAGAATGTGCCACAAGTTTATGCAGTTTAAAACTAACTGATTACATACAAAGATAATACGAAATATTGAGCAGATGGTAAAATAGTTTAGTCATTACCAGTACTAATAGTCATCTGGTTTTTTGGTAGTATTAACTCAATATCTTTGAGTAGACAAGATTATGTCTTCTTTCTCATTAATCAAAAAAATGGGATGAATGTAGATAAGAAAAGATGCAGCTAAATTCAGTTGTTGCTAGCATGGTATTTAAGCTCCCTCAGAAATTGAAGCTGCTGAAGACAACAGTTATTACTCCAAAAAAAAAAAAAAATGGATTCATAAAATGTCAGATAATTAGAAAGTTGCTATTAGGAGCAAGAAATAGATGAGAGCTGAAGAAATAGATGAGAACCATAGGAAACAAATTATTTGGCATATGCTGGAGTATAGAGGATAACATTTTATTTTATAATGTAGAAAAAGATTCATCAGAAAATAATGCTCCTTCAGAATAGAATAGACTTCAAATAGATTTCAAACTAGAAGTTTGCCCTTTGAATTCTGAAAACTTGTAATACTGTATGTAGTGGTTGGTATGAGAGACTTAAGTTACGACAACACTGAAGCACTCATAGAGTGTTTGCAAGATCAGTGCCCAGATAAGCAAATTTCACAATAATCAGCAAAAATTTTTGTTGATTTTGGACTTAAGGAAAATAGGTTCATATCTTTATAAATTACTTTGCAATTTTGCAATTTCAGATACATATCATTCTGGACTCTGCATCTCATTCTCTTCTTTCTATGCATTACCTCAGCACACTCACCCTCATTCTCCATAAGTGGCCATTGGTAAGTTATCTTTATACAGGACTCCACAGTTTTTAGGTGCTAACAGAGAAAACCTAACACCTA
Organism: Nothocercus julius; assembly: GCA_013398735.1. Taxonomy (NCBI): domain Eukaryota; kingdom Metazoa; phylum Chordata; class Aves; order Tinamiformes; family Tinamidae; genus Nothocercus; species Nothocercus julius. Next base: position 479,055 of record VZSV01000216.1, on the reverse strand, counting down.
TCTAGTTTTCATTTGGATTTTATTCAATGCTGAGTTAGTGAAGATCATATCTCTTTTAGCTAGTGAAGACAAAGTCAAACAGAGTTTTGTAACTGTGATTTTTGCCATATCTACTTTTTTTTGGTCTAGCTAGTATTTCTACTTCAGTACCTCTCAGAAAGTATAATTCTGTCAAAAAAAAAAAACCTCAAAGAATAAACAGATTAAATACTACTAAACAAATGAAAATTAGACTTGTATAGTACTAAAAGAAACCCCATCCACAGGAGACTTGTTAAATTGTTTTAGAACATGACAGAGCCACACTAAAAATTGCTGTCAATTCTAAGTGAATCTGAAGCCCAGTCATCAGCTTTGTGCTTTTTAGCAAATTAATCCTGGTGTGCAGGGTGGGTTTAAGCCCATCCATACCACCTAAGTCTCTCAGGAATGTGTTGCCCAGACACTTCATTCGGGGAAGAATAATGAGCATGTATTGAGCTCCTTGTAGGTCAGAACTGAAAACATGTTTTGGATATATTAAGTAGCACTTGTCATTACATGGAATGAAAGCAGATGACACAGATGTTGCTTCCAGCTGTATGTCTGAGAATTTATGTTGTTTTCTTTTGAAATGTGGCTTTTGAAGATGAGTCATGGGACCACTTTCGTGCTTCTGTTGAAAGGTATGTTCTATGGAGACATGAGTTATTGCTAGGGATCATAAGCATAACTTGCAAAAGTAAATCAGTGAAATAAACCAAATCCCACCAAATGACATTTTTTTTTTATATGTGCTTAAAAGTAGAGTTTCTCTACAGATTGTAACCTGCATCATCCCAAACAACAGCATCTAAGCTCAGTGCAGTGACAATCATGTTTTCCAGATTTTTTCAGGGGAGCAACAAAAACGGTTCCAAAAATAAGTTAAAGTGCCTTTTTGTTTTGTTTTCTTTTCTTTTTCACCAAACTTTTTATGTAGATGGTTTAAGCAGAATAAATATTACAGATGAGAGTGACTACAAGCACCAAAATGACAGGCAATTAGAAAATTGTCTGAATTTAAGCTTCTAAGTTTTTCTTCCCGTGCCTCTAGTTGTGTGCCTTTTCCTGCTCCATTTCACTGACTTTCAGCATTCTAGTGATTCTGGCACTTGTCTGATCCCCTTCGTGAGGCAATTGTGGCCACTACACTGACAGAAAATAATACTTTATTTGCACTTTAGTACTTTAATTTTCTGCTGTTAAAATTGAACAAGTAAAAAACATGGAGTAAGCTAGGAGCAGAGGGGAAAGAGAAGAGGAGGAAGGAATTCATCTTGTTTGTCTTGTCTGGCTGCAATCTCATTTAGGTCATCTGTAGTTTAATATTAGACTTTCTTTTATGGAAAACTTGGCTTTCAGCAGTTTATTTAAAAAAAAAAAAGCTTTCACAACCCATCCTTTCATTTAATTTTTCTTACTTGGTTCTTCTGCCTCTCAGGTAACCTTTTTACACCCTCATCCACACTCATCAAAGTTTGTTATTTGTTTATATATATGGTGCACATTGTTATGGTATTTTTTTCTTTGGTGATGTGCATGCTGCAAAGCCGAAGTAGGACAGATGTCTTCCAAAGTATAAGCAGTACTTCTAATGCCATCCATAAAACCTTGTTAGGACAGCCAAGAAGCAAAACAAAAGAAATACAGATCTTCAAGATAAAGTTAAAAGGACTCATGTATTTATTAAGGATTCTTCTAAGAAATACTGCAAATTTTCTCATTTTAGTTTACTTTTGCTACTGTAATCTACTCTAAGTAGAATGTTCAAATTTATGGCTTCTTCAGTCATCTTTTGGGGTTTAATTGGAAAAGAAATTATCCCTTATAGCTATATTTTTTTTAAGAGAGTAGATTGACTTTAACTTTTAGACAACTAAAATCAGCATTTAACTATTGGACCCTGTTCGCGTACCGATACACATGGCCTTATCTATGTTGAATTGACTTCATAAGAATTTGGATATTTATTAATCACTAACTTCATTTTCTTGGAAAACAACATGAGAGTTATTCTAACCGTTTCTCGAGGGTTTATAAAACAGGAAGTATTTCTGCAGATAGAGTTTTTGTCCTTGTCTGTTGGAAAGCTAGTAAGAATGCCAGTGTACAAAAACAAGCTGAGGAGAGTTTTTAGCTGTAAAAAAAAATTTTAAGAATAAATCACTTTTGCTTGTTTCAGGACCCAAATCGTCTCTGAAGCCCTCAGTGCTAGCATTTGTAACCTGGTTTGACAATATTCTGATAAATTTATTGTAGATTAAACATTTTGAAGAGGTGTTGTTTTTTTTTTTTTAATACAGCATATATTGTGCAGCTGAGCTTTCAAATATGACTGCTCAGCCTTTCTTCAAAGCAGCAAAATTCCTTTGCGTTGTAAATTCCTTTTTACTATTGTCAGTCCTTTTGTGAAATACTTTCTTCACTTGGGTTACCTGTCCCTTTCAGTGAATAAAATGAATAAAAGCTGAAATATGGAAGCTTAGAAAATACTAATAATACTCAGCAGTGGTTACATTGATACCATATTTGCAAGCAGCTAGCTACTAAAGCCTGAAGCCAATGTCATCATTTTGTTTGTCTTAACATGCTGAGTCAAAACTTTGCAATTTAAGTTCAACCACATGTTTCTTAGCAGAGCTGCTTTGCGCTCAGCATGCTGCAGTGTAACTCTTTTAATTCTGACCCGTGATACAACTTTACTTCAGTGTGCTCCTATTACTTTTCTCCTAATCAGTGATTGTACTGAAACACTTAAATAATACAAATAATTTTGTATTCTTTTATAGAAGAGGTCATTCCCATTTTATTTAGAAAACTTAACAATTTGACTGTCTTTAAAAGTAAAGTTCTCCAAAACATAAATCCGAAGACCTGTTTGTGTAGATTCCCAGACAATATGTGTAAATCAAATGTTGTGCTTATTAATTGTTATTAAGCATGCTTAATACATGTTGCACATAAAAATTGAAGAGTAATTCCTACTCCTTTAAACTTACGGAAGTAGAGAAGGTGAAATACACTCTTATTTATAAGTTTACATAGCATAGGCATTCCTTGTAAAATAAACAAAACCACACTTTTCACAAATATGAGATCCAAACTCCCTTGAAATTTTTACTGAGCACTTACTCAAGACTGCATGCTAAAAGAGTAAGCTTTTCAGAATATATTTTCATATTTAGTAAATCCTAAGAAGTTGTGAAGTATTTTAAAAGAGTCTTTAGGTAAATTGCATTTTATTGAAACGCAGGAGGATTTATTGCCAATCCATTTGCCTTTACAATTAACAGGATAGCCCCATTATTGGATTTAGCCTTTTCTCAGCCAGCCTGCTCTTTCCAATTTCTAATCTGCTCTTTGCTAATATTAGAATGATTTCAGCCTTGAAATTAAAATTAGAGTTGGCTTTGCTAACTTTTCAAAAGTGATTTCTCAGCAGTCTGTCTGTGTGTGTTTTCCTCTTTGCTCCTTTGTTCCACACTTAGCTCTTGATTACTTAATGTGTACACTGTCCCGCAGAGCAGACTGTAATGGACTAATTAAAAACTACCAAGAGTTTCCCAAGTTATGCAAGATCCCCACAACTATGAAAAGCCTTTTCAGCTTCCCGTTCACACACTGTGAAACACCATAAATCAACCTTTTGAAAATAAGCACAGCTCTGCTCTATGTACTTACAGATTTATTTTAGTTTAAGAAGAAAGTGAAGAGAACACTTAAATCTGTAAGAGTAAGTGAAATGAGGGCAGGTACTTAGGCATACATGTTAGTGTTCAGACAGTATGATAAAGAAAACTAAACCTCATGGTTCTGGGTATCACATTACTGTTAGTAGAGGTCAGGAAGTTATTTTTACCTCTGTCATTAGTGTGGGAAAGCATGGAAGACCTCAGCTTATTTTGAAACTATAGGGGATAGCCCCGTAAATTGTTAAGATGTCATCTCAGGCAGCAATTTTTTTGTGATTGGATTTGTGTTTTAAGTGTCCTCACCTCACATTTTAATCAGCTGATCATGCAGATTGCTTAGTGTCACGCTACAACAGCTCTATTTCTCCTTACTGAAGTTTATTATTGGAGTGCTTTATCGATAGAGAAGTTCTTTTGGATCATGCTGTGTTGGAATAGCATATGTTAATGTTGTCCATAGCATTTTGTCATTAAAACATCTAAAATTTACATTAGTTGACTGTACTGTAACCATCCAAAGGCAGCTATATTGTATGCTCGTGGAGACCTATGCAGTGTGTACAGTAAAATTAAATCCGTTAAATCATAATACTTTATTTTGTCCTTGAAAAAGGCTTTCTTTGTTCAACAGAGTCTTGTTAACATTCTACTGAAGATGAATATACAGAACACTGAACAAGAAATAACAGCTTTTGCTGCTGGTGACCAGTTTGGATAAAGAAAGAGAGATGGAGTTATCAAATTAAAAAAGTCTTATCCCCGCTGAGAGTAAATTAGTTTGTTAGAGTGATACAGTAGTGATGGGGTAACCAAATACATTTATGCTATATACACTGAAATAAAATAAGACAGCCAACCAGTTGTTGAACCCTACATCTGTTTCGAACAATTAACCCTATTTATCTCATACAGAAGATGAACTCAAGGACTATCCAGTTTGCTTTTCATTCATCCGGAAAAAATACATGATAATTTAAAAGAGTGCCTAAATTTCTTTGCTCTTGCATATTTAATTACCTGTAAATTTAAGTGATAATTTCAATAAAACAAAGAAATATGTAGTTTGAATATATATAGTAGATTTTACTTGAGAGAACAGAGCTCTGAGTCTTTGAGTCAGAGCAGAAGGGAGACATGAATATTGTCTTGTTTTGCAGAAAGCTTCCTTGATTTGAAGTATGACTTTGTTTTTCACTTTCTGTAGCAAAACTTTTCTCAAAGTCATGCAATCTATAAAAAAAACAGATTTCTGTGTCTTATCAGTTCAGTACAAATGATATTCTATACTTTTTCTAATACTTTGTATGTTTGACATTGTGTGCTGTCAGTTTTGGTGTTACTGTGGGTTCTTACAATAAAAGGGAGGAACATATTTTAATGAAGAAAAAATCTTATTGTAAAAATCAACAAGGAAATATGGAAAGTTATAGATAATAAAGAATCTTAAATATAGTTTTAACTTTTCTCTCCCTAAGTGTTCAAGAGATTGACAGAGATACTGCTTTTTAGAGATTGCCTTGTAAAGATTTTCTTTGTATTTCATCTGCAGAAAAGGGAAAACATAGATGTGCAGCCTTTTATTTGGGGGTTTACAAAACCCCTGTAGAAGATGGAAATAAGCTCGGGGCTCTTTAGTTTCCATTTGAGCAACAACAACTCACATTTTCTCTATTGTGTCTTCCTGATTGAATCTTTGGGTGGTTGATTTGCTAACAGGTTTATGAAGTAGAGAGAGATTGTAGTGAAATAAACACTGACTGAATTGCAGGATAGGTGTTAATATTCATGCTGTATAACACAAAAAGATACTGATTTCTCCCTGAAATCCCTTTAGTTAAACATTTGTAGCTCATAATAAATCACTGTTGTCTATATTAATTTTGCCAGCCAAAGAGTCCTGATGTATTTATTTTGTCGGGGCAGAAAAGTAATTCGTGAGTATTGTGGATTGCTCTGCCTGTGGAAAAGGTAAAGACCATAATGTCCGTGAAATCTTTCTGAACATCTATTTTAAAGCCCTACCAGAATCAAAAAGCACTAGAAATGGTCAACTGGCTGGTACCAGCTCCTCTGTTTCATTACTGGTTATTCACTATCTCTTCTCCAGGCAAAAAAGCTGTTATATCTTCCTTTGGCCTTCTCATTTTTAGGCCAGACAAACAGAGCTTTATCAATTTATTTGTAATTGTCAGGTTTCCTCACTGCGTATCAGCCTTCCTCCCTCTTCTAGGCCCTCAGTCCCAGAGCTTCATACATTTCCAGCAAAGATGTTGTCAATGCCGAATGGAAGGCAGTGATTACTTTAGTGTTTCGCACGCGTATGCGAGCGAGTATGGCAGGCTGTGGCCTCTGTGTTCCCCTGCTGGTTTCCTGTTCTTTTGTGATGAGACACTCTCACAATACATGTAAGTGGGATAAAAACAATTCATAATTTGCAGTTATTCCAAGGCTGAAATCCTCCTATCTTGTTTTTTTTTTGTTTGTTTGGGTTTTTTTGTTTGTTTGTTTTCCAGCTGTATTTCTTGCTTAATCGCTCTTTTCAGATTTTTTTTCACAGATAATATATTTATGAGCTAAAAAAAAAGTATAGACCTCTTTTTGGCTAACAGCAGTCACTCTTATCTAGGACACTTTTCTTTGAAACTAAAGGATGGACTAGTTGTACAGAAGTTTCTGGAGCACTGCCAGGCTGCTTCTGGAAAGGTGAAATTGAGTTGCACATTCTGTTCATATGGATTTTCTGCTGCTCTGTGGCAAGTTCAGAAACAACACTTGGAAATAGGTGTTAAAATACTTCAGAAGTATCACATTTCAAGGGTGAAGGAGTCTTTATTTGAAGTCGCTAACTGCTATTTAACTTAGCCACTTGAAAGAGTCTACAGCTCCTTTGACAGATGCATTTCTTCTGTGAAAAAGGAAGGGCCAACCTTAAAGTGAAGTGAAGATGGCACTTTTGGACTATATATCTTGAGGTGGATGGAAAGAAAGAAGGGAAGAAATATAGTGGAAGACAAAATTTCTTTATGCACAAGAGAACCATCAGTGTACACTTGTTCTCTTCCTTGATTGTTCCCTGGACCTGTGCTTTGTAAAATGATCTGGAGACAACTGCTGAGTGTTATTTATAGCCTTGTTTTCCTTCTCTGCTAGAAGGACTAATCCCATGGAAGCTTCATTTCAGTATCTCAGATTAAATATCCACGAATTAACTTCTAACAAATGCTATGGGAGATGTTCTCACATTGCAGGAAGTATCCTCACTAGGCTAATGGTGTTGTGTAGGTAGGAAAAAAGACAAGGAACAGTCATAACTTTGCAACAGTGAGCATAAGACAGCTGACATTAAGAAAAATATAGATATTACAGCTAAATCAGAAAAAAAAAATTGCTTACTCCACTTACTCTGCCTTTAATAAATTAAATTCTAGTGTCAGTTTATCCTGCACTTGTTTTGTATCAAACCTTTTCATGTCAATAGCACTTCCACCTCAATAAACTAATAACATCCCCCCAATCTCACACATTAAAAAGATTCCTTACAGTAGTAACTGTCAACAGGAATGAAAGTTTAAGGATTTATATTGTGCAAGGTAGAGTTGTGAGAAAGATTGTGCATTTTTCTAGGCTAAAGCATAAGTTGCATTCAAAGTACACTTACAGCAAGGCTTTGGCAAGGTTATAGCAAGTTCTGGTAATGCTTTTAGCCAAAGTATTAATGCAAAATTTCAATAAACTCAAGCATTAATTGCAGTTGAATAGATGGCAAAATGTGATTGTGGCTTAGAGTTAATTAGCAAATAAAATAAAGATTTCCATTCAGGGTTTTTTAAAAATGAATAACAATTTTGCCCCTATTTTATAATTGGATGTAAGCTGTCTTCTTGGCTTATCTTAATAAGATCTGGGTAAGCATGATGGTAATAGAGCAGTAACTCAGAAAAGTCACATCCTATCAAGAACACTTAAATTAGAGAGCCAAATATGAAGAGAACAAAACCTGTCTGGAAAAACAGACAACTTGTGCTCCTACTGGTTTCATGCCAGTTCTGCAATTAGCAATTGAGACTGAGGTCTGGCATCAAATTGAAATAGGAAAATGGTTTAAGAAGAAAACAGAACAAAAAAAAAAAACTTCTCCAAAAATCCCAGAATGAAAACTGTTTCCATGTCAAAACAGTTATGACAAAGTCAGCATAGTTTGCCAGCGAGCACATCTTTCACAGAAATATAAAATGTCCAGCAAAACAACAGAGTGCAATTGTTTCTGAAAGATGATAGTTTTTAGCAATATTGCTAGCTTCCCTCTTTATAGTCTATGCCTAATTCCCATAGATGAATCATTTTCTGTTTTTCCTTGTATGAATATCATACACCTTCTAAACACCATGACAGTAGTTCTTATCCTCATGTACAAGATATTCTTAGTTAAGAAATACTGAAAATTCCCATTTAAAATGTTAAAAAATTCAGTGACACATCTTTAATAGGCAAAACTATTTTCACCAAATTTTAAAAGACATTGTTTTAAATTGTAACAGTATTTCACTTTAAGGCAGTCTTAAACCTGAATAAATTTACTTTAAAAAAAAAACAGCTGAAGTTTATGGTTCTAGCAGCATTGTAGTACATGGAATAACAAATCCCTTACATCTTAAATGTGCTTACAGAGCACATCATTACTATATTTAAGATTACAACCTCTCAAATTACCAATTCAGTTAAGCATTTTGAAAATGCAAGGGAACAAATGCAATGCAGGGAAACCCAGCATTCAGTTTTATATATGAAATACTTGTAACTTTTATAACAATTCTCACATTAATCCAGTGCCTTGAAGCTTGAAGTAATCCCACTGTGCCTTCAAAAGCAGTTAGCTTGTGTAACTTCGTTTTCATTATACTTAAAGATAATCTTTCTACTTTCCTTTACAGTTCAGCAGAACCACTAAATGATCAGCTTGATGTCTCTTCTTCCTGACTTAATTTCACGTCTGAATGGCAGACAGAACTCAGAGAACAGCATGAGCATAAGGTATTAATTTTGTTCCGTTTACCAAACACTCTATAAGTCCCACCCCTCAATAATAAGCACCCTCAAATGTGGGTGCTTATCAGTGCCCTATTTTGAGAGTGTATCATCATTTGTAAGCAAAAATAAAATAATTTATCTGCATAACGTAAGAATTCCAAAGCTTTTTGATGACCTGTTGAGGAGAGATTTCTTGATTCTGTCTTAAGCCTTTCACTCTAAGAGTTGCTTGCTTAAGAGGTAAATGAAAGCAAGAGATTTTTTCTTTCTCATCCAGCACCTTGTTCAGTGCCTTTAGTTGAAAGGATTTAGTAACAGCCTTCTTTCCATAATATGAGCTCTGAAAACTCAAGATCCACTTTGTGCTCTTTCAGAATCAAAGAAAGAAGTTGTCATCTGACTTGAAGTGTATTTGCTCGGGCATGCATGATAATCCTCCCATCTCTGAGGTCCAAGTTAAAATTTATCTTACCGGTCTTGGTAATTTCTTCAGGCAGTGAGTGACTTGATCTTATAATCCAGCTAGTCTTTTCCATTAGAGGACTAAAATCATGGGCTGTAGGAAAGATTGACTTCAGTGAATGGTTTTGAGGAATGGATGTGAATCATTCCCATTCCAAACTCCTAAATAGCCACAAAACATAAGTCACTGCAATAGCTTATTTATCTGTCTAGAAAGACAGTCTGTGCAGTGGTTGCGTTGTGCCAAAGGGCTGCATTTGCTCACTACAGTCACTACAACCTGTGCTGCCCTCTCTCCAAGGCAAAGACAAGTATCTAACAGCGCCCGAGCGCGAGCAGTCACAGTGGGGTACGAGGTGATCGCTTCGTAGTCCACTCGGGACATGGTTTGCTGTGAGCGAAGGACATCCAGGATGTGGTTGAGGCGTCCTTCCGTCATGCAGCTCAGAATGGCTTCGCGATGGCAGGTTAGTATTTGACAGCAGTTTCTTTTGCAGCAAGGACCTTGAAAGGAAAAGGAAACAACATGATAAACTAAGTGCTGTGTTTTTCGATAAGTTGTTGGCGACTGCATCAACTCAGAGAAATGAGGGAACCTCCATAAACATGAATTCTGTGGAGAAAGGGGAGATGATGAGAAAACATTCATTTATTTGCACACTTCGCTCAAAACTTAGACAAATGTATTTGTACCTTTTGTCCAAAACTAATGTGAAGAACAAAATACAGAAAACAATTATTTCTAAAGATTGCTTATTAAGTGATCAGATTGTCTAGCGAAAGGAAATTTTCATTCTTCTAACATCTGTATTAAATTTCTGTATCACTGTATCAAACTTCAACCATAACAGTCTAGCTCTACCTACATGAGAAAACTTTGTCCAGTAGAATATGGAAGTACAGATAAGAGCCCAGGTAGTGCAAGATGATAGACTATTTGAAACTTTTGTTTTGAAATTGAGAATTTTAATATATGTTGAAGGCAAGCTGATTAAAAAAAACTAATATTCTTGACAAAACGGTCAACAGCTCTCTATTAGTGTGGGATAGGTACTGCGCACTAAGTGAAAGTTAATAAGCAAGGACTATTGCTACTTTGGAGAACAAGTTCTGTCATTTCTCTCGTTTCTTTTTTTTTTCCCCTACATGAGCTATTTGTGGGTTTATCCAGAAATTATATAACCGCTATATCATCGTCAGTACATTGATGCAGAGAACAGTAGCAAGCTAGATGTGAGAGTTACCACAAGCCAATATGCAAAAAAAAGTTGACAAGAAAGTTGTGAGCCTTTTTCTTCAGAAGAGAGGTAAGTTTCACAATCCAGAAGCTGGTATTTTCTGCCTCTATTCAGTAGCAAAAATCAAGGAGGGAGAGAGGTATGAAATACTCACAAAGAACACTTAAAATGATCCAAAGTGCATTTTTCTAGACTTTGAAAAACAGTGAATGTATTTCATATACACAATGTGTGTTGTATTTTCATTATAATCCCTTCTAGTCTTTTCAAGCTTGTTTTCAGCCTAAATAGGAACATTGGCTGGTTCCTTTCCGAGGTCATAAGAGCCAGTGCCTGAACGCTTGGGAATATAAGAATAACTGTATTCCAGCAGACTCTTGAGTCATTTTGTTTAGTATCCTGTTTCTCACTACAGCAAAATAAAATTCAGAGGATGTGAAATAACCAAAAGAAAATTCAAGAAAATTCAAAAACTGCAAATTCTAAACATTTAATCACTGACTGTAATCTGATCAAGCAGAATAGTTCCACCTCAGACTGCAAATAGAGTCTCACCTGTCAGGGCTTGCTCAAGATTCATGGTTTGTGGCCTGTGTTGCAGTGGCTCTCTTTTACTCTTGTGGCACAGGCTGCTTTCTCTGCCCGTAGTTGCACCAGATAAAGGAACAATAGGAAAGGAAGGCCCCAGGTTTGATTTCCTATCGTCAGAACCTGGATGATCTAGAGAAGTTTAATATGGGAAAGGTGAGAAAGTGGAATTGAACAATAGGACATAGTTTATAGAACTAAAGTACAAACTAACTTGAGAGAAGTTACCAATCATGAGCTGCTCTCTGGGTACTGGGTAATTGCTCATTATTTGTAAGAAGATTTGAGATATATTACTATGCATGTTTGTTTTTTCAAACCTCAGTAAAGCTGCCTTCAGGAATTTGTCTGAAGTTATGGAAAATTTTACTCTATCCAGAAGTCTGACAGCTGTTTATCAGACTAAAGTACTTGGGGATGCAGATGTCACTGTGATAATTGAATTAATTTCCTATGGCACAACTTTTCTGTCTGGAGGCATGAGGAATACACAAGAAGCATTTAAGGAAGTATTTCTTCTTGACACAGATTTGAACATTTTGACAAGATAAATCCATAGGGGAAAGGCAAAGAAAGTTATTTATATGGGGATGGTGACTGCCAGGAGTTGTTAAAACATTCCTGGAGACTTGGTATAACTGCTTTTCTTATTGGCAGATTACCAAAAAGAAGCACAGTTATTCATAGTGGCACAAAAAAAATAGAAACTGACTTGTTCCTATAGAAAATGTCAGGCAGTATGTGATGTGTGAGGGAAAGGCAACTGTACATTACAGTCTGTAATATACAGTCTAGGGTTCTATAACAAACTTATCTGAAAGAGGCTTTTTGGTATATATAAAAAAACAAAAGATTTCAGAGTGCCTTGGGTTTTTTTCCCCCCACACACACAGCTGTACTTCGAGAATGGGCAATTGGAAAACTGGAATTACTTGGAAAATACATGTGGATGTGGAACAACTAGCAATATTTTTCCTTTTTGTAGAGTAGTAGGACCTGAATATGTTTCCAGGCAGACACCTTGCTTCATTGTTGTCTTCAGTGTGATGGTATTTGCCAAAGCTATCTTGAGAGTGTTTTCTTTTCCTGAGTTACTTGCACTGCTGTCAAGTAAAATAGCTGACAAGTTTGGCACTAGGAGAGGAATTTTCTTGTTGATGACTTGGTTGTTTTCTTGCGGACGGATGGTCTGAAAAGATCAAAATAGAGAAGAATTATCTCCTTGGAAACTTCTATTCAGAGATGTCCTTTTCTAAGCAATTTTCTGTTAGAATCTAAGGCTGCGTCTCTTGTGCTATGAAGGGGGCAAAAAATTGCTGAGCCGCTAAGACTGACTTAGCTCAACTTCAGCTACTTACAGAGCATTTCGGTGGTGGCACAAATCCACAGGCTACCCCTGCTTGATTTTGTTGCTGGCCCTGATAGCTTCTGTATCACATCCTGCCAACAGTCATGGTGTCATTAGAACATGACCTGTTTAGTTTAAAGCTGGATCTGATCCACGCATAAGAGCTTCAATCCTAACCCTGGATTTTTCTGTATTAGCAGATCTGCCCTAAGTACCAAAATCAATGTAAAGGTGGAAGTTAACTGTATTTTACAGAGATCACACAGCAGTTGGCCTTGCTCTGTAAGAAATTTCTTTACAAATGCTAGAATATAGCCTTAGGCTTTTAGGTTTTTGTTTGTTTGTTTGCCCCAGCTGGCATTTTGAAAAGGCCAGAGAAAAGGCCATTTCCTGCCGTTTTGATAGGGCATCTTTAAGAAGAGGTTCAGAGTGACTCTTAAGCGGAAGAGGTTATTTTCTTAAAAACGCCAAGATCTGCTTGAAGAAAAGTAAAGCTACCCTGGTTAGGGACGAAAAGCTGAAAACATTTTGCTCCAGAGTGTATTATGCACTGTCCTACCTGGTATACGGTGTATGAAACATACACTTTACGAAATGCTCTTGTAGATAAAACTCTTAATTGCATGTCTTTACTCACCTCTGAATTGCATATGCCTGTCTGCAATGTGTATGTTTCTGGACCTTTGCATGCATTAAGTGCTGTCTCCTGCAAAAAATAACACAGTAACTGTAGTAATGCACAGATAGTATCTTTGTTCTATTTATAGCACTCACGAGCAAGAATTTATATGGACACTGGGTCATTCTACTCTTAGGTATGCTGGTGTGTTGCAATAAAGTGCTCTATAGAGCAACTTTGCGTTTTAAGAGATGTCACAGGCTGTGGAAAGTGACAGCTTTACCTTGTTACCAGTACTGCTGTGTCCAGATTAATTTAAAAAGTAGTTTTGATTCATGCAAAGAAAGATGAGAATAAGCTTATATTGAGATATGTATGTTAGCAGCACTGGGCTAGCTGTAACATGCCTTCCTTTATGTATCCAAACAGCAAGGTCATCCTGTAGTTAGAATGCCAAGCTGTCTGCAATAAGGATGTGTCAATACCTGTAACTTTTTTTTTTTTTTTCCAGTTTACATCTGCAAAAGATTTAACTTATTTTTGCATTGCAGTCTATTTCCCTCTTAAGTATCTCCAGTAGCTTTTTTCACAGTGGCTTTGTACATATTACCATAGTTTGAACAGTAAACACTGCTCTTGGCTAATTTAGTGGAAAAACAACACCATGCTCAAGGAAGTCTAAAGCATTAGATTGTTTAGGAATGCACTGCCAAATACTCCATAAATTTTGGTGGTAATTAAGCGATTTGGACTGTAGCTATGTCACCTATTCAAACAATGACCAAGTCTGCTTTTTAATCCTAGCATGTGATTACAGTATGTAGAAATAAGCCTGAATGCATTAACGTAAGCAGCTCACATAAGCACAGTAATGAAGCTTGGGCAACATGGGTTTGAAGATGAGCTGTGTAAGTGCAGATGAAGTCAGATTTCTTATTTAGTGCCTGAAACATGTGTCACTGTAGCTTTCCACTATGTTCATCTAAGCTAGAGAGCGTAGAGCTATATTTGTGCAGTCAGTTTTCCAATGGCAGCGTGCAGCATTTGCTGTGTCCCTCAGTTGTTGGCTCTTCCCCATCCATTCCTTCAGTATCAGAGCACCCTCTTAGACCCTAGGGCAAACAGTAGTCATTTTGTGCTAGATACAAACTCAAACCAGGTCAGTTTGGAAGCAGTAAAACGTATAGGATTATGATGTTGGCATTGCTGCAGCAGGTACTATCACTGTCCTGGTTCTGGAATAAGTATCCTCTAAACATTCCTTGATTAGATAATTCCTAAAATTAGCCGTGCTTCCAGACCTGATCTACTTGGGACTTGTTCTCACTCACATGGATTTACCAATCTACTGAACCAGCTAGTCAGAAAGGAGTGATCCCATTTGGATCTCTGCTCTCAGGGAGCACTTGGACAGATGTTTCCAGAGGACAGGCTGGCGAAATAGCCATATGCTTAGCTTCACAGTGTCTATCTTCCGCAATTCCTGAATGAACCTGAAAAGCTTGAGGTTACTCTCCATCTTCCTGACATGTCCAAGAAAACAATGAAGACCAAACCATTTTATGAATCACAAAGGTTGTTACAAATCAGACAATGTCCTTGCATGGGAACAAACTTAGTTTTGCACTAACCTTTGCATCCATCAGATTGTAGACTGCAGTGGAAATGGCCTCCTTGTTTATATTAGCCAAAATTCCCTTTAGAACGTCTATGCATTCTGCAGAAGGAATAAAGCATTTTAAATACCACAGGTTACATCTGAACATATGTATATATCTCTGCATCACAGTTAGTTGCAGGTGCTGCAACTAACTAGTTGCTAGTTGTTAGTTGCTGCTGCCTAAATTTTCAAGTGTTTGCTATTGAGCAGCTCCTAATAGATGAAGTCAGCTTAATGCAGCTTCTCCCTGATATTTCCTTCCTATACTTTGAAGTGAGCAGGTTATACATGGGGAGCAAAAAGTGCTGAAGACAGACTGAAATAGTACATATGGTAGACAGTATCTCCCCCTTTTTTTTTTAACATTGTACTAAAAAGTTTGAAAATAAGTCCTTTGAGAAAACTTCATTAAATATACACACACACACATATAGATACAGATATGTAAAATACTCTGATGATGATCTAGAGACTGCTTTGCCTGCCACTTCAGTTGTCTACTAGGCTACAGCAAACACAAAAAGGATTTATCTCCCTTGCAAATTCTGCAAAGATAGCCATTCTGGAAAGTTACCTGTGATATGTGGCCTGTAATCTGGTTCTTGATGCCAGCACAGAGCAATGAGTTGCAACAGTCTACTCCTCTGTGGCAAATTGCTCGGTATGAACTTTGCTGAAGTCCCAGGACGCAAACCACTACAGATTTTCGTTAAAACTTCCAGCAGGGTTTTTTGGCCTACAGTTTATAGAAAAACGTCACTGCAAAGATATTAAGGACCTCGGAATTGCTTTGAAATGTATGCAGCAGAGGTTATTTTGTGGTTTTGAAACCATAGTCTGCTTTTATTAAAGCAGAACTAGAGACCTATTATCACTGCCTTAAATACATCTGCTCACCACCTTTAACAATATCTGTGGCTACATTGCCACAGGCCATTTCTCAATAAAAAATTCCATCCAGATAAGTCACAAATGGATATGTCTACATGCCATTATTAAGGATATGTCTTAAGCATGCACTTTTATATAAGGCCATGTAGCTGCATTATAAGAATTTAAATTCTGTTGTGTAAATAGGAAGGTGCTTTGGGCAGCCGCAAGATGGCAGCCATAAGTAAAAGCTCTATGAATATTAACATAATATTCTATGCAGTATTTTTAATCTCTCTTGCAAAAATCAGTTTTGTTAGGGGGAAAAAAAAAAGGCTTTACCAATAACCCTTCTTTGGTCTCCACTTCCATAAAACAGGGATTATTCTAGAGCATGACAGTTATTACACAGTGCTTTGAAAACAAAGTTCTTTAGAACTGCTCACTTTCATCCACCAGAATAAAGAAAGCAAGTTTCGAGGCTTCCTGAGGAAGCATTTTGCACAAATCACCATTTCCTGAAATTTGGAGCAGCTTTAGAAATTGGTAGGAACACCCAGTTCTGCTCATCTGGTAAGCTGCTCACCATTAACCTGTTGCCTAACTGAAAATGACAACTGTCACAAATACAGAAGGGTATCATTTCTCAGTAAAGGCAGGCATAAAACAACTCTCAGAGTAACAAGAGTGCTTTGGCAAACAGAGATAAATAATAAAAGTGAAGCATGAATCTGAAGAAAGGTCACTTTGGAACAACAAGGATTTGTTGACTTCTGGATCCCATAATGTGGAGCTGTGCACTGCGACAACGATGAAAGGCAAAGGGACATCTGAAACAACAGTGCTATTTGTATCATACCTATCATACCTTCCCTAAGATAAGGCAGTTGGTGGAAAAAAATAGTAGAAGACATAAAATCAAATATGAAGCGCAGAGATAAATACCTTCAAATGGTTTCTGTCTGCTAAGGCTCTCCCAACACAGTATTCCAAAACTAGAAAGAAAGAACAGTGAAAGAATGGTTATTAGCTGGAAAGTCTGTGTTCTCATTATTTCCCAAAAGTTAGTTTATTGGTTTGAAAGAAAGGGATTTTTTTCAAGACAAAGTCTACCCTAAGTGCATAAGATTCTTTTTCCTGTATTATTAAGTTTCAATTACCAACTGAGCTGTTTTTACAAAATAATAAAGTTCGAATAGAATTGCATTTCAGGTAGAAATCTAAATTTGCTCTTGAGGATTGCAAAACATTTTCCTTGCCTTTCTCCTTTATTTGTGTTGTTTAATAGCAACCAAAAAAGATAGACATTACAGCAGATAGTGACCAGGGTATCAAGAACTTGATCCTAACCCACCATGTCTGTTTCAGCAAACTTTGATGGAAAATTCCACATATATCCACAAATGCTTTTACTTAAATACCTTTACAAAATACTAATGTAATATGGACATACATGTAACTTACATAGAGTTAAGCAATATTTGACATATCACACACACTTTTTCCCCCTGTTGCACCATTGTCTAGACATACATCTATCTCAGGCACTGAGTCACGTCTGAGCATCTAAAATTAAACAGGGAATGACACACTGGAAAATGAATTATACTACCTGAAAGTAAATCTCCACTCTTCCCTGTGCCAAAATACTGTGTCTATGAGCAGCATCAGCTTAGTCATGTCATTTATAGGTATCCTGAAGTGCAAGGCATTATATGTTTCATCTTAGTGCCTTGCCCCCTAGCAGTTGTTGTCTCCAGAAAAGATAAAAGTTCTCAGAGTAGAAGAGTGGTCATGCTTAGAGGTTATTTATACTGTAAGTCCACAGGCTATGTATGCCTGTTGTAATGATGTATGTCCATACAGCCAATAGTTGCAGTTTGGGATATTGTCTCATTTACTGAGGCAATTATGAAGTATGCTACGTGTCCAAAAGGTGCATGCTGTGACAGAGTAGATAATATTAATCCCTCATATAAATCACTTAAAATTTATTAATGCCTGAGTGTGTACTATACCAGGAGAGAGTCTGAGAGACATTAATGGGACACCGTTGAGATAAAAGTCTTATTTTTAGGTGGCTTTATCTATGTGTGAACAACTGTTCCTGAAATGAAATTCAGCAATGGTTCACATGTAGAAACAATGCCAATTATAATTGCTAAGTTCCTAAATATATGTGAAGAAGTGCCAAAACAGCTAGTACAACTATGTAACACTTTCATTAATGCTTAGGTCCATTATATAAATGTCTAACAGTTCTTAACCTTAGTATATTGCTCTGAGGCATTTCAGTGTAATTCACTGCTGTAACAGGCCTCATGTGGAATACTATCCAAATGTGTTACATAGATTAGGTATTTTTGTTGTAGTGGCTTTGAAAATGAGCATTTTAGGAACATGAGAGAATACAGCAAGGATTAGGCATGACCTGCTGTTAGAAATCCCATTCACCTGTAAATATCACCCTCCTGTGAAGGAAAACCTCCTTCAAGCATTTCAGGAGAGAGGTAGATGAAATCCTGGCAGTTTCTGTGATTGCAGTTCTGCAGCTCTGACCGCTGCTGCTCTTTCCTCCAGTACGTTAGACCATAATCGGATATCTACAGAGATGGGAGAAAAAGTATATTTGAATAACCTTACCTCAGTCTTAAATGTTGATTGCTGGAGTATTTACTCTGTATGTGCAGAGACAGGACAGTCACTGGGTTTTATATAAACAGGCTGTAGACTAAAAGCACAAAGTTCCCACCTTGGCTCTGTACTGGGCATCCAGAAGGACATTAGAAGGTTTAAGGCTGCCGTGGCAGAGGGCAGGCTCGAGGCTGTGAAGGCAGTGAAGCCCTTCAGCCACATCCCACAGGAGCCTTAGCAGCAAGGGAAGCGGAAGCTCCGGGTACAGCTGATGCTAAGAACACAAAGCACAGGAATTGGTAGTGTGAAAATGCTACTACTAACATTCCATGCTACTATCCCTTAAAGGATAACTGCTTTTGCGTACCTCATGGATGAGGGAGTGAAGGGATCCGTTGTTCATCCATTCAGTTACTGTCCCCACGAGCCCAAGGTGCTGGTAAATGCCCAGAGAAGGTAGGAGGCGGTCAGACTGGTAATGCTGGAGAGCTGCTACATCCCGAAGCAGCAACTTCCACTCCCTGTATCAAACAGCAAGGTCAGAGGCGCTTCTGACTGAAAGGACTTTCAGCTAGAGGTGGGATGGAGTGAGATACAAGATTCAAAGATAACTGTGTGGTTAACAGCATTCTCTTAGTTTGTGTTCAGTAGGACTAATATTATATTGTCTACCAAACAATTTGAAGAAAAGTGACCAATACCTTTTGTAGGGTAGTTTTGTAATGTTATGTGAAAAAACTCTAGGTGCATTGATGTGTGTGGGCACAATTTAAAGCAGGATATGAAAAGGAAAGACAGGAAGAAGCTGTATTATAGGACATGCTAATTAGGAGAATAAAATTAAAAAAAAAAAATACTGCCCTTTTATTTTTTTTGCTATTAGCAAACTCCTCTTTTATGAGGAAGTTATGGTCTTCCCTGTTTATCTGATAAGACCATGTTAAAGCATGATATACAAACATACTGGACTTCTTTTGTCCTAAAAAACAAGCAAAACACTCCCTCCAATTAATTTTTAATTGAAGATAATAGTTTAAAAAGCAAGTGCTGCCACGAGTCAGGGACAGTTAAAGCTTTATCTGACATACTCTTTCTTCCTCCCCTGTTATAAATGAAACCCCACGTGTTCCCCTAGGACACTTTCACTTTTATTCTGACAAAAGCCACACCAATTTCCACATTCTCAGTTAGCCAACAAGCTCTAAGAGTGCTTAAATGTACTTCAAGCACATTTATTTTTGATACAGAGAGTCAGGGCAAAGCATTTCCTAAAATGCTCTGGTCTTGCATCATCAGAAATAGTACAGGGTTATTCTCAGAAATTTTCTGTGGCTTTGTCAGCACAGTGGAATTCTGTAGGCGACAGGCTCACATCCGTCACTTGGCTTATTTTTGTAATTACAAAATCACACACCTTGCTGCTCTGTAACCCTGTCCACCCCTCCCTCCTCGCATTTCTATTTTCATTCATCTGTACTAGCTGTTTTATATAAAAATCAACTGAGATCTCTTTAAGGTTCTCCAGAAATATGCCTCCCTGTTGCCTCCTGGCTAGGTGCAGTCCCCAGGAATGAAGACATGATGAGAGATCAGAAGATCCTGGGCATGCCACAGTTCACAGGTCCGGTGCCATCCCTGTGTTTTCTGCTGCCAGTCTGTGTTGGTGGTGGCCAGGTAGGACACTTACCTCTCTGCTGTATTCTGGCTGCTCAGCAGCTTCACAGAGATGGGAATGTTCCAAGAAACATGAAAGGCTTTGAGTGCAAAGCCCGAGCTCGTCCTGGTCAGGGTAAAGCTATCCAAATCTTCCGGTGCTATTACAGGCAACCGTTTGGCCATTTCTTCATTGC
>VZSV01000216.1:396563-458940 GCA_013398735.1 Nothocercus julius | reverse complement strand
TGTTTTCCGCACTACTACCAAAATACTGCACCAACCCATATTTCCGAAATGCTCTTCATCCTAATCCAGTAGGTTTCCTTTTACTGTTCTCTGGGTCCAATTTTTCATATCAAGACATGGAAAGTATACTAATTGCAGAGGACTGTCTGAACCATACCTTTCCTTCTGAGGCTGCAAGGCTAATTAACTACTTGCTCCATATTATTTCCATCTGATCACTTGGAAATGTAGAGCCATTATTTCTAATATAGAATGTGATTTTTGAAATAATACTGATTTTTGTAGACAGCAACAAATAGCTTACAGTTACATACCAGACAGAAATAGTTTTCCCCACTTCTCATGGATAAAACTGAATTTTTCATTAGCCAAACCCAGTGCATGGTCTATATCACTCTATATCTTATTTAATACGATACCACATGTCAACACAAAAGCGAGGTAATGGATCAAATTTTCTGCTACTGTAAACTGTCAGAACTCTATTAAACAGAACTGTATCTGCACAGCAGCCACTAATTTAGCCTATAGTGTATATTTATAGCACCTTTCTGGGACAATATGAATATGTTTGACATGAACAAACGACCTAACAGTACACATGGATGCGAGATAACCAGCCTCTGCAAGCATCACCTGTGCTACCGCAGGAATAAGACATTTTTAATGATGCCTCAAAGATAATTTGGATAGAGATAACCAAAAGATAATGGCAAACAAATAAAACAAGCCTATGCTGTCATAGCTGCTTCTAGTTCCTGGCCAATGTATTTTCAGTTAATGTCTCAGTTAAGACTGAGACATTTTCTCAGTCACCAGGGGATATTAAGCTCAGCTTTGCATCTACCTAGAGCCAGAATGCAAATAATAAAAATACTGTAGTTGATTTGCCCAAAAAGTTGCAACAGTGTCTGATTTTTGATGGGAAAGGACAGTAAAACTTGTCATTTTTTAATATGTTACTGTAATTTGAAAGCAATAGGGCTCAATTAAATAGTGCCGTAAGTGGTTCAGTTTTAGTTAATAATAAATGAAAAGTGGCATGAGACTGACAGACAGGATAATAGGTTGATAAAATTACAACCGTCTCCTCTGAATGAATATAAGTTTCCAAACGAACCATTTATCCTTTAAAAATGATGAAGACAAAGCATGCATATATAAAAATCCTAAATTTAACAGAGATAGTCAAAAGCAACATTTGCTAACAATTTATACTAAGATAAATAGTATTTAAATAACCAAAATAATTTACTTGGACCTTCAAATATAGGACAAAGAAGATACAATAATGAATATAGAATCTAACCCATTCCTGAGTATGTCTGTTTGTATTTCAGATGGAACTGGTAAAGCTATAGTAATTTTTGAATCTCTTGCTAACTGATTATTTAGATAAAAATAAAAACGTAGCCTTCAACTCATGGATTTGCAAAACCTATTCAAGTAGAAATTTTTGCAGAAACAGAATGAAAACCACTTTGACCTTCACGAGTTACAAATCACTAGATGTCAAGAAATACTTTTCCCTACACCAGGTTCTGTGCATCTATTTGCACACCTGGACGTAAGAGTAATTTGCTGATTATCCCCAAAAGAGATTTTGGCCTTAAAATCAGAGCTCTCCTACTTGTTCAGGAAATCCATTAAAAAAGCCATCCATGTTGCTGAAATAGTTGGAGGGGAAAATCAAGGAATATCAGACTATTTAATGCGGTTACAGATAACAAAATCTAACTCTCAGACTAAAAGTTTGGTTCAATATTTCTGCTCATCTGAATGCGTTTTCTTCTATTCTTAAAAAACAAACAGCATCAAACTGTAGTAGTAGTATTTCATAGGTTACTTTTGCAATGAAAGTTTTTGTATTACTTTTAATGAGACACCAGCAGTCTCAGACACCTTTGTGGACTTCTCCCAGTCGAGGGTGAGGAATAGCTCTGAAACAATTTATTCCAACTTTCTTATTTTAAAGGTAACTCTAAAAGCAAATCACAGCAGAGATATTTTTCTCAGTACTAAGAGAAACTTTTCTGGGTTCGTGTTTGAATGTCCAAATAAAGAAAAATGGAAACAAAATACAACTTACCCTCAGGAAGATAAACCACGGAGCAGTGAGTGGCTGAGCTGCAGCCCTGGTTTGAGCTGCCTAGGCCCAGCCCAGCTTTCCTGCCCTGACTCAGCCATGCTGTTTGTCTCTCCTTCTATTGGCCACTTGCAATTTCCTGGTAAGACAAAAAAGACATGTAACTCTTTAGTGCCTGCAGGTGCTGGTTTGGCAGTCAACCATTAACAAATGGTAAAGTTTCTTTCTTTCCTTTTTTTTTTTTTTTTTTTTTTTTTTTTTTTTTTTCCATGGAATATGCCAGGAAGGAAGAACACCTTACTGGATCCAGGCCAAATGTAGGTGGTGTGGAGAGCTGTATGCAGACTTTGCAGCTGATACTTGTCTCTGCAGCAGATTAAACCAGCAGCACAAGTGCAAAATTCCCCTAACTTTGTCAGTCAAGTTTCTCTTAAAACAGATTGCTCCCTTTTTGAGAAGAGGGCAGGTAAGCCTGAGGGTAACAGGTTGCAAAGACATGAGACTCAGCTAGCTGACAAGCAGCCCTGCTGAAAAGCATGTGGGGTTTGGGTCAAATGCAAACCAGCTGTGCGTGCTCATCACAACAGGGTGAATTGCGTACTGAGCTACATTAGGTGAAGTGAGGTTTGCAACATGAGGGAAGTCATTTTGCTTCTGTGGTCAAAGATGGTGAGGCTGCCTCTGGAGTTCTCCTGTAGGTCCCTCAGCCCAAAGAAAATGTTGAGAAACTGGTGAGGGTGCTGTAGATGCCTACGTAGATTACAGGGGCCTTAGAGCACACTGCTGAGAGGAGAGGATGAGGGTGCTAGTCTTGCTCGGTCAGGTGCAGGAGCCTGCAGGGTGAGCTACTAGCAGCCAATAAGTGCTTGAAGACCAGCTACAAAGATAATGGGGCCAAATTCTTTTTGATAGTGACAGGTGATAACAACAAGCAGCATGGCCAGATCTTTCTCCTTGTGAGGGTCAAGCTGGATGGTAGAAAAAGCAATTTTTACCGTGTGGGTAACGCAACACTATAATGAGTCACCTTTAAGGTTTTCTACACTCAGCTAGACAGAGCCATGATCTGGCAGTGCTGCCACTTCTGCTTTGAGCAGGAGATTTGACTTTAGACCTCCAAAGTTCCAGCATTTCTGTCATTTTGAGATAACTTGGTGAGGTGCATTGTGTTCCTGCTAGGTGCTAGGCTTATACATTCATGTTGAAGGTTGATGGGACTGCTGCATTCAGATGGGGACTTTGGGAGATATCAGTAATAATTCTGTGAGTCAGGTTTGTTCACAAAACCTTTCTGACTGAATGCCTTTTGCAGAATCTCATCTTAACAAATTCTGTCAATGAGAGTGTCCACTGACCTCAGTGTTCATTTTGAAACAAATCAGAGCCCCACAGCAGGGAGCTAACAAGCTCTAGTTACCTAATCCTGCTGTGATCCTGGGAAAGTCCCTCCTATCTAAAAATCACATGGCTGAGGCTCTGGGGCATGAGAGGAGGCACCCTGCAAGTGGGAAGTGGGCAGTAGTCTACGTACAGGACATTATTTCCTGAAAGCTGTAGCTATTGGAACAGAAGTGGCTGCTATGAAAAACAAACAATGTAAACTATTTCTGTGGTCAGTACACCCTTCCGAAAATGAAATCTGGGTTCATGAGTACGGGAGAGATGAGATAGCAAAGATAAACAAGCAGGAAAGAGGAAAAAGACTTCAATTTATTAGCAATGCATTTGGTGCTGCCTATAGCCTTCACTTCTGTAAAAAGTACATTAATATGTTTGCTGTTTAGGTATTAATCTATCCAGCTCAGACTGTGCATTTGCTTTTTCAGCTCAGACTCACCTGTGTGCCGTGTATATTGTCTAAGCTTGAGAGTGAGCCAAAAAACAGAGGTAAGTCTTCTTAACATCCTAAGAAAGTAGGAACAACAATGAGGCCTGAAAGATGTTATGGTCTAAGATGAGTAATTTATAGCCACCTTGCCCCCCAGTAATCAAGTAGAGTGAGCCCAGATATATTCAAATTTTTAACATTATGGGAGCTTTATGGGCAGCAGCATTAAAGAGGGTGCCAGCATAAAACCAAGCGTTGACTGTGTGAGTACGCACAATAAAAGAATGACACTGTATCAGAAGATTGGAGCATTTAGATGACCCAAATACCAAAGCCTCTGATGCATGTTCAGTAAATACTGCACTTTCAGGGGAGAGTTCTCATCACTGCTTTTCAATCTGGTTATTCCAGTTGAGCATCTGTAGAGTAGAACTTTTAGCAAAGTTAAGTTCTTGCAGTGCTTTTTGTCTTCAACCTCATACTCATACACTGTTGTGAGAAGTGAATATAAAAATGTGGTTAGGCTTCCAATTTGTGGGCTTTACATTGTGTTTCACTTCTATAAAATCTGTGGTAAAGTCTGTAACCATAGCTAATGGTGTAATCTTTTGCTTTAAAAGTTAGGATTCAAAATAGGCACCAACTTGCTTGCTCTAGATGGACTACTTCAAGCTACAAAATTGTAACGTCCATTTATTGTATTATTATATTCCTAGCTGAACTAAGGGTTTTTTTTTTTTCCCCCCCCCTCTTAAAATTGTTTCTTCAAACACCTATACCATGCTGTTTTGGAAACATTCACACACACTATCACTAATTAGATGACTAAACAAAAGCTATTGGCCTTAGGCAGTTTCTACAAAATGAATAGTGCCAAACAGCTCTGCTAATTAATGGAACCATACAAATTTATTAATGTTTTAAGTAATCAAATCTTATAAACAGGTATCACACAATGCGTAATTCCTGCAAATGTGAACAATTAGGTTAAGAACTGGGTGTGAACTGCTCATAGCCTATAGAGAACTATCATTTTAGGAAAACATACAACTTGCTAAATGCTTTGTAAAACAAAACCACTATGCTCTGCAACCCGAGAATTTGCAATGTGTTTTGGAAGATGATGTACTAAGGTACACAGAGGCAGGGTGGAGAAGTGCTAAACCTTCAGGTGCACCTATTACATACACACAGATAAATAGTTCCAGTAAAGCTCATAATGAAACATCTGAGACCTACATCACATGACCTTTCTGTAAGGTACAGCACAGGTATGTAAAGAGGACAGAAGCAGGCTTTGAAAAAAACCTTTAAAAATCTCAAGCAATACCCAAGGTCTTGGAGGCAAACATGAGATGTGCTTTCTCTTCTAACCTGGAAAACCTCCTTAAGTATAACCATTTTTTTTTCCAGTCTTTGTGCTGGTCTGGTTTTCCTGATCAGGATATTGGACTCTTGTGTCCCTTCCATAACATTAATATATTGAATTCTGCCAAGTGCTGCTTTGTTTCAAGAGTCTTAGCTCACTTTTCCATTTACAAGGAGAGATGATGTAATTTCCTGTTCTCAAATTACTTCTGAAATTCAAATGCAGCAGGATGATTGTGTCATTTGTTTCTTTTCTGGTAGCATTCAAAAGAATTCCCCTCCTTTCTCCCTGTCAAAACTGGTGGTTTGAAGTCACAGGTACTTCATCCTTTAATATCTAAACTTCAATTTCTGCTTATTTTGTGAGTGCAAGTGTATAACCATATCATTTTTCTTCACCAAGATAAGCAAAAACTTTTTCCCCCTCCATGGTTTTAACTTTTACTTAATACTTTCAATATGAGTTTAGGGAGAGGTTGATGTGCAAGGAAAAGTTGATGGTTAATGCATCAGTAGTTTCTTAAAGAATAGCATTTCTCAACAGAAAGTATGTGCATGCACAGAAATAAATTTGGGAACACGAATTTTTTGAAACAATTCTCAGTTTTAAAATACTTCAATAAGATAGAACTACTACAAATAGAGAGTGTGAAGACCAGATTCCTCTTTGCTTCTTCAGTTTAAATGAAATATCTGGAACACTCAGATGTGTCAAAAGAGATTTTCCCTATCATAGGCAGGATAGATACTACAAAGAGCTCTAGTAGTTTTTGTACCTGAGCATCGCTTGCTAGGAAGTAGTGAGATGCAATTTAATGAGAGCAAGTTCCACACTCACACTTGTTACTGACCTTCTGCTGAGAGTCTTTTCTGTCTTTAGAAGATGGTTATGTGGTGTTCACCAGGAAGAGCAGTTTGTCAAGGGGTCGGGTTTCTCTTCTTTCCCCTTCCTGTATCTTCATCCCTTGTCTAGTGAATCCCTTTTAAGTGAGATGCTTTCTTACATGGCATCTTGGCTTTCATCTATATATATATATATATATTGTTTTCATTGTGAGGCTGCTTTTCTCAGATTGGCAACAGTTGGTACATTAAAGGTTATCTGGAAGAGACATACTGCTACCAACTTCCTTTTAAATGTTTGTATAGTGGAGTCTACCTGTAGGTCACTTGAATTTAGTGACACGAACGGAAAATTCTCATTTGTTCCAACATCAGTGCACTTGCAATCATCTAGGAAAAGGGCTATTCTTAGGCTGAAACTGTGCTCTCCTGAAAATGGCTGCTGCTGAACCCATTCTTGGAATCTGGCCGTTAACACAGTAAACTGGAATTGAGCGTGACGCTCCAAGTACGTCCTTATCTTCTGTGCAGGGTGGCCAGCTAATATGAAGGACTTAAAAGGAGGAGGATTTACTTTGGTTACCTCAAAAGTCTTTCCAACCACAAGTGTCACTGCCCTGTGAAGATCAAACAAGCCTTTGTCTACCCACAAAATTTAAACTGGCTAAAGTCCATAGATTACTTGAGTAATGTGAAGAAATAACAGCTAAAGAAAGGAGAAAGCAGTTGTTTTATGGCAAAAAAATTACAAAACTGCAGTCCTATTCAAACTTGAATTTAAAAATTTTAGCCCTTCACAGTTTTGTCAGTTATTGCAACAATTTATTTCTTTCAGAGTCCAACTCTGGTAATGAGAAGACTAAAAAATTTAAACTTTGCATTTGGGGGCTGTGAAATCCACCCTCTCTGAACCTGTATCTGTCACAGACTCACTTGTATCCATCTGCTCACTGGGAAACAGCAGTCATCAGCAAGGGGCATTGTCAGTGCCGTTCTCTTAGCTTGCTTCAGAGGCCATCCTTAGTGAAGACAGATGAACCAAAAAATAATAATTACAAAACAGTCACAAAGTTTAAGAAAACATTGCAATAATGTGCATAATAATCTTTTAGGACTGATAATACCTGTGTTTTTCAACTCCCTTAACCCATTTTTAGCTGTCCACTTGAATACAAACTTAAATGAAATGTATTCTTACAACATTACCTATTAGGTACTTTTTTGTACTTTTTTTTTGCCTTTTGCCTTTTTAAAGCTAGAAATAGCTGAAAACAGTGTGTTTGAGTGCTTGTGCTTGAGTGAAAAATGATTCTGTACAGGATGCACTTGACTATTGTGTTCTCACCAGGAAGCACAAAAAAAAAGAAAAAAAGAAAATTTCCCCTTTAGGCTGCAAGAGATAAAAAAGCACCAAGATTTACCCATGTCCTGAAGTGACATGTGCACCTACTTCCCCTTGGCTTCCCTCATATGGGAAAGTAGGTAGCAGAACAAACAGCTTATGTGGGAAAAAAATTAAAAGTAAACACTGCAAAATTGTGCAAGAGACTCTGATGTCCCCTAATGCAGGTAGGGGGAGAGCTGTGGACTCTCCAGGTTACATAAATGTCACTTAAAGGTCCATAAAGGTGAGAGAAGCAGCTCTCATTAGACACTAGACATAATGCCACAAATCTGCGAGGCTCAAAAATACTTCAGCAGCAGAATACAACAGGATATATACAGTAGTTGGTATGCTGAATTTAATGATTCTGAATTATCACTTGTAGAATTTGGTAAGCACTTTTCCTGTGCCCTTGCAGAGGGCCACAGCTGCAAAATCAGATGGGCTGTTACTGCTGGCACTTGAATTTAGAAGCTTGATGATCAGCATCAAGACCTGGTCCTGTTCTTTCTTTCCTCCTCGCATGGTATAGTTATGACTGTCAGAGGGTTGCCCTCATCTCAGTCACATGAGAGAAGTTGTATGTAATACATTGAATCATCATCTTTTTTTGGTGCTGAGAGTAAGGAAAAGCTCAGACTTATTTTGGGCTCTTCTCTGTGTGGCTTCATGTACACCGAGAGCAGCAGTAAAACTTTATATTCAAACGTACTTGCCTAGTGGACACTCTGGGGTTAAGTAATTCTGCAACAGAAACATTTAATGGTGCTTTTTTAAGAAACAGGAAGATGTGGACACGGCTTTTTCTTCTTTGCTGCTCTGAGCTTGCCAAATAGTCTTCACTGACATCTCTAGGCCAGCACACACACAGGTTGGCATGACTTTTGTTTGGCATTTTCACTGCAGTCAGCACAGTCACCATCACATACCACTTTTACATGTTAGTCTAGCATGGCCTTTTTTAAAAAGATCTCTTTAAAAAAAGAGAAATCTATCTAGGGCCTTAAGTTAACAATATTTGAAACTAAAAGTTCCCAAGCCACAGAATTAAGTCTAAAAAAGTGTTTTTAAAAATGAGTGTACAAGCACATGGAAACAAATAAAACTTGTTTCTTACATCTTTATGATTTATGAGCAAATCAGTTTAAAGTTCTTAATTTTACTAGCAAATAGCAAGGTGTTCTTATTCTGCAGTAGGAATACAGAAATACAGATAAAATACCATTTCTTTTGTATCTTGTCCTTTTTCTCTCCCTGCATATATTGCTTATGCAGGATGAGCTACTAGCTCTGGATAATTTCTGGATTCCTAATCTGGTAGGAGATAAAACAAAATATACAATACATAGAAGATTCTTATTTTCAGTCAAAATATCTAGTCATCCATATGGAAATGACCTTTGTTAATGAATGAGTAAAGCATACTTGCTTTAAAATACAATTTCCTTTTGATTTCTGACTATGGTCTGTAGTCATCTGCCTTTTTTTAATCACTTGACTGGATGAGTTGGTAGCAGCATCTAATATCCTTTGATGTTAACGTTCACAGTGTAAGTTCTATTTTACATCAAGCTGATTAAACAGTCCAAACTGACAGACTGTGTAAGCACAGCTTGGTTATGAGCCTTGCGTTTTTCTGAAAAAACTCTTGTAAAACAACCATGATTTACAATTCTAAGAAAGAGTATGATGCACTAGAAATGTTTTCAGCTGCTTTGAACTGTTGCAAAAATCAGGATAAGTCTTCACAGAGATAAGTTAACCGTGTCTTTTAGCTCTTCTGCTAAAGCTGTTGCGAAGATTTAACATATATGACGCTTCGTATATGGAAAACATTTGCTATAATTTGGGAAATCTTCTAAGATTGTTTTGAGAGAAAAAAGTTTTAGCTTATGATCCTAGCCCTAATTCTAAAGACTACAGGCAACTTCTGCAAAGGGGAGTTCCATGGTTTCCTCAGGTTTCTATACGCGCTTGCATCACTAGCATCCAGCTCTCAAACATCAGAATGCAGAGACACCAAAAGGCCACAGATAGAGAGGTCCTAGAAGAAATCTATTTTCATTTTATTTTCTAACACTTCAACACAATTTTATTTTGTCTAGCTTCTGCATTACCACTACTTCTCATTTTTATCCACCCAGTATTATGAAAAATGTGGATTTTTTTTCCTGCTGCTGTATCAGTGGGTTTTTCTGGCAAGTTTTTATGGCTTTACTTGAAGCAAAACATCCACTTTCATTCTCAGTCACAAAGAATCTTCAGCCTTTTTAGACTGTTTTCAGAGAAAACTATCCCTTTCAGTACTGAAAGTATTTTTTATAGTATCTGCTTACAAGATTAATCTCAAGATACTTGTCCATGTTAGAAACATGGCAGAAAAGAAAAACTATAGATTTAAAAAAAACAGTAGTGAGGTAGAAGCTGTTAATCTGTTTCTGGCCCCAACTGAAATTGTTCATATGTTGAACACTGTCTCTTGCCAGGCTGCACCACATGGCTCATTTTCCTTTGCTTCCACAGGATTGCTCTCCTTTCCCTTGTTTTGATCTCATTGGAAGGACTGTAACCTCTCTTTGGATGAAGCAGTGTGACACAGGTACAGTGCTTAGAGAAAGGATCAGGTCTTTAGGAATTTTTGGAGACCTAGGACAAGGATGTTTCTCTTCCTTGCCTGAATACCCTTCTAAGCCCTTTATGCCCTCTTCTGCCATCAGATATTTTTCTCACATATTTACATAAATGGAGCTCAGCTTGGTGTTCAGTGTGACATGGTATAGATAGGCTTTACTGGAGAAGGCTTTACCTGAAATCAACACATCAGAAAAACTTAAGGATGAGGGTGGGGCTATTACTTCACCTAGTTTGGGGTAAAAAAAGGAATTAAGAGTGCATTAGGAGGAAGAACAGTAGGTATGTCTCATTTTAGCAGCAGTAGAGGCTCATTCGTAGATAGTGACATTAAGATTTTTTGAAATTTCAAAAGTCACAACGGTAATGAAATATTTCCTGTGTAAAGAATATAAATATCCAATATCTTACTGGGTATTTGACAAAAGCAGGATGAATGCTTGTATAAGCTGAGGATTAAAAACCACCTTCTAATCTTAAAGTAACCTCAGAGTATCAAACAGCATGAAATTGCAAGATATATTTCATTGGGCTGTGAATCATTTGCAAACAAAAATTCCCCAAGAGTCAGCTGAAGAATTCCCTTGTCAACAGATACTTAGTGTTACCAAATCTGAAAGTAATGGTGATCATCTCTTTGTTATCTCCAGAAAGATCTAGTCTAGTTCTTGGTGAGGGGAAAAAGTAAAATCAATCTGGCCAAACTTACTGAGTTTAGTGATTAAGTCTATCATAAGCTGAAAAGCCACTGACTCACCCATTACTCCTGTAGGAGGGATCTGAGGACAGTTGCTGCTATAAACACCCATATTGACATCAGTCACCATAAGAGGATATTCCATCCATCTATGAAGCTTTACAGATACATTTGAATCTCATTTGCACAAAAACATTCAGGAATGCTAAGCAAAATGTATGGACCTATGGGTAGAGGGTCCGTATTTGCTGAGTATTAGAAAGATAATCTATTTATCCCTGCTTTCCAGGGCACTTAGCTCCAAGAAACATTACAAATGTTGTGCCAATATGACATAAAAATACAAAGCTCTCCAAAAGTACAAATGCTAATTATATCATTTGGCTCAAAGTAGTATTTTGCGGTTATAAAAGGTATTCAAAAAAGGTTTCATGAAATCAGAAAAGTATTGGTCATTGGGCCAGGATTCAAAGAGGAGACTAGCTCACTTGACCTAAGTTCTAACCAAGAATATAGAACATGGGAAAAATTCATCTGAAAAAAAGATCAGAATATAAGTCAGCTGCCATTTTGATAGAGAATATTTCAAAGAAAATTTCATCCTTGAGATTATGAGTTCAGATTATAGCTACATAGATGTAATATAGACTTTTGTGAAGAGCTTTAGTATGTGTGATTTCCAAATATTTGGAAAAGACACTCTTTACAAACAGTAACTAAACATGAAGTTGACAGTGAATGAACTGGAAAATCTAGGAAAGGGCTTGTTGGTAACAACTACTGTGAGTTGGATGCATCTCTAGTGGGGTTTCGCAGGGGTTGTAGAAGGCCTGATACCACCATCACCAGCAATCTGCAAGCAAGTATGGGAAAAGGGTTTTATATTCTGCTGCCATTGACTTCCACAGAGTTCACATTTGCTGAGTTTTTCATTAAAAAAATGAAGCAGGAGGCATAGGACTTATGACTCTGTGCTCACATGTGACCAGGGAGAGTCAGGAACTGAAAATAAACATCCCTTCTCCAGTTGGTATTGCTTCTCCTTATCAAATGGGTGGTGTAAAGCCTAACATATGGGTGTGTGACACATAGCTGGTTGCTATTCTGCTGATCTAGCACTGGAAAGGGAGGGATAATCTCATGATTCAAGTGTAGGACTTGAAATCACAAATCCCAAATTTGATGCCTCTGCCCATTGATTCTGGGTGTAACTTTGGGCAAATCACTTAGTGGCTCTGTCTTCAGCTCCCTTCCAGTAGGAATAATTAGTATTTGAGTAGATCAAGCTTCATTTAGTGCTAATATTGTCTTCAATATCTTGCAAATGTATTATAGCCACGTTGTTTTAAGTTCATGCCAATTACTTAAAAAAATAATCTGTGGTTTGAATTCCTCTTATGCATACAATTGAGGGGAATCTAGGCAAATATACTTGCTTTTGAAAAACCTGCTTCAATTGCATGGAAAAATATGGTAGGTTTAATTTAGCTGACCTGATGCAAGACACCGCTGTCATCTGTACAGCAGAGGTCACTCGTGCATTACTTGGGTAAATGCTGTCGCAGTGTGGCTGATAGGCCTGCCTAATGCACTGGAAATCCTTGGATTTTAAGCAAATAAACATTTTCTTGAAACTTGTCTCCTGGAAACATGAAGAGCAACAGATGAGCTACATACAGAAAACAGTCAACAGTCCCACAATCCTTCAGCTGTTGGTAAAATTCAGTCTTATATGGTAGTTAAATATCAAACATGAACTGGGAGAGCAGTCTTATTTTCCTAGGATTGAGGTGTTTTCAGATAGGTGTCACAGACAAGTCCATTCACAAATTTGCCCTATTCCATATACAAATCCACAAGTGAAACACTGCCCAGTCAATTTTTCCTATCCAATTGAATTATTGTGAATGAGTAAAGCAAAAAACTCTCTCAATGTGATTAATGTACTGATTAATGGGATAAGGACCAACTAACATACTGAATTCACAGTTCAGTTACTCCCTCTGTTATACGTTAAGAGTAGTTACCTGTTTCACACCACTGGTCACTAAGTCCTTGCAATGTTTTAGCACTATTTGAAGTCAGGTGGGATTGAGTGAATCTAAAATGAGAGGCCTGGTCTGGCTTCATCAAATTAGTCCCCATCCCCATTTCCCTGCCAGCCAGTTTCAGGATGCTTACCAAGAAGAGAAATTATTATTCCCCATGTAAAGTTTTACCTTGTGCAGACTGTGGAACCTGGAGCAAACATCAAATATGATTTTGCTAGACATTTCCCTCCTATTTAAATTTAAAATTTCATTAGTAACTGTAGATTCAAATCTGTAAATCAGTATTTGTATGCAGCTTTTAAGA
The DNA here is from genome assembly GCA_013398735.1 of Nothocercus julius. Taxonomy (NCBI): domain Eukaryota; kingdom Metazoa; phylum Chordata; class Aves; order Tinamiformes; family Tinamidae; genus Nothocercus; species Nothocercus julius. The sequence goes on along the minus strand of VZSV01000216.1, from coordinate 445,748 downwards.
AGTCATTCTTTTGTTCTTCAGTAATTCTGGAGACTTATCAGGGCTTATTTACCAGTTTTGTTATAGTTTTATTACAGTTTTAGAAAGTTCTTGGAAATACATTCTGCATGTTCTTCCTCAATAGAGAGGTGCCACAAGTGGCTTTTGTCCTTTAAAGGAAAAAAGAACAAAAGCACACCATCAGATCTCTGCTCTTTGGCATATTCCTGTAAGAACAGTGATCAAGAAATAAGCAAAGAAGAAAACAAGGGACTGCTAATTATAATTTTGAAGATATTAAAAACTGCTTTGGTCTAAGGAAGCCTTCCAAAAAACAAAGCACAGGGAAGAAGGTTTCCCCCACCACCACCACCACTTTGTTCCCATCAGAGCAGTGAGAAGGGTTTCAGATTAGAATTCAGGCTAGAAAAGACCTAAGTTGCAGAGCCTCACGGAAATGAAAGTGTTTCTGCACAGAGAAAGAGTTGCCCCTCTGCAAACAGCTAGCAGGATCAAGGTCCAAACTGTTTTTGAACATTTATCTGGAAATTATCTCTAATCACAACCACACCAGCTTACTTAATGTTAAAATAAGCTTCTGGTCCTGTGTTATGGTAATGAACAATTTGCCTCCAATCGGGGGTTTATTCACATGTGCCCTTAACTTCATCTTCCCATGCAGCGCTGGAGAATTAGCTGCTCGTGTTCAGGAAGAACCTCATTAGACAGGGACCAACGCTCAGGAGACAAGGCAAGACTTTATTAGTTCTGGGCCTTTCTGCATCCCATGTTCAGTCCATCAAGCAATGCAGTAACTATGTCAACCATTGCTAAAGATTTTTAAGCCATATTTTTCAGCACAAACTTGTGGGTTATTGTACCTTTTGTGGCTCATTTCAATAGAAAACAAGTTCTTTTCTTTGTGGCTGTCAGCTTGCAGCTCTGTTTGGCATTGTGAACCCTCAGGCTCTTCGAGAAACTTCTCCAAGCTATTTATCAAACTGAGCTACAAACAAAATGAAGGAAAGCTGAATCAATCCCCTCTCATGGAAACACAGACCTGCCTGTAACTCTGCTGTGGATACTAAGGGCTGACCTCCAGTCAGAGTGAAGCTCGCTGAATTCAGCACTGGCTAAACGTGTGCAAAGCTGGACTGAATATGGATTCCATTAAGAGCAACTTTGTATGTGCAGATTGTATTAACTGTCTCCTTCCTTGGAAGTTCACCAGATTTTAGATAGATTTTTGCATATTATGATCACCCATTGGTGCTGGAAAAAGGCAAAAATTCCTGCAGTTAATAAACATAACCAAACTGTCCCAGGAAATCTTAACATGAGCACTCTGTTCCAGAGATTTTGGCACTTGACTCTGGCATTAGGGGTCCTTTATATTATGTTATAGACTTTTCTGTTCCTAACTACTTAAGAAACTAAGCACCTTGGATAAATTCCCACCTGATATTGTCTTGCAAAAACTGTGCAATCCTTTATATAGCCATCCTTCAGTTACACAAGGAGAAACTCCTTAAAGCCATTAGGAGTACAAGCAACAGAGCAGCAGTTACAGGCTGATATTCAGTCAAAAATGGAAATAAGTACAAAAAACAGCCAGTATTTGAATGAGTTGACCCAGAGATGTGCCGCAATCATGGTTCCAGTTAGTCAGGAATGTCTGGAGCAGATTAAGTGTCCAGCTGTCTGCAATACCAACAGTGCAAAGCAACAGAAATGAACTTTCAGAAGCATCCAAGTGACATGTGTTTTCAGAAGTTTTCCCAGAAACTTTTGCCAGTGTAAGAATGATTTGAACTACAAGAGATTTTTTTAAACAAAACATTACTCTAATCTTTTAGTTAGCCTTTTAATAAAGAAAAGTTAATTTAGACTATTCCCTTAGCCAGTAGCTGTTCTCACCAGAGCCTACACTGAACACTCTCAAGGCTGGACTTCATCCTCATGTTTCCTGACTGTGCCAACACTTCCAAAACCTTGTGCTCCCTTGACTCCTATGAATTTCTGTGTGTCCATCTCCCTCCTTATGATCGTTCCCCTCAGTGTCCTAGACTTCTTCCAAATCCACTCCCCAATTTCCTGGATGCAGGAAAACCAAATGCTTCTATCTGTTCTCTTCTGTCACATTTTCTATGATTCATCTTATTTGCTAACAAAACACTTGGAGGATTAACAGATCTACCTTTTTATTTCCGTTCTCTCTCTTCAAAGGAGAACCTTGGCTAAACTTTACTCAGGGATAATTTAACATTGTGTTAAATTCAGCATGACTAACGCAGAACTTGTAACCTTCCTACTTTAGGAAATCATTATTTTTAATCTAAATCCCTGTAGAAATCATTCTGTTTAGACCCAAGTTTAGACCTGTCTTTAGGTTCTCCCACTTCCTAATTCCTGCCGTAGGACAAATACAAGCTTTCACTAAGATTCTCACTTGTGATTGGATTTCCTCAGCATGCTAAATATTCCTACTTTTTCCTGATAAAAGCAGCATTACTTTTCCATATATGTCTGCATTGCTATTTCATTTAAAGTCCTCCAGGCCTATTATTTTGGCTCATGTCTGTTTTCATGGTTCTTCCTACCAGCTCCCTGTTCTTTTCCTGGCACACAGGGAACATCAGCTTCAGTAATAAGGCAGAAACAACAAGATGCAGAACATAATAGTAGCTGTAGAAACACCAGCTCTCCTGTTTCTTCCGCTATCTTGGGACTGATGCAGAGGAGGCCAAGTGAAACATGACACCTTGACAGCTTTCTCAGGCCTGACTTGTCTGTAGAAAAAAAATCAAAGAACACTTGCTTGCCTTCATTTCCAGATCCATCTCTGCTTGGCCTATCATCCTTTATAAGCTATTTTTGAAAAATGCCAGAAGTTCTCTCAAGCTGCTCTCCATGCTTGAAAATAATTGTTTCTATAAGGCTGTGCAGGCACTAGGAATGTGCCTTACAGCTGGCAAAAAGTACCAAAACATGAATTTTACAGAAATTAGTATTTCCATCAATATCCAGAACTGACAGGCTCTTGTTCAGCAAATACAACCAATATGGACTGTGAGAGTGATTATTCTATAACTAGCTGTCATAATTAGGGCAAACAACTGGAAACTTCCTGAAGCCTCTGTGAGGCATTACCAGCCTCACTGCAGTTTTGAATGTTGCTGTCACATAATGTTGTGTTGAGTAATAACTTGGGAACTAACACAAGTGTGTGAACTTCTGGGACCAGTGACATGTGTAAAGGACAGTCCCTTAACTGCAAGCCTGACAAACTCAGGGAAATATATTTGTTATTATTAGAAGCAGCAATATAGTGGAAAAAAAAAGAAAATATCCATTCCCTGTAATTCAATCATGGCACTTACACATTTCCCAGAAAATAGGGTTGGGAGCAATCTGAGGAGTGATCTGTCACCTGGTCCAAGACAAGATCAGCACACTGATCTTCTATTGCAAACTTTTTTTTTTTGCAACCACCTTTGAAAAACCTTTTTGACAGGTCCCTCCAAAATATAAGGCATTTTATTTCAGACCATCTATTATGCAGATTCACACCTCTGAAAAAGCTTTCCCAGATACACCTAATTCTTCCTTGTCGCAGTTTTACAGCACTGCTTACTCTATCTACCCTGTGCAGGGTTATTCTCTATATTTGGGATTTACTATCTTGCCTTAGCCTCCTCTTCTGGATTGAGGAATCCCAAGTCCCCCAGTCTTTGTGGATCACAAGTCCACATTTTTGTCTTCTTTTCTATATGACTACTCTATTTTCTGTGTATTATCTAGAAAAAGTACATGGGTTGGTTCTTGGAATTTTAGAGTTAATCACTGTTTGAGTCCTCTTTTGGTTTCTGAGTAGATGCTGGGCAGGCTCTGAAGGCAGCTTTCAGAAGCCATAAGAAATTATGGAGCAGAAATTCTTGGGGAAGTTTGAGCATCTTTACATTATTTTCAGCCTGCAGTAAGCATACTGTGGCTACTCCCGATCACTTAGAGCAGAATTTGGCCTTTGTTTTTATTCCTCTTGGAATCATCTTTGACAGAACCTTGCAATATCTCAGAGGTATGACTGTTATGAGGAGCTGGTTTCATGAAAAACTGCCCAGCTATGAGACAAGGCTGCCCTATGTGACAGGTGCTCATTGGGCTCGGTAACAGCATGTTTCTCTTATCCAGGAAAATATCTATCTGTTACAACTAGGAAAATTATTCACTCACCTTACAAGCACATGTTCTGAAAGCAAAAAATGTATCAGCTTTAAGTAGCTCTACCTCTTTTTTTTTTTTCCCCCCCTCAAAAAAAATCTATGCAGTATTCCCACTTTTACATTGCTCATTTAAACCCATCCTGAACAACCTGTAAGCATCAAGATACCATTCATGTCTTAAAATCTTCCCTTAGGTTGTTCTACTTGTTTGCGGTATCTAAACTACAGCCTGAGCTTGCAGAGTCTCAGCTACTCAATTCAGACTGCTTAGAAGTAGAAGTAGCAGTAACAAATCACATCTATGAGCAGGTTTATACTACTTTAGGCATTTTTATTTTGCCCATTTTCATCCAAACTCTGCATATTTTCATGTAAGCCAGACTGTTTTCTAAGTATAGCTAAAGTATCTACAGCATATAAAGTGTCCCTGATGTTTCCCCAGACCAAAGGCAACAGAATGTGAGAGCTGTTTGGAGTTGAGAAACATTGTCCCTTTATATCCAGTTTGTAGAGAGAAAACTGAATTATAATTGTATAAGATTACTCATGTTAGAGACTTCTTTAAAAAAGCTTTTAAGATTGAGAGCTAAAATACCATACATGAAAGATCACTTCTTTTATACCCATGGACCCATTTTGCCATGCTTTAATACACACTCTTAACTGTATGTGTATTACAGACAGCAATTTTAATGACATCAAAAATTCATTTTAGAGTTTACATTGTACACTACTAGAGAAAGATCCAAAGTGAGCAGTACAGACCCATAGCAGTTCAAATATTCCTCAGTGGTACTAGAAACTGCTGAAGGTGAAAGCTGTTCCAGATATCACCTTACTTCCTAAACAGCTGCTTCCCCTCAGAAGGTATTAGCACGCGCACACACACACACACACACATACCTTGGTTAGCTAGAAGTGTTACTGTTACATAGGGAAGAGCCCATAGAAAAATGCCAGCTCAGACCAAGACTCAAAGCCTAGGCTTAAGTGTAGTGCTTGGGCTTAAATGCAGTTGCTGGGCCAATGGGCAGACGTTGCATGGGTGGAGGTCTCAGATGAGGCTGATCAGGGCAATTAGGGCCTCTTGGTGCTGTCAGGCACATTCCAGCAGATAGGGGAGGAAAAAAAAGCCCCCCAAAAAAGCCCAAATAAGATTTTTCTTCTGTAAGTGGAAGTCATATGTTTAACAATGTTATTTGGACTGTTCCAAGGACACACAGTTATGAAATGCCTTGGAACAAGAAACTCAACTTGGAACAAGAAAACAAAACTGTCTTTCTGTCTTTTTTCTTCTTTCCCATCCTGCTACACCTTTTTCACTACCTAAATTTCTGCAAGTAGCTTTTTCTCCTCCTCATTTCATTTTTCCAACATCAGTACGTCGTTGCCAGTCACTTCTCAACTCAGCTCTGCCCATCCTTTACTTGGACGTTGCTATTTTAAAATAATGATGTCAGAGAGAGGATGGACACTGTTATTAAGCAATTAATCAGGAGTATATTTTTGCCTTCAGTACAGTAAATATTTATTGGACAGTAAATAAAATTCCTTAGTAAGAAGACCTTTGCAAAGAGGAGGATGGAGAAAGATAGAGGAGCCAATCTGATCTGTGACAAGCACATCAGTTAAAGCTGTTTAAATGTTTGCATGCTGTGGGAAAACAGCTCCTTTGCCTCATGGATTTCATCACTGACAAAATGTTTCTGTGCCTCTTTTGAGGGACCTTCTCTCTTATTCAGAATGAATGTGAAAATTCTTCTGTATCAAAAGTCCCTGCTTTCACACTGGTCGCTGGAAGATACAAATACTTCTCCATACAACACTATGCTCAATTTTATACAGCATTATACCGTATATCTTCAAAAACAGTCCAAGTTTCGCTCTTCGCTCCATGACAGTTTCTTTCAGAGCAGACACAGGATATAAACCTGTTGCTGAAGAAGAAGCTAGCTCAGGTTGGGTAAAGTTCGTATGTATTGAAAAAAGATCTTTCAATCAGGAGGACTTTATTTTTTTCAAGTTTTATTATTTAAGACAAATAATACAGCAAGTAATCACTGTGAGTACCAACTCCCAAGCTGGGAGATTTCCTTTTGAGCTGAGCTGAAGTAGAAAACATTTCTTAAAATGGGTTTACAGCCCATTTAAAGGTCAGAAAAGCCACAGGGAGTTTAAAAGGGCAGAAAAGTCCCTGAACATACAGAAATATATTCGGGATGTTTGGGTCTGAGGCTGAATGCATGTGAGGAGCTTTTGCTTTGGAAACCAGGCTGTGCAAGCTGCTGCCTGCCACATGGCAGCAGGTAATACCTCTGCAAAGATCAACGCTGCTGCTCCTACCACTAATTTGCCACCCTGTTTTGCACTGCTGGAAGAGGGGCCATTACTGCAGGTACCAGTGGGATCATAGAGATCCTCTCACATGAGACTTGAGACATTTTCTGACCCTTGAGAATAAGTGAGCCCTTAGTTTTCAGTACCCTTGTCATGTGTTCTCTGCAACTGCTCTGCCCTGAGGACGCATTAGTGGGAGACTCATTGGAACTTTATGTGTGTTTTATTACAGGAAGCTACGGAGATAAGTTGAGTCTTCTTTTGTGCAAGGAATAGTAAAATGTTACAGCAAATATGCATGAGCTCCTGTGATACTGTAAATTTTTTTCCTGTCACCAGAATAATCTGGATTTATATTTTGATGTTTGTGAATCAGAGCTGCCGGTGCCAAATTTCTGTTTTCATTTTTTTTAAAACAGAAACAATAGAGATTATATTGGTCAAAGCACTGTTAGGAAAGCAGAAAGGATTGAACATAGATCCATGCAAAAGGGAAGTGATGCTATGTTTTAGAGACATAGGATGAACATAGGATGATCTGACCTTTATGCACACTGTCATAGGCAAATTTTTCCAGTAGATCCAGAGCTATTTTGAAGGCAGTTCGTTCTGGTTTGGTTCCCAGATGTTCCCAAACCCACCTCCAGCACGCTTTGATGCTGTTATTCCTTTAATAATTTCTTTACTTTGCTCATGGGACAACACTCAAAATTCACTTCTACACTGTTACACAACCAAATTTTTTCATGCTAAGCAATTTTCGATGATTGTTGCTCAAGAAGATGCATATTGTCCTTTCATTCTTACACAACATTTCTCCTATTTGGGAAGAAAATAAACTTATAAATATATAAATATTTTGCCAAAACAGAAAGTTCAAGAAGGTTTACAAAATTAGAGCTTCATTTAGTATACAGAAGTATAAACCAGAATACTGAAGTTAAAGGAAAGACTTGTGCTAATTTCAGTAGCCCTTCAAATAGGACCTGAGACCCCACTTAGATGCTAGTCACTCCATATGCATATATATATGATATATGTACATTATGATAAATTAGATATTATGACAGAATTGCATACATCTGTGTTTACCAAAACCTTATGGTGAACAGTAGTGCTTATAAACTAACATCTCAGGGTTATATCCATACAGCAAGCATCAAGAAAAGGAAAAAAATGGCCAGCTGTGCTTATTTCTGACGTAGAAAGATGAGTTTCAGAATATCAGAGTGGTCTTATTGACCTGATTCAGTCCTTGACCCCTGCACACAGACTAATATGAGAGCTCCTGGGACTTTTTTTTTGCAGTTGTCTGGACCCTGGGGGCACCAATGGGCCTTAATAGTCCTAATCAGCCTCACCTGGTGTCTCTGCCACACACCCCCTCTGCCCATAGGCCCAGGAGCCTCATTTAAGCTCAGCCCTGGAGCAGGCTTGTTCTTCCTATCAGTGCTTGGTTAGAGTCTTAGTTACTTGTTTTCTGTGAGTTGCCTTTTTGACTTCATTTTGGTTCTGCTGTATCACCCCAGACCAGCTGGATGGTTTCTGGACTCATCTTGATTGCTATTGATGTCTTGGCTTGATCTCAGACTTGCTTTGCTGCTGTGGGTTCTTTTAGATATGGGGACCTATGGATGAATCTGTTTACAGCCCTTAGGGCTGCTTTGCTCAGGGATGGAGCTGTGACTGTCCATTGTCCTTCCACCAGTGCTACTGTTATTGAGGAGCTTCTGAACCTTGCTGTGCCCTGTCTGTAAGTTAGCTGACCTTAGATGAGAGGAAGAATGTGTGTGGTGACTTCTGCTGGACTTGAGTACCAGGCTGAGTTCTAAAATGCTTCTATATTAATTTTGTGATTCAAGTTACTTCTTGATACTTTTGCAAGCTGGTAGTTCTCTTCTAACTTACATAATGAATGGCATATTGAAATGACATGCAAGCTAGCTAACTGAGCAACTGCTAGAAGAATTCCAGGACTCCATTCTCCTATGGTATTTCTGTGGTTAAAATGCAGCAGCAGCTTGCTATATTTGACTTTCAGGGAATAATCTGTGGTAATCTATGGCTTCCTGGAATCCCCCAGACCAAGATTCAAGGCTGTTTCCTACATGTAGCTTTCTTCTGGTTTCCCTGAAAGACTTTGTAAGATGTTGTTAGCTAGTCTTTTAACTAGATCTTTAACATTAAGCAATGAAATACTAAGTGTGAGATTAAAAAAAAAGCCAAAAAGCTCTGTGTGTGTTGGAAAACTGCATGTTAAGGAGCTACTCGCTTTTTGTTGGAACTTTCTAGCTAAATGTGTTCCCTGGTCTCTTATTTTTACTTTTCTATGGATTGCTTAATCAGTAAACTGTCATTTGGTTCTTAAACTTATCCATGGCCCTTGTCTAAGAGACTTGGGTAGTGCTGGTAGGGATCTGGCTTTTAAATTAAGCTGAGCCTTATAGAGCTCTTGGAGTGGGAGCTGCCAGGAGGAGAAGGAATCTTGCCTTAAGTAGCAGTAACCATTGCAGCAACACCTTGATATCTCTCTTGCACTGGGTGTTGTATATGTATATTGGGTAACACTATCACTTTATTTTTACAATTCTATTGCTTTTTAAGGCAAAGTTAAGCAACTTTTTTGGAAAAAAAAATCCCATTTCCCTGGTGTTGCTATTTTGGTAAAGCAGAACTGTTTTCTCATAGAAAATGAAGCATGAAGTGTTAAAAACCTGGAACTTTTGCCCTTGTTTTTGACTAGGAATGTGTAATTGCAAGCTATTAAGTTCACTTTTTTAGGGTCTTTATTAAATCATCCTTATTAAGTGGTTCTGTGTGTACAGATTCTACTGAAATCCATAATAACTGTGAAGGTATAATCTTTGAAGTTAAGGCTTTATGACTTTAATTGCTTTTTTTAATTGGTCAATCTTTAATTGGCTTTATGCATTTAATAATGATACAAAGCAAAACACTTTAGGTAGCTGAGAAAGAAAAGATAGAGCCAGTACAAAAAAGGTACTGTAATGTAAAACATACCATTGCCTTAGTGTCTCTTGTAAAGTGGTGTCTTGTGAGTAGTTTGTGGTATATATTTTTAGAAATCAAGGTGATAGGCCTAACTGCTGTGCATAAGCTAATAATAAAGAGTGGACACTCTTGATCAAAAACTCAATGTTATATAGATTCCATAGTCTAAGACTTCCAGAAGAGAAAAGTAGGTGTGGTCAACGGGAAAATATTCATTCCTTTGCTGCAGTTTTTAAATTGTGAATTTCACATTGCTAATTCTGGAAGAATGGTTAGTGTTTTCCTTTTTCCTTGTCTCAAAGTAAAATCACACTTAACAGGTCAAATTCTAAGCTCAGATGCTGGTGCATGCTGCTTGCTAATATTTTAGTTGTCTAATAATGCCCTGTAAGTGAACTAAGCTTCCTGCCTTTGTGCATTCCCCTCTGCAAAAGCAGCTGCATTTGGATTGCATGCAGGCAGTGTTGGAGGCACACTGCTATATTAAAGAGTTTGCTGTTGTTATTTTCTGTTCTGTTGGCTTCCTTTTATTTGGAAGGAGTTAATCTCAAAATGTGCATTTGTATTGCAGATATGGGAAGAAATATCTCAAGGAATAAAATCTAGAAAATGTGTCTGACAAGGTTTGATCAAAATGCCAATACAGATCAGTGGCATATGTTTGACTAGAGTTTTAAAAGATGTTTGTTTTATAAGGCAGATTTTGACCTATCTTTTGGCTTACACTTATGCTGCATGCACTGGAGCCATGCATATTATTTATCTTTTAGTTCCTGGTCCAAACCTGTGCTGTCTCATGAGCTTGGTGAGGGGAGATGTGCCAGCAGAGGACTTGATCTGTTAGCTGGAGCTTATAGCTGTGTTATCTCAAAAGCAAAGCTTCAGATCAAGCTGAGCTGGCCAGAGGGCTTCCATGACTTTTCTGTATATCTGCATTGCCAATGCTGCTGGACTGAGAGCCAATGCCTTGCTGGCTGTTAATGTTTTGCTAATTGAGGAGGGGTCAGGCTGTAACAGCCAAACCTGCATTTGACTATGGTACTGCATCTGAATTTCTCTTGGAGCTGTACTTAAGTGTCTTTTGTGCTTTCAGCTGCTACTGTTGCTCAGCAGCTCTGGCTGACTTTCCACAAGATGGCACTTTGAGTATTGCAATGGAACTTTTATCAAATACTGGCTTAGAGGAAAGCACACAATTTTATCAGGATCCTACTTAACTTTTGGTGTTTAATATTGTCTTTGTCTTTTGGTGTTTTGAGTGATGACTGTAGTATCACAACAGGTACCTCTGTTGCTAAACACGGACCCCTGCTTTTCAGTGCAATCACATCACTAATCCTATCCAAACTATCACACTTCACCTTAGTGCTTGCTATGTTTATTTTCCTTGGACATTTCCACCTAGATGTGGTTAACATCCTTTTTTCCACTTGTGAAGCTGTATGAGATCACAGCCTGCAGCAGTATGGCTGCAGGCCACTTAATACAGAGGTATGGCCAGATTATTGTAGTGTCTCAGCTGGAGTTCACAGGGATCATGTTCAGTTTAGAGGCATGATAATGAAATAGCCACAGGAAATGAGGCAGTGTCTTTATGAAGAGTAACAAATCTTTCTGTTTCAATACAACTGTAACTCTATACAACTTAAACCCCTCTGGAGAAACCATGAGAATGAATTACAGCATAGGTTTGGTTTCCATTCTGGTGTTCATATAGCAAAAGATGTTTTTTCAGATTAGTCAGAGTTATAAAGGGTATTTATGTGTTTTGAAAAGATGACCTCTAATTATTTGGTAAAAATCGGATGTTGATCATTATAGGCCTATGGATATGCTCTGTTTAATTTTTGTACTATGTTTTAAAGCTGTAAAATGGATTGCACTCTAATTGTTCTAATCACTGTACAAATAGGAATTGAAAAGTATTCCTTGCCCATGCAATATAACTAAAACAGAGGACAGGAAGCTCAGGTAACTTATCACGTGTCAGTCTAGTCTGGAGATAAATTTTAGTTCATTTTCCATTGATTAGGTTGTTCTGTTTACCAGCAGTGTAAACTGTGTTCTAGATAGATGGTATCTTCTGTTGTTTTTATGCATCTCTTCTAACTCATAGGAGAAAAACATCAGGAAATAACTTATCTTCATGCTAGAGTAAGTGTCAAGATGTAGACATTCTAAATATTTCTGTGGTTTCTTTTAAATCAGGTTACTTGGGAATCATGCTAGAAAGCATTGCTTTTTGAGTTGCTGAATATGAGTTTAAATTAGCACCTAACATCTGGATGTAGCTGAAACTGCTCAGAGACATGGCACAGACAGAAGTAAAGCCCCTTTTACTGTAAACTGACTACAGTATGACCATAGTTAACTAAATATGATATTTTCAGTGTGCTGAGCAGTATATACAGGGTGTCCAGGGACCAGAACAAGCTGTGTAATTGAGTTTATCTGATAAGGATGAAAGTTTTTTTTCCTGTCTTCTGGAACTTACTGTTGATATTGCTGGGGATGCAGAAGTTGGGAAGAAATCATGTTGCTGCACAGACCATTGCTGGTGCTTTCTGAGCAATAGTTCACTGTTTTAGGAAGCTGGATGCTTAGGCAAAGTAACAGGGTTCTGGTTTCTCAGGGAGGGAGCCTTGATCTTTCACTAGGGTCTCATAGGAGCTTGCTCAGCTTGAATATTTTTAGTTCAACTATCCTCTTATCTGAGTCTTTGTTGTTCTGAGTACATGGTACAAAGTGAGGAGAAAGTGATTCTGAGACTGTGCATCCTGTTGTCCTGACTGACTTCAATTCTTCTTGCAACTGAGCTTCATATGTGAGTCTTGAACAGGTGGTTCTGCTAGCTGAGTAGCAGGAAATAGCTTGTACCTGTTCACCCATGGCAAGGAAGTATTCATCTACCCATTTTCTTGATCAGTTTGATCAATGTATATATGAAATACAAGTAAAAATCTAATTTTTAACATACAATGAATTTTCCCAAGACTATTTTTTTGAGATACTAGAACAATCTGTGTGCAGCTGTTGAAATAAAGGTGAGAGTGATGTGAACTTGCTGACACCCTGAGAGCATGAGTCAGGAAAGAGGAAATCAGAAGGCAAGTGCTGGCTGGGGGTGAGGTCAGCAAGTTGGCTTTGTCAGCATGAGTGAGAGTGATTTAAAACTCCTGAGCCAAAAGTTAAAAATGTGTCTGTTGGTCTTGACCTGGCCCTTCAGGAGTGTCTGTCCATCTTAAGGGGCTGAAAGTGAGAAGGTGCTAGATTGCAGAAACCAAAGCCTATCTGTGCTGCTGCCAGCAGCAGTTAGGGGTTTGAAAGAAAAGCTGTAGGTTTTTTGAGAGCAGGGAAGATGCTTCTGAACTCTTGGTTTTACATAAATGGAAGCAACAGGCAGTGACCTGCAACATGGACTTGTATTCAGATCAAGCCTAAATTACTTGCATATGTTACTGCTGAGCCAGAGGAAGAGAACTTACTGGTGTGACAAAGTGACTGCAACTATAAATCCAATTGCAACAGGTTGATATCTTGAATCTTTGCTTTTACTTATTTAGGTGTTTTATATAAGCATTTAATGCTTGTGAATTGATTGCATCAGATAGGGCTGGATTAAATGCCATTTGTGGTGGTTGCCTGAGAGACAGGCTGGGTGCAGCCCTGAGGACAGGGGAGACTGGCAGCCTGTGGAGCCATTGGCTCTGCTTCCTTTGGGCTGGCTAGTGTCAGGATTTTTCCTACATGCAGATATCAAGGCACACTTGTCTAGGCTTTCCTTTGACAGGAGTAGGATGGAAAGAGATTGCTCTAGCTCAATGCTCTATAAGGCTTGAATAATCTTAACTTTTTCCACATTGCAGAGAAGCACATAGTTTTTCTAAGTAGATGTAGAAGCCTTTGAGAGAGCAATCTGATCTTTGATTGCTCTGTCAGCTCTGTCCTTAAGGCTTTGATATTACTACCTTTGTGTTCTGTGAAAAGCGTTGTACCTCTTTCTGTATTACAAAAACATCATTATACATCAATTATGTAGAAATGCTATTCCCAATGCCTTTGAAATTTAATGGCAGGCTTTCCTTTGCTTCAACAGGCCTTTTCTATTTAATGTGGTGTGATTTGGATCAAATGTCTTTCAAAAACAAACACAAAGGATGCTCCAAAAGTGAGTTTTCTGGAATGCTGACAGGCCCCTTTTCCCACCCACAGCCTTACTCCTGCTGGTGGTTCAGCCAAGGAGACTGAAGGGATAATTAACACATGAGCTGCATTTGCAAGCTGGAAGATGTTTGTGCTTTACCTTCTAAACAGACTGATACCTTGCTGAATGTTAGGGTTTTCCTCCTCCCAGTTTTATTCTGCTTCATCTCCATGAAAAACATATTTGTGGAAGCAAGGGGATAGCTGGCAAAAGTTGTATGAAATCATCATTGTATAACTATCAGAGTATCATAGCTATTGACTGTTCTTTCATCCCTCTTTGATACTTAACTCAGCCAGGAAAAATTCCTTCGTGCTATTTGATACCAGATGATTATAAGGAAACACTCTAAGCTTGAAATTCAACCATTTAATGCATTGCTCAGGCGCTCTGCAGATTTTGGACCTCTCCTACAACTTTGTGTAGGGGTTTAAATAAGGAAAACAGCCATGTTTTTGCTTTTAAGTTAAATGGGTATGGAGGAGCTGCTGTCTTCCTGTTGGGTCATTTTCTCAGTAGGCAAGGCAGCTCTGGAGACATGTGCTAGTGTCATTCAACTTGTAGAGTTTTTAAAGCAATTGTGTGGTGAGCAATGTCTTGTAGAGCAGTGTCTGTAAATCTGACACCTCTTCCCACCAGCTGAAGCTGCTGTGCAAATAAGCTCCCTCCAAGGAGCTGGTAGACCTAATCAGCTCCAGTTGGATTTACTTCCCTTGAGGCTGCTTGCTCTCTCTCTACCAGCTGTAATTAGAGAACCTGTCTTGTGCTGGGTATGTTACTAGGCTGCACTGAGCACCTCAGCAGCTTGCAGCTGAGTCTCTCCTGTGAATATGCTAGTATTATTCCCAAAGTGATATTGGGCAATTGATTTCCAAAGCCTTTGGCAGAATCCTTAAAGGACTGGATTCAATTTTGAGCAGAAGAGATTTGGCATGAAGTTTTGTCTGACTCAGTTCTCATTTCCCAGCAGAGTCCCAAGCACTCTCTACAGTGACATGTTGCTTTTGATGAGCTTATACCTGCACCAAGGCAAGAAGCCCTTTCTAAGTTTTAGAAATGTATCATGCTGCTTGGCTGAAGAAAAGAGAAAAAACAATTACTGGTGAGTTCCAGGAAGGTCGGGGGGAGAGGGGGGGATGGGGGAAGCCCTTGCTTGGAAACACCTTGCTGGCAATGAGTCATCTGAAATGCACAACATAAATTTGATAGTAAAATTGCCATCCCCTCCCCACTAAATTTAGTTAATTATTATTTCCAGCAGATTAGGAACAGTGGGGGAGAGATAGATGTTTAACAAGATGACCTTCCAAAGTTCATGGCAGTCATTTCTCAATAAAGGCTAAAGATAAGATCAGAATGTGGGGGACAAACATGCCTCCAGAATAAATGCAGTATACAAATAGTTTAAACACAGAAATTTCAGCAAACTTGCTAGTTTGGCTTAGCTTCCTATATTTTAGGAGATAAATATAGGGAAGTTTTGATAGAGACTACTGTAGTATTGCCACATCCTATGTGAAACTGAAAAATAAGTTATCTCTAAAGATGGAGTCTAAGTCATTGATTGCTCCTATATTGACATATTATGGAGAGATCATGGGGCTCCCTGGGAAGGATGAACAACACAAATATAATCAGTCCTGGTGATGCTGAAGGGTTTAGCAACAGTGCAGATACCTGCTTAAAGCAGAACATGCTTGAGCAGTGCTGGATATGTCACAGGATGCTGTGTGGCTGAGGAGGCTGCAGAGGCATCTTGGAGGGTCTTTAAAAAAAAGACTGTAGATGTGAATCTCTGGTGGATTATATTCTACAACTAAAACTAAGAAGAGATTGCAAATAAGTATAAATAATCAAACTAGTCTGTTAGTTTTAACAGTTTGAGATGTGTATTTTGTGCCTGGTCACAAATGTATGGCAGTGTTCTCTTAGCACAACAAATCTGTCTAGCTTTGTGCTGGCATGCAGGCCAGGTGATCTGTGTTCACACCCTAGCTCTGTTGTGACAATCACTGAGCAACTCAGATATTCCTCCCTATTTTTTCTATGTCCCTAAATGATTGAAAGTGTTCCTTTGACACCCACTCACACCTGTGGGATCCTCTTACAAAGGTGCACACCTTAAGGCTTGAACACTTCCTTGTGTGTTGTGAAATTCTTCCACTGTTTTGTTTGAGGATTTCTATTGCATTTGTTCATTTGTGTGCTAAACACTTATGTGATTGGGCTTGCTATTTTCTACTACAGTTCTGTGTGTTTGTGATGAGCTGCTGGGCAGAGTGCACTCTCTGGACAGAGCTTATGAGTGAACTTGGTTGAATGATGTTCTAAGGCTAATATCAGTACCATGAGCAGAACAGGTTTGCTTTTTCCCAAATGGCAGAAAAAGAAGAAAAAATGCATTTGTTCTGAATGCACTCCAGCATCAAGATATGAAATGCTCTTAAAGCTAGGTGATCCTCATAGTCCTGTAGTAATATTTTCTGGAAAGTTAAAATGATTTTATGTTATGATCTTTATTAAAAACATTGGTGAAGAAACTTTGTAACAGCCAAGAATATAAGCTTGCCTGATTCTCTAGACATGTGTAGCTTGGATGATTTTATTAAAACTGCCCTTCTCATCCTTTAAGATCCCTGACCACTGTAGCACTTGACCTGAAGTGTGTATCTGATTTAGCAATGAATTTAAGGATATTACTTAGTCTTAAGCGTTGCAACAAATCCTTTTCTCAGCAGAAGTACTTGCCCTTTTTTAGGGTAAACATGTGATCAAGTGCTTCTTTGAGAATATACATGCTTAAATTAAAATCAAAATCTATAAAATGGAAAAGGAAAGTAAATCAAGATAAGTTTTCAAGATGGTTAGTGATAGTCCTTGTTATCTTGAAATTCTTGAGTGAATTTTCATTTTTTCTAATTTCACAAAACAATCATGATCATAACTGCAGTTCTTGCTCAAAAGCAGAACTGAGTAATTAGTGTTAGGTGTACTCCTGTTTCTGGTGCTGCTTTTGGTGGGCAAAATAAGGGGGAAACAATGAGGGGGGACACATGTCCAGAAATTGCTCTTGGCCCTTTAGAGCCTTAATGGTTTTCTACTGCAAATAAAAAGCCTCTGATGAAACTAAGTCTCAGCTGCTGTTGAGATGCATTCTGCAGCAGCTGTCAGCCTGCTGATGTGGTTCTGGACCAGGAGCTGGCTTCCTAAATGCCACAGAGTGCTCAGGGCAGGAAATGTGTCTTGATTTTACAAGGCACTGACTTTACAGTGCACTGTTAATGCTGGACACCAGGCAGACATTGAGGAATTATAGCTTTTTATTTAGAGTTTACCATATCTGGGGCTGTGCCTATACATCTGGCTTTTCTTCTGTGTTCACAAGTTGAAAAGCTTTTAACAAAGTTCAGTGAGCTCTGCAAGGGTGAGAAAAGGATCAGGAAAAACTGCAGGCAGGTAAGAAGGAAGTGAGATAGGCCGTAGTGGTGGCTAATGTAAGAGAGAGTGGATGAAGAGTGATGATATGCCATATCAGAGAGTTAGTGCTGTGCTGGGATCATTTGCCTGAAATGGGGAAGCAAAACTCAAAGGTCATCAGTGTGTGTTGCTTTTCCAGCAAAGCTGCCTGCAAAAGGGGATTTCACATTGCAATGTGGGCAGCAGACCAGTGGAAGACTTGGTTAATAAGCTCAGCATCTTTGGCTTTCCCCCTTCTACTGGGGTAGAGAATACCTGGAATTTGTGTGCTACCTGGCTACTGCTTAATATCCCTTCCTGCAGATCAGCTCAGGCTTCAATACACTCATGGGCATGTGCTTCGTGTCTCAAGTATGCAAAAATAACAGCTGCTCCTAAGGCAAACCCAGGAGTGACCTTGCATAAGCTTCTCTTTGTGTGTGCTTTTTTCCAGGTGAGAAAATAAGAGCAGATCAAGATCAGGCCAGCAGATAGAGCACAATGCAAGTGCTCTGGTATGATGCTTACCTAAGGCTACCTCCCTGCTGAGGTATAAGGTGAGACTATGCTACCTTCCACACACTTGCCCTCCAGTTATTTGGTTGAGGGTTTTTTGTGTACAATTATCCTCACAGTCTCCAGAGCTTTCCACTGTGCTCTTATCAGTTAGCTGGGTGACTGCATTGGTTTAAGAGCCAGCTGTACTGTGCTTCAGCACTGTTATATTTATTCACACTTTTGCACAGTTTCTGTGTTGTCACTCCCTGGCATAAGTCCCAGCAAGGAAGATCATTCAGAGCATGAACTAACTCCAACTTGATCTAAGGTCATGATAAACAGTTCTGTGAAAGGATCAGCTTGGTGCTCACTGCTGGTAAAGCAAATCAGGTGCCACTAGTTGCTGGGGAAGGTTGCTACCTAAGCCTGTGCCAGCCATGCTTAAAACACTAGATGATATGCTGTTTCTGCCCTGTTAGAATATAAAATACCTGGAAAAGCTTTTGTAATGGGAACAAGTTAGAAAACTGAGGAATATAATAGAAGTCTGAGTGGGTTGGAATGAGTTTTGTACTCTGTCATCTAATACAAGGACTATGGGCAACCATGAAATTACTAAGAACCAACTCAAAGAAGGAAGGTTCTATTAATTGCACAAACTTCATCAGGTTTTGGCAAGCTCTCACAGCTGTGAAAGGTGGGAGAAAGGGGGTAGGGATGGGACACAGACAAGTGTCTCAAACTTATTCTCTTCTTTCTCTCCTGTGGATGTTTACTAACAGCTGCTGCTGAGGTCAGGATGACAGGCAGGGCAGACCCTGTCAATCAGACTGGTCAGATTTATGGTTGTGCCTCTACAGGCAGAGCAGATACAGGGAGCTTGACCTACCTCATGCAGCAACTCAAGCACATGTCCAGGCACAGCTAACCAAGACAGCAGAGAGGTCAAAAGCTCCCTACTACATGACAGTAATTCTGGCCTGCAGTTTTTGCTGGCCAATGGCCTTGAGGGCTGGGGTGCAAGAGAAGGCTTTAGATAACCCATTGATCAGAGAGCTCTGGAAACTGGTATCAGAGAGAGCCTGGGCTTTGGTCACCACTGTTCTGCCCTGCTGAGCATGTGTCAGTTTGGACTGATGAACAGAGTCACTTCAGTGCCATAGCTCAGCCATGTGTCTCCAACCTTGAAATGAAGGGTCACTTGCTCTTCCTGGCCTTGGTTCTTTGGAAGAGCTTTTGCTTATGAGTCAAACTTAGCATTTTCACAATAGAGACAAATATTGACCAGCAAACCAGAAATGCCTCTTTTCATCCAAGCTTGGGATAACTTCTCTATAAACCAGCAGGAAAATCAGGGCATGTATCAGGTCTGAACTACCAAAAAGAGTGGATCATAAATAAGCAAGTTATTTCTCTACATGGGATTGTTTTTGGCCCAGGCATATAGTGCTAATCTAGTCTCTCTGTAGTTTAGAAATAGCTAAAGAAGAGCTGCTTGGTAGAAAAAAAATAAAAAATAATTAAAAAAGCACTCTTAAAGCAAAAGAAATGGTGTTCTAGCAAAAAATAATAGAAGTGAATAGTAAGTTTTTTAGTAAAATATCTGGGGGAGTAAAGCAGGCTCATTTTGGTGAAATATTTCTCCAAAATCAACTTAAGGTGTTCTGCATCAAACTTCTGTTTTTTTAGTGTAATTGTTATCTTTGTTATGGAACCAGATCCTCAGGGGTTTTATCTTATTTTGTGAGATGCTTAAATAGATGCACTGAAGGGTGATTCTCACTACAGCAGCATCTCACTTGATTTCTTGCTGACGTGTGCTTGTCTTTGGTCTTTGACTGCATGTGGAGAAATAGATGACTTGGTCAGCTAAATGAAGAATAATACAAATAACTTTAGGGATTTGTGAAACAAATGCCTTTGGGAATTTGTTACTGAATGGTTTTATTCTTGTGCTGAAATCCCACCTCTTTTTTTCTGCAAATGCAGTGTGCTAGTTCTCATCAGAGTTCATAGTGGTTATATTTTGTTTTTAAACCATAAAGAACTCCAGAATATGCATGTATTTCAAAACAGGGCTATTTTATAACATATGGCATCTCCTTTCATGTTGCAACTTCCTTAAACTAGTCTTGAGCTGTCAGTTAGATGAGAAACCTTGACCTATGAAATTTCTGTTATACTTTAATATATTACTGTTATACTGTGACTAAGTGATAAGATTCTCCTTGGAAAGATACCGATTTATGCAGTTTTATTCTGAACTGTCCCAATGAACTTTACATTTTACTCTTAACAGTGAGAATTGCAGCTACAGTGAGAAGGAATTTGGAGCCAAAGAAGTATATTAACTGCTTTGACCTTTTGGTGTGAACCAAAACTGTTTGGAGGAAGGGGTTTTATAGGTGAAATCTTAGAATTTTCTAGACTCTTTTAAAGAGTTACAGAAAGAAAACACTGCTGGTCAGCAACATCAAACCAGTGAACTGGATCTGACCAGTGTCTACCTCCGATAACTGGTATTGGCTGCTTCAGAAGAGGGTGAAAATAATACCTGAGGGTAGACAGTTGGGGGGTAACTCCAACAGTCCCTTTCTAATCTCCCACAGCTAAAGACCATTGTGCTGTGCTGTAGAAATGCTAATTTTTCTTCAAGTAATCTATCATTTTGGCTTTATTAGCTCTAGGTGCCCTGAGCTGTGTATATTTCTAAGCTTTTCAGGAATGTTGCTAAATTCTTCATCTTGATAAAGTGAAGAAGTTTCTTAACTTTTTCTAAGGCAAGGTTAAAGATACAGGAATAGTTTATGCTGTGGCAAGGAAAAGAATACAGGAACCTGTTAAGACTTTTTGTAGACTTAATTGTTCATGAACTTCTGTGGCACTGAGTTAAGCAAACTCATTTTGACATGTTCTTTTACAGCTTTGAATTACCCACTCTTATTTGAATATCTTTTTTTTGCCTTGAGATAAAATATGAACAGAAAAGATTCCCAATGCCCACAGTTAAGCTGTACTTCCTTCTGAAAGGGTAATTTTATTTTGGTTATTTCAGTCAGGAAACCATAAGAGTTTGATTGGGGGTTAAGTTCTGTTTTGGGGCCAGAAGGTCATTATGTGATACTGCAGTTAGATTTGGCAACTTATTATTAGCTTACTAGGCAACTTATGTCCCAAATATTGTAAATGTAACCTGTAGAGAGAAAACATGACACTGACTATAGGATGGTAAAAAATAAAAGCTGTATTCTCACAGATTCTGCTACCCTGAACTCCTGTAAAAACTTAAATGTATTGATGTTAAGATAAGTAGAAAATTCTCCACTGCCTTGATTTGCAGTTTAATCTTTGACTAGGTCATAGCAGCGGCTTGTTTGAAGTGAAAGTGCACATGTTTACTTTTTTCCCCGACCACAGGAACGCTGAGATCATGGCAGTCTGAGTGCAGTGCACGTGAGTGGAGCTTTGCTCCATGTGCTGCACTTTGAGGGCAGGGAATCTGCTGTAGGGTGAGGGTGACTGTGTGGCTGTGCTCCCTTGGTCCCTAGGGCAGCACCTCTGTGTCCCATCCATTTCCAAAAGGGAACAGTTGTGTAGGGAAAGGCTAAGCGCAGTGTGTTTGATTCTCAGCCCTGCATGCTGTCATCTGAGGACACTGGGCTTGTGCCTGCCTTCTGTGCTTGTTCCCTTGTATGTAAATTTGGGGAAACTTTAGTTTTGCAAGTTAAGTGGCATGCTGCTGTTTTGCAGCACAGTGGGATACTTGGTACATGCTAAGAACATCTTCAGGCTACTTCTGCACTCAGGATACTTGTGCAGAGTAGCTGGAGCTTTGCAAACTTGCCTTCTGTTACTGCACCTTAATGGGCCTGGGTAGAGATGTGTGACATCTTGCAAGAAGCCATTCTTAGTATGCCCTGAAGCACCTCTAGTAGGCACAGATTTGGGCACATGAATGCAGACAGCGGTGTTCCAGAGCCTTCCTGCAGTGTACAATTGTTTCTGGCTTAACAGAATGATCAGTGCTACCCTCTCCAAGGTCTTTTTTGCAGATGTTTTCAAGTTGCTCTAGTGGAAGTGGTTGATGGCTCTGGACAATGAGGACCAGGAAATTAAAAGCAAAAGTCAGAGACCAAAGCAAGGAAGACCACCCTTTGAGAACAGCCAGGGAGAAGATGGCTGCAAGGTAATGAGCTGAGGGTGGGGTTTCCTTTTTTTTCCCTCAAACAGCTTGCAGAGGCACTAGGACAAAAACATTTCAGCTATTTATCTGACTGGGAGGTCAATGTCCTTTTGAATAACAAGTGGGTGGAGTGAACCTTTCTTTCTCTCCTCTTGGAACCAACTGCCTAAATACTGCGAAGAGAAGTATGAACATCAGACAGATATGGCTTTGGCAGGGTCACAGGAAAATGGGACAAACTCAGTGCCATTTTTTCCTAAAAGGAAGCCATGTGAATGCATAACACATGCAGGAAGTCGTAAGGGTAGCTTAGAGCAGGAGCTGGGTCTTGCTTTCAGAGTTTCCTGAGCTGCTGTTCCTGTCAAGCCTAGTAACTCTCTGGGCTTCCCTCTAGCTCCTTTAGCTCATTTGTTTAACACAGCAGGTCATGTACTTGAGAGGCAACTGCTGGCACAGGTGATGTTGCTGTAGCTTTTCTGCTTCAGGGAGTGCCAGAACATGTGTAGGGAGCATATTTTAATTTTTGTTTTGTTGAAGAATGTGTTAATGATGCCAAATGAGAGCTCTGTTTAGACAAAGTTTCCAGCATTAATATCAAACCATTATTTTCATTAAACAAATAGGTGTCAGTTTTGAGTAGGTAAGTTAACTTAGCTTCATAAATGTAAGTTTTCCTGTGTGAAAAGGAGGGGGATACTCCTGGCTGTAGTGGTCTGAAGCTGAATTTCATGTACTGCAGGCATCATGTGGGATCAGAATATTTGTTCAGGTCTAAGTGCTTCATCTTGAGGTTTTGCATTAGACTACATGATCTGCATTTAAGTTTTCATAGACACAAAACATGCAGGACTCTGTTTTTATTTTTCCTGGAATTGAATGAAACACTGAGGCATCAAAGCACTACTTTGGCCTGCAGAGGATTGTGTTGGGAGTGTTTCTCATAATTATAAAAAAAAAAAACAGCAGAGCATGAAATTCTAATGTGTGAAACAATGTAGCATGCCATGATAACTTGATAGCACACAGTAAGCCTGGATGGAGGGAAGGGAGGATGCTAGAAGTGGTATAATAAGTGTCCTGTTGCGAGTTGTCAACAGCAGAGTTGGCAACAATGACTTCTGGCAGCAAAGATCTGGTTTCTGAAGTTTTTTCACATCAGAAGACAGCAGAATCAGGGCTGCCTTGACAGGTTTCATGAATAGGACTTGGGTGGCATAATTTCTCAGTGACCTGAGATGTCAAGTCATTTGATAACAAGGAAATTTCTTGCATCAAGGGATAATTTAGGTGCAAAGTGTTTCTCCTTAGCAGTGCTTTGGCTCTTTCTGGCACCTTCTGCAGCATTACCTTGGGAAAACATATCATTTTCTTGTTTGAGTTCCAAACTGTAGGTCATAGCTGGCCACAAGGGAAACAAATTGACCTTGGCAGCAAATGAACTTGGACTGTCAATATTGTGAACTGCAGGGTATGACTTGAAGGTGAAATGGATGATCACCAGTAAAGTCCATCCCTTTTTCCTGTGGCCAAAACCTTCTCGAGTTGTGTGAGTCCAAATTGCAGCGTGTTTGAATTATCCCTGCACGGTGATAAGGTAGGTAAGCTTGATAAGCTACCACTGCATAGTGTTCAGGGGTTATACACAGAGTAGCAAGTCTTGTCCTCTACCTATGTGCCCTGTATTTCTACCAGTACAGATGAAGGTAGAAGTGATTCTTTGCCTTGTCTGAGGGTACCTCTTGCTGTTGTGGGTCCTCTTTATTTCATAAAGAACTGTTCTGAGAAATAAAAGCTCTTTGGGAACTGCTGTGTAAATGTTGTATTGCTTTTGCTAGATCACTTGGTGTTGTCTTGCTAGTTTGAATTAATATCTTTCTGGATATTGTCCATCAGTTTTACTGTTTATTATTTTAAAATGAAAAATAAAGAACTGAGGAGAAACCTTTGTAAATTTTCTGCTTTCCTGACAGCTTCCTTAAGGTGTTTTTGTTTGTCTTCTGGAAAAAAAATCTGAAGCTCTTTAAAGCAACTTAGATTTGTTGTGCAAGAAGCATGTTTTTATCACTTTGTAGCAAAGAGTAGAGCTGTTGGTTACATGCATCCTCGCAGAAAGCTGTGAATAGAGACAGTGCAAAATCCTGCGGAAATCTATATAGAAAACTTCTTGAGCCCTTATTAATCTGAATGTTACTACTTACCTTTTCCTCCTTACTTCTTGTAAGTAGATTGTGTCAATTTGTAGGTCAGAAAGCTGACTGCCAGGCCAAATGTGGATTATGCAATTACATCCTCTCCTGGAAAGTTTGAGCAGACAGACAAAGCATGCTAGGCTGAGTTATGACTTTCTAGACAAGGCACACATGAAAAAACAGGCTGGAGCCAAGTTAAGATATACCTGTGTGGTATGTATGTTAAGAGATTAATAACAAGCCCCCAAATCAGTAGGTTCAGTAGTCCTATTGTACAAGCAAATAAGGGACACTGATATTATTGTATTTTAACATCTTAAAATTTATGCCATCTACAAAAAAGGTAGAGTTTGTAGTTTTTGACCTTATTTGCAGAGAGGTAATAGTAAGAGTATCTCCCCATTTTGTATGTAGAGGACAATTTTATTTCTGCAGATGTGCATGTACAAATTATGTCAGATTTTACTGCTGAGTTATCATGTGGTTTCCTCTTGTGTCTATGCCACAGGCAGTATTGACCTGAACATCTTAAATATTTGACATGCACTACTGCATGGGATTAAAGATAGTCTTTGAAAAAGAACTAGTAACAGGATACCTTAAATCAGCTAACTAAAATGCCTTTTTCTGGAAGTCTAATTTGTCTTGATAGTGATCACATCTGTTACCTGGAAGTATGTATTTGGATAATGCATATAAAAGTCTTTGCTTCTATTGGAACATTCAGTCATACCAATTTCTTTAAGTATTCCCTACCTTGGATAAAGGCCTAGGCAACTTGAGACCTAAAAATATACTCAGTCTGACATATTTACTGACTCAGACTTCCAGCAGGAATGTTATTGGTTGAAGCTGTAAATGAAAATGGCTTTGTATTTATTAGAACATCTGAATCTTGTAGAATTAAAATAGTTTGTGCAGCCTGCTGCTTTGATGGGAGTCTTGAGGACAGGATTCCTTTTCACAGGCTGTTTGTATCTTTCATATCAGATTGTTTAAAGTATGTGGGTTAACATTAGTATTAGCAGCCCTCCTGGCTCTCTGGAGATGTTACCTTCAAAATAAATGGCCTTAGAGATAAAGATTTGCAGCACTTATTGCTTAAGCTGATCTGCATACTTCAGCTGGAAATTTAGTACATTTAAGAATGTTTTCATTTTAGCAGACTTGATGGAGATAGTTAAACTGATTAATAAATTACTGAATAAATAACTGAATAAAATGTCTTGAGTGACAATCCTATTATGCTGTAGTAAGTCATTCACTAAAGTTAAATGTAACAAGTTTGCAAGACTTCCTCACTGAAGAACAAATACAACTGAATGCTGTATTTTCAGACCCACTGTAATTATATAAGGACAAATTTGTTGGAATTAAGGCAAATATCCCATGGTAACAGGGGGAAAAATTATGTTAGATTTTCATATAGAAAAGGTTATGATAGGAAGACAAGGAGCAGAAGATGCTCTTATATAATGAATAAACAACTCCCATATGTATTTACTTAACATATATAAGATCAGTATGTTTTGAATATGCCTGCAAAGAGTCTTAATACTGTGTAGAGCAAATGAAGTGCAATCTGACTCTTGATTTTAAGAACCAGTGACATTCTAGGCTGTTTCCAAATAAGATCTAGATCTGAAATTTTCCCCAAAGATGGTGATGAGGCAACTTTGTATACAGGATAATATAGCATTAGATAACATTAATTAGATTAAGCCTGGTATATGAAATGTACCAAATCAATAAATACCTGAGAACTGTAAATTAGAAGGGATTGAGGGAGTGAGGATTTTCATACTGTCCCATTTAATCCTCTTGAATTTGATTCACGTGATAATGTGGCAGTGCCTCGTGGCTCTGTGGACCAAAATACTCTCTGAAGGAGGGAAAGCAGCCATGAATTTTATTTCCATTTATGGCCAAAAAAAATTATTAAAGCAAATATCATTCCCTCTTATTCATATCTGTAGTTATCACTGTCAGAGCAACTTTCCTTTGAAATACAGGAAAAAATCCTGTTCTGCCACAGGCAGTATTGTAGTTTGTGAAGGCTTGGGTTTAATTTGGCCTGAAGGTAACAAGTGGAAAAGAACAGATTAGTTCAGTGCTGGGCTTGTGCCACGCACGGGTCCAGGAATCCTGCTTTTGCTCTAGCCCTGCAGTCAGCTGCACATTGCTAGGGTTACTCTGCATCATTCATTCACAAGCTGGGAAATCTTCCTGCTGACTCATGCTTATAAGTATTTTCCTGGCTCCACCTCCATTCATTTCAGCTCCACCTCTCTGCACTTAGAGCTGTAGCCTACTATATTTAAACCGCTGTCTTAGAGCGGAGACGGGATTCAAGGGTTGAAGTTTTGTGGTTTTCCTGACTGTACCAGCATTTTCAGAAAAATTTTGTTACTTCTCAACAGATCTGCTGCTAAAAAGGTAAGATGACTGTAAGTGAATATGGAGAGCTCTGTCTGGGTGGTACTAGAATGTGTTGCTTTCTCAAAGATCACAAGAATGTTTCTAGAACGATGCATCTCTGTTCAGCAAAGTTGAATTGCTCCCATGTACTTTGTGTGTGGTGTAACTAGACTCACCTGTAAGACTGATCATACAGGTGGGGAAAAGTTCCTTAAACTTGTAGAGAAGTGTCAAAGCTAAAGGGACATCTCTCTCTTTAAAACCCAATGAATGAAATTAACCTCTTATAGTTGCTTCTGAAATCAATGTGGGGTGAGGGAATGAAGCTGAAGGAAGCTGTTGCATTTCTGTAACTGCTCTTGTTAACCCTGAAAGCCATAAAAGCACTTCCAAGCTTTCTCTTCCTTATATACTCACTGCAGTGCTTGCCTGAGCTCTCTCCACGTGCTGCAAAGGCCTTGCTTAGCCATCCTTGCTGGCACAGAAATGCCACTGACATTGTGGGGAGATGTATTTGCACATGGCTGATGTAACTTGGCCTTTCTCTTACTAAAGATACTGTAATTTGGCTGTCCCACTGACACTTATTTGCCTTTTTTTCTTTTGCTTGCTTAAGACTGCTTTCAGTGGCACAGCCTGGCAGTGCTGGGGTCACACTGACCTGCTTTCCATGAGTTACGGGCTCTCTAGGCATGGGGCTGTGTCAGGGAGGTGTGCAGGATTTGGCCCAACATGATAAGCTGGCAGCTTTCTTGAGCCAGAACAATTATGTAATGTTTCATCAGCAGAGAAATAAAGGCTTTGGAAGCAGTGAGGAGAGGGATTCTGGAACTAGCAGTGTTTTTCTGAATAGGAAAGGAGGAAAGAGACCTCTGTTCAAAATAGGAAGCCTAAAGCAGGAGCCA
The DNA here is from genome assembly GCA_013398735.1 of Nothocercus julius. Taxonomy (NCBI): domain Eukaryota; kingdom Metazoa; phylum Chordata; class Aves; order Tinamiformes; family Tinamidae; genus Nothocercus; species Nothocercus julius. The sequence continues at coordinate 418,344 of VZSV01000216.1, read as the reverse complement.
AAACAGTGATTGAGCGCCCTGAACTGGCTAGATGTGAGCCTGCCTTCCTGAAGGGAAGTGAGAAAAGCAATCTTGTGCTTCTTGTCACCTGAGGCTTCTCTTTCTTGTTGCAGTTAGTTAAATAGCTCTATATAGATTTGAAGTGAACTTTGGTGTCTCATGTGCTTTACAGGAGCCTCTGCAAGAACAGGGATTCATCTACTGTGGTGAATTAGCTGTAGGGGCTGTTGAGGTATGTGTGTGTCCTGATTTTTGAGACTGTCAAAAATCTAAACAACAAGCAAAAAGACGTACTTCTCATTACAGAAAGTAAATGTTTTGCCTGATAATTCAACTGCCTTGTTGCTCTGAGCATAGTTTTGCCCACAGCATGTCACACCTAGCCTTCATTTTGGGCAGAGCTCTAAGTGGGTTCAGCAGTTGATTCATTTTCTGCTGAAAATGCAATTAGTATCTGTAAACCATAAAGTGGTAGGTCTAGGATGTGGAAGGGGCTTCTCTTCTATATAGAGACAGGCTAGAACAGAAGCAGCTTCAATAGTAATTTTTTGTTGGTAGTTGGTAGTATTGCCCAGTGTCAAAACTTTGGGGAGCAAAGTGTGTGACACTAAAATGAGCTTAATGGGATTTCTGAATCCAGATCTTGGCTAAAACTGTAGCTTAAAAAGGTTACATATATACCTGGATCAAGCAATGCCTGCCAAATTGGCAGCTGTGCTCTAGCCTTCAAGGTTTGGCTTTATTTTCAGCAAACACTGCTTTTCCACATATCAGAAGATACTGGCTGGAGGTGCAGGGTGAAATGAGGAGAGGGGTCGCCTTGGGGCTGCCACTTGGCACTGCTGCTCGCAGTGCATTGGGGGGCAGTGCAGTGGCCGGGAGCCAAGGCAAACTCCCCTGGAAGCAACCAGCAATGCAAGGCTGGTTGCTACTGTCTGGCGCCTGTTCTTGTCCCCTTCACGTTCCCCTGCAGAAACTCTGGCACAGGGCAGTGTGATTTTGTGCCCAACTCTTGCACACAGGCTGATGGGCTCGTTACTCGTGCAGCGGCTTTGCTGCTCCCTTGGAATGGTTGCCGTGCGCTGCACTGGGTTGCTTCGGCAGTCCTTGCTGCCAGCAAAAATCCCATGGATGTTGCTGGGTTACCACTGTCCCTGGAGCACAGAGCCTGCCACAAAGCAGGAACCTGCACGCGGCCTTCCTGGGAGCTCATCTCATGTCTTCATACAGTGTTTTCAGAGATAAAAGGCATGCTTTCTGTGTTAGGAAACGCTGACAACTTGGCTTGCTGTGTAGTACAGCCTTGAGTTACCATGGAGAAGAAACCTTCACTAGCCTTCAGATGTGTGCTGCAATTTAGGCTGCTCTCAGTGAATATCTTCCTGGTGAGACTGGTGTGCTATGTCTCTGGTCTTGGGCCATACCAGGTGTTGAACTCTTCCACTTGCACTGGTGGACTTTTGTGGTAGAAAATAATTTTGAGGATTAGCTTATGCAACAACTCACCAAGCCAGAAGTTTTAAGTGATGCTTGTTCTGCTTCTCGGTAAATGCACAAGTAGCCTTAAAAGCTAGGAAGCCCCTGAGTGCAAGGGGTGTTTGCAAGATTCATGTGAAAATTCATGATAACTACATGGCAGTAGCGCTGTTCTACTCTGCGTGAGCAGAAGGGAAGCTTTCATTAACAAGTTGCACCACTTCAGTTGGATGGTTCTTGGCTACTCAAGTTGCCCAGCTGTTGTGGGTGGGCTGAAATATGTGTGTGGAGGAGAAAGATAAGAGGCCTTTGCCTTTTCTGTGATATAATCGAGGAATCAACCTTCAGCTTCTAAGAAAAGAAAAGTGGGCCTGTCCTGAGTGTGTGTGTCAGGTGGGTGTGATACATGGGTAATACGCTGTGTTAGTCAGCCCTGCAAGTCACATTTTTCTGTCAGAAAAGCTCATCATTTAAAATTTCTTTACCAGGTGGACACCAGGACCTAAATGCTTTCGGACAGGAAGATGTATTCAGTACTGAACAAACACCCAAACAGGAGTGGGTTTAAGCTGCTTCCTGTGGTGATTATAGGTAAGTTTTCTTTTGCCAGCATAATTGTGTTGACTAATGCTGCTTTTGCTTTGGTCTTGCCGTCTTTTTAATGTCATCTTAACACCAGAATTGTCTTGGTCACTGTTCTGCCCCCTTTCCCTGATAGCCAGGCCTTCTCTAGTGCTGGTATGAAGGGAGTGGCAAGTAGGAAAACAAATGTTTGACAAACTAAAACACATGCCTGTTTTTCCACTAACAAAAATGGTAACCTTTTGGACATCAGGTCAGCTGGACCTGATTTTTTTCCCCTGTTGGGGGCTTAAAAGGGTTTAAAACCATTTCACTGAGAAAAAATCACTTAAGTTGATTAGCTGCTTATAGTACTTGAATTTGTGTGTGTGATCTTTTTTCCCCTCATCGTGTGTGGCCTGGGAAGTGATCCAGATGCTGTTGAAGTTTCTGGGTATTTTTATAGATCCTTTAAATACTGAAGAAACCTTTAGGCATGTGCAAATCAGCTATACCTCTATTTTACCGAAGCTATTTCTGTATAAAGCTGTGACTCTATTTTTCACCATGTTAGAAATTAATGTGTTAACTGGGCTGTGTCCCTTGTGAGATGGAGCTTGGTAATGTGGGGTGATGCTTGGAGCAAGAAGGAGAGGTGATGTGGGAGCCTTCTGCCCCATGGCTCACACCAACTGGGTTCCTGCCTTATCTGTCCTCCCATCCATTGCCCCCTAGTTAGTCCAAAGCTTGTGCAGGACATAAGTCACACTTAACCCTTGCTGACAGCAAACCTCATGGGGCACTGCGGTCTGTGGGTTGAATTGAGGGTGACTTTCTGCTGCCCTTTTGCAGCAACCAGGATGCTTTGGTAGATCCCAGGTGGAGCACTGTGAAATTAACTCAAACTTTTTTGTACTTCCTGAAGTGAAGGAGCAAGCTGAGACCATATTACATTCTCCCATAACTGCAGGCTTGCTTTTAATTTCTGCTGCTGCCTGGTTTTGGTAACTCGCCAGCAAATAGCATGTTCCAAGGACTGACCAACAGCCACCATCCTCACCCAGGGTCAAGCTGATTTTGTCTCTTGCTGCCGAGGGTGGCTGCCCTTAGCATAGCTCAGACAAGTGAGTTTTACAGCCCAAAACTCCCTCTATCTCAAATGCCTGAGAAGTGCCCTCTGCTCCAGTGGCTGTGGCAGGTGGCCCTGGCACTACGTCAACGTGGCTGCTGTGTCACTTTGGCAGTCTTGCCCCGCATCGTCACTGCATTATGTAATTGGGGTTAGTCACTTAGTAGTGAGCAGCAGTGAGCTCTGGACCGGAGTGGCTGACAGCTAGTTATGCCGACGCTGTAAAATATTAAACATACTGGACAGCAGCCATGCGAAAATTTTCCACTGGCTACTCTCACTGCACTTGGAGTCACATATATCATGTCTTTCGTCTGGCTGTTGGGTGGTCAGCTGGACAAGTTACTCATCCAGCGATTTGCTCAGGGCTGTATTCTAAGAGATCATCTTGGCATGGCAGAGACTTCTCTAACTCGCTGCTTGCAGACTGTTGTAGGTCCAGGTCCAAGGTTCTTCTGAGTCACCAGCCAAAGCTCATGTTGCTAGAGAGCCCTTATATAGGATTTCTTGCTGAAAGTATACAGAGCAGAGCTGTTCCCTGGTGTCTTGGGTGTTCTGTGCCTCTGGATTTGCTCTGCATCCCATAGCCAATGAACTGCCCTGCACAGATGAGACATGTTCCAGCAGAGGTGAGGCCCCCAGTCGATATTTTAGCAGATTTGAAGCTTTTAAACTAATCACAGTTGTCTCCTCTTGGCAAATAAAAGGATAGAAAGGGTGGCAGTGAGAAATATGAGGAGAAAATCCATCTTCAGAGCAAGAAGCAAGAAGTTAGCAATTTAATTACTTATCAGACTAGTGACTTCAAGCCTCAAGTGAGGTTAACCTCTGGCTTGTTTAAGCCAATGCTTTTTCAGCCAATTCTGAGGTGCTTACAATACAGATAGACACAACTGAGGAGTGGAAGGGGAAACATGAGAATAAAATTTCTTCCCCAACTCCATCTAGTAGGGCAGTTGGTACCCTGGCAATAGAAAGTCTTCTGTATCTGCAGTGGTATTTTATCCTTTGAACTGTTGTCTGTTTTTTCAAAATACTTCTCCAAGTGTTGTTTGATCTGCAGAAGTGTGAAATCTTCTTTTCCATCTTTTTTTATTTATTTTTAGGGAATGGACCTTCAGGAATCTGTCTATCCTATTTGTTGTCAGGCTATGTCCCTTATTTCAAAAGAGACTCTCTCCATCCTCATTCCATTCTGCAGAGGAAACTGGAAGAGGCACCAGATGTCTCCATATTGGACCAGGTTTGTATTTAAAAAAAAAAAAAAGAAAAAAAGCTTAGTGAAGTATAGTGAAGTGTACCAGGGGTATTTTATAAATGATAACCTCATTAGGATTAAGTGCATGGTCAGATCAAGCCTTAAACAAAAGACTATTTATTTAGTTGTCCAAATTTCCTTTGTATGCAGTGCCAGCATTGCTGCTGAGATCCTTGAGATAATTTTGAAGTGCTGGGGCTATGTGCCAACTGATGAATTTCACAAAGCACTAGAAGCACTGATAGGAAGTACAGTAGTTCCAAGTAGTCTGCATGGCATGACACACATTTTAAGCATCTATTCTGTCTCCTTATAGGATTTGGAGTATCTGTCTGAAGGGCTGGAGGGACGTTCCCACAGCCCAATGGCTCTTCTGTTTGATACTCTTCTACGTCCAGACACAGACTTTGGTGGAACAGCAGAATCTGTCCTCACTTGGTGGCACGAGGCCAACAGAGCTATCCCGCACTTGGTCCTTGGCAAAAACCCTCCTGGAGGTGCTTGGCATGTATGTGAATTGAAATCGAATTGCTTATGTCTGCGTGCGGAAAGACAGCCAGAAGTCTTAACCAGAGAGCTGAAGGCTGCTCAGACTAAAAAGGGGTGGGGGGAGGGAAATGAAGTGCAATTATTTCCTTTTGAAATCATCCATGCCAATGGATCAAATGAAATCACTGACTACATATGTGATGTACTGCAACATGACAAAGTGGCATTTTTCTTATTCTTAAATGGCTTTCAGTTACTTAATATAGTTATGTTTCTTGTTCTAGTCTATTGAAGGGTCTATGATTACCCTGAGCAGAGGAGAATGGATGGGACTCCCAGACCTCCCGTTCAAAGACTGGCTGAGGCAAAAGAGAAGGTGAGATATTTATGGTGTGATTGTTTATTTGCAGAGATCTAAAGGTTATTTGGGAACCTGGAGAGGAGTTCACTCCTTTGATGCAGTATGGATGGTTCTTGTGAGGGAAAGGGACCTCTAGCAGTGTGTCCACTTTTGAAGCCCTTATTGGGGATGGCTCAGTTCTGAAAAAGCGTGTAGAAGATATGATATTTTGTGTCCATTGCTGTTGTCCCACTAACTACTGTAATGATCACAGGTACTGTAGAATCTCTCAGGTGTTGTTAGACACTTGCGATCTGAAAAAGTCCAAGAGGTAAAAATGAAATACAAGTGAGAAATGTAAGAGGAAGATATAAATGAATTACTGTGTTCTTGGGGAAGGGGGTTCATGTTAGAGTTGCCTTAGTCCAAAAATCTGCAAAACTGTCTGTTACCTCTATAGAATAAGCTTGCTGAAGACTAGAAAAATGATGGGGAGGGGGGGAAAAGAGCTGTCTCCTCTGTTAGTGCCAGGATAAGCTCTAGGATACATTTAGTGAAAGAGAGAGAAATTTTAAGTTCATACTTAACTGCTGCTTGACTTTTCCTTATAATGTATTACAGAGGCCTTAGAAATGACAGAGCCACAGCAGAAGATATTGCTCAATATTACCAACATTATGTGATGAAGAAAGGGCTGCAGAAGAACTTCAGATGTGGGACTGTTGTGACCTCTGTGAGGAAAGTGACTACAGAGAGCATCTTCAACCATGCACAGAAAGATCTACAGGAGGGAAGTGATTCACTCTGGTCCTTCACTGAGGAAAATACAGAGGTGTTTAAGGTGGATGGATTTTTCAAAAATGCAGAAGGTGATAAGGAACCCTTCTCCATCTATGCAGAGAATGTGGTCTTAGCTACAGGGACATATGATCGTCCCACTTGGCTTGGGGTCAAGGGGGAGAACCTTTCTTATGTCCATCACCAGCTCTCTGCCCTAGAGGAAGCAGTGAAGGATGGCAGCATTAGCATCATGTCGGATCCAGTCTTGATTGTGGGTGCTGGTTTGACAGCTGCTGATGCGATTCTCTTTGCTCACTACTGCAATATTCCAGTAATCCATGCTTTTCGGAGAAGAGTCAATGATCCAGGTCTTATTTTTAACCAGCTCCCCAAAGTGATGTACCCTGAGTACCACAAAGTCCATCAGATGATGAAAGAACAGACTGCTGCTTGTTCTGGACCCTATGAGTGTTATGTTAGTCTTCCTGAACATCATGTCCTATCCTTTGGCAAGGACAAGAAATGTATCCTTCAAGACAAGAGTGGCTACCAGAAAGTTTATGAAATTTCCATGGCTCTTGTTCTAACTGGCTCAAACCCCAATCTTTCCTTTCTGCCCAATAATGGCATTGATTTGGCAATGGACTGTGACCAACCAGTCAATCCCAAGAGGAATCCCATAGATGTTGATCCATTCACCTATGAATGCACTCAGGAGAAAGGGCTTTATGCTTTAGGACCCTTAGCTGGGGACAACTTTGTACGCTTTGTGCAGGGAGGGGCTCTGGCAGTTGCCAGCTCTCTGTTAAAGAAAGCAAATAAAAATCCCCCCTAATGAAAAAACGCCCCTCCGTGCTAACAATGTCCAAGTGGGTTACTGCTGTTTTCCTAGAGAAGCAAGTGTCTATGTACACCCTCAAATGTGAAGTCCCCACTCCTGGTTTTCACCAATGTTACACAGAGTCATCAAGTTCTTGCTGAATTATTTGGGAGGATTAAGCCACCAAATGCACTGAGCAGGCTTCACACAGGGACACCTTGAACCCTAGAGGATTCAGCTCCTTCCCTGTATGGCTGTGCATAAAGGCCTGAACCTTGTGCTGCAAAGGTGGAAGGCAAGTGACTTCTCTATATTACACCTTCTGGACTACTGAAAGTAGAATTGGGGGACAAATGTTAATTATTTCCCAGATAGCAAGTTGGCAATCCTGTGTCTGTCAGCATCTTTCTGTCCAGTGTTTTGGGATGAAACAAAGTGAGTCAATGTGGTTGTACTTGCTCCTGTGGCTCAGCTCTGTGTTCTTATTAGGCAAATCACTGAAAGATGCAGGTAAATTTTTGGCACTTAAAGTAGTACTCTGAATAAAAACTGGCTTAGCACATTCTAAACCATATCTTCTTACTGATACCAGCAACATGCTATATGTTTTAATTCTTGAATTTTTTTTTTAATTCAGGAGTAATGCAATGGTTTTCTCCTTCTGAAAAGCCTTCAGAAGTGATGGTACTGCCTTACAAACACCCAGTTTGTCCTCCTACAGCAATTTGCTTTCCAACTCCTAAAACTGCAGTACTGCTTTCTCAGCAGCTGCTCTAAAGACAACTGAATTAAAGGGAGCTACTGGCTTGTCTTGAAATACTGTCTGTTTTGTGTGGGATTTCTGCTGCACAGATTACTGCAGGAAAAAGCAGTGTGTTGTCGTATGAATCCCTAATCTAATGTGACTTTTCAAGATTGCTGTTTATGGATTTAAGATTTGTATTGGTAAAGCACTTTGTTAGGGACTTTCTACTGGGTGGGATTGGTGCCTCATGGTGCAAACCTCACTCTCAATTGACCTACAGGACCTTCCATGCCTCTCACAGGAAAAAGTCATGGTTGATGTTACTCAGTATAAAGAGACTGTGCTCGCTGTGGTGCACTGAAACTCACTGACATGACAGGATGGTACAAATGTCTCTGGAAAGTAGTGTGGGGACAGTGGCTGTTTGCTATGACCCTCACTGGTTGTTCAGGGAGACATGCAAGGAACTTGTTTGCAGTGTTGTTGTATCTCATGGGAATATTTTCATCAGTGACTGTACTTGTATGAAATATTTTTCAGTAAAATGATTTCAAACTTACACTCAGCATGTTTGTGTGTTTTCCTCTTTGAATCTTCAATCAAGGGAAGATCCAACAAACTTCATGGGTTTCTGGACTAAACCAGGATGTGATGTGTCTGTGGATCCCCCCTCGCTTAGGGACATAACACTCTAACGATCTGTTTTCCACACATTTCTCCCCCCTTTATGATGGAGAACCTTTTTGTAGCCATTACCAAAGTGCCCTTTCTCCTCTGTGAGTCTAAGGCATGCTCAGAATGAAGACTTTTTTTATGTAGAGAGTTACACCTAGGAGACTTTAGATGTTGTTGTTTTGTGCCTTCTCCTGGCTGGAAAAGTCCCAAATCAAGGTCTAGTCTAGCAGGTGGTAGGATAATTTAGATTGGAGGAGGCAATTGAATGTCTGTGGTCTGACCTCGTTAAAGCTTGGTCATCTTTGAGGTTAGACCAGATTGCTTAGGACCTTGTCTGGGAAAGCTCTGAAAATCTGTGGGGATGGAGATTTCATGGTCCATTTGGGACCTCTGGTTAAATGTTTGGCCAACTTTTCTGTAGAGAATTCTGGGCTGTTTGGCTCTTAAGTATCTAATTGAAAAATCCTTTTGTGGGTAATGCAGTGTCAGCTTATGTGCCTCTAGGAGAGATGAGTGAGTAACTGATACTTGGCCCCCTCCTGATGTTCCTCCTGGCTGGTTTCCATGCAGTGTATGGAGCTGAGAGATAAAATGTCCACTGCTCTCTGCCTGAGCTGCCCATCTTCCTGCCTTTCAATAATTTGGTGCCCTCTACAAAACGAGAGGGCTCTGGGCTTTTGAGGTTGTGCCAGCCCGTTGGCTGCAGGAGATTACTCTGCTTGAAATATCTGGCTTTCTCACCCTAGAGGGATGAGCAAATTGCATTAGACTTTTTTTTTTTTTCCACAATTGGTACTTAAAAGCCACTCCATGTTCTGCCCTACAGGGATGTTAAGGCAGAAAACCTCGTAGCGGGGATGGTGGTTTACTCATCAACAACTGAAAGTCCTCAGGATGAGATTGTTCCATGCTGATCTGCAATGGCTGGTGCTGAGCTCTCCGTAACCAGGGAGACAATAGGAATTACTGTTCCAAAACACCTCAAGTCAATAGATACCAGCTTTGTTAGGCCTGGAATTCATCTGTGCATTATAGCCTTGAACTGCAGCGTCTGACAGGGCCTGCAAGGGAAGAATAGTCTCGGGAAAAGCTTCTGCGTGTCAACGCTGCTCCTGCGAGAGAGATGCAGCTTCTTCAGGAGAGGTGGGTGGGTTGGTGATTTCAAGTTTGAGACCACTTTGCTGGCTTGCTCGAGCCCTTCAGTGTCTTCCACCTGGTGCCTGCAGCACCAGTGACTGGAGCAGATGCCTTGGAGAAACTGAAAGCAACTTCCTGACCTGCTCAGTTCAACACAGTGGGTTTTTGTGATCGAACTCCTGGTTTGATCAGCAGCACCTCCTGGTCAGGTATTTGTTTTCCAGCCTTAGTAGGGACTACTCAGCCCCCTTCAGTTTCCTTCCTAGCCTGGTAAGCCCCTCAGTTTTTGTCTTGTTCAGAACAAGTTCCTGAGACTTATCAGCACTCATCAGGAAGAATCGGAAACTTCCGCAGCCTGAATAGAAGCAAGGATTTAATATTTACCTATGAGCAACAAGAGAGTTATGTTCTGTGTTTTTCTAATTTTTTTTTTCTTTTATCGTGCTGGTAAGTGCTTGTAGTCAAGGGTGATGTGTCTTAAACGTGCTAGCGGGCGCAGCAGCGGGGACTGTGCAAGTCCAAACGCAGGCACCTCGTAGTGCACAAGTCGCAGCGTGAACCCGCTGCCTCTGCCGTGGCCTTGGCTTAAGGAGCTGGGGAGCGAGACCTGAGGGCCACGGCTACATTCGGATCCTCTGTTTTACAACCGAAAGACAGAGCAAAATGTCTTGCGGTATTTCTGTGCCTGGCTGCGTGAATGTGCCCTTCTGCTCCCTAACAGAAACCCATACAAATTCTGGCTCAGGGAAGCACGACCTATTAATACACTGATTTACAGGAGCCTGCTTAGGAGGTGTTAGGGCAGGCAGCTTTAGTGAATTTTGTGCAAGCGAAGCAGAAGGGATCTTGTTTCCTTGCCCAACTTTTACTGCTTGTATTCACTTCTTGGAAGTGCTGCTGGAGGCTCTGTGTGATTTTACGGCTACGCTGCAGCAGGCTGGAAATGGAGAGAAAAAAAAAAAAAAAAGGAATCCCAAGTAAGGCAGTGTGCACTCTGCATCACTGCCAACCGGGTAAATGCTGCTTGTCGGGAGGTGAAAGTACTATTTATTTAAGATATTTCTCCTGCAGGTGAATTTCCACAGCTTGGTCTCATGGGAAGCAAAGGGCTGGTGCAATAAGTGCAGGATCCACCTTTTTTGCAAACTCCTGCAATCCCATGAAGGAGGGCACTGGTGCCGGGTGCTCGATTATCAGCTACCTCCCCAGGCTAACAGAGGCAGCTTTGCCACCGGTGTCAGATCAGCACCGGGTCTGGGGGGATTTTCCTGGTGAAACAGTGGCTGGATGAGGACTGGGAATGCAGTTTTCCTTGAAAGGGGCCATGGATGTCCAAAGTTACTGCTGACGATGAAGTGAGCATTTGGGGATATCGTACTGGGCAAGTCTCCACATTTTAGTTAGTGCTTTTATAGCCCGCAGAACATTTTGCCAGGAAGACAAAGTCTGACCAGAGGACAAGCAAAGGACAGGATGAAATCACGCCTTTAATGGCAAAGGAATAGCGAACTGGCAAACCAGAGGGACTGTGGTTTTGTTTTCATGAGACCACAGAGCAGTTTCTGGCTAAAACATTCATCCTTTCCGAGGGCTGGCCCGATGCAGCAACATCAATTGCCACTTGGCATTAATACCCAAGCTTTCCGGTATTACTGTAACTTTCAGGCAAGTCTCAAAGGAACACATAATTTTCAAAGCTAATAAACTGACCAGAACATCTTTCAGCTGAAAAACCCAGGAAATTTGTGTATTAGAAACAAATTCCTTGGGCTATTTTGCGGTAATAAGAGCACTACTCAGTTTAAACGTTAGGGTCCAGCAAAAACAAGGCAACCACAAAGCGGGGTGACCCTGAAGCTTGGGCTCAGGGGAGACGTGGGGCCACTGTGGCCCCTGGTGAACCCAGTCGAAAGTGCCTGAGCCAGGGAAATGGCGGCCACCGGTGGCCTGCAGTGAGCGGGGATGGAAAGCTCTGGCCACCAGGCGTCCTTGGGCATGAGGAGAAGGTTGTTTGAATAAGCCAAGTCCCAAAGGGCATCGTGAGCTGGAGCCTACAGGAGGGGCTGTTTTGCCAAACTGGCCATTTCTTACTTTCATTTGTGTTTCCATCTTTAATTTGCAACTCTTTTCAAAAGTCAAAATAGATAAGAAAAGTCAATAGTGCCACCAGCAAGGCTGACACAGGCTCAGATGTGGCCTCCAAGGGCTGGCCAGAGGGAGGTGGGGGCCAAATAAAGGTTTGGCTTCCCAAGCTACAGCCTGTTGGGGTGTAATTAGGGCATCTGAGAGAAGATAATTAATGCCCTCCCCAGCCAGCAGGAATGCCCTGAAGAGGTCTTTGCAAACAGGCTTAAAAGGCAACCGTGGCCATTGCTGTGGGGCAGCGTGCGGACTGGTGGCAGCTTAAAAGCAACTTAAAAATAACTCCGGCTCCAGCCCACGCGAGCTCCGCCGCTCGCCCAGCTCCCGTGCGTGGGGCTCGCCGCCTCTGTTAGCAGCTTTCCCGTAAAAGCCCGACTCCTCGCAGCTATTTTTGGCAGCTGCCCAGGAAATGAAGGCCATGGGCATGAGGCAGGACAGGCGGGCAGGGACGGAAGTGCGGCGTTGCGCAAGGACGAGCTGCGTGCGCTTACGCAATGCTCTGAGCGAGCGCTTGGCCACATCGCGGCTTGTCCCTTAAAATTTATCTGCTGTGAAGCCTAAGCAAATGAGATTTCTCAGGAGCGTAAATAATTGACCAGTATGTCGACGGTTTAGACTGTAACGACCCAAAGCAGCTTAAGTTGAATTAGAACAGGCAGCAGGCAACTCTGCAATATATTGACTGGATCAAATGTACAACAATGTGAAGTGTATCTTGGTGGTTTTCTCCCCTGCAAATGCAAGCCTTTACGAACTCCCTAGGTTTTACATTGAGGTGGAAATAAGATCTTTAGAAATTTTTCATTAGAAATGGTGAGAGAAACACGTTCAGCCCCAAGTCTCCAATGCTGTAAATGCTGTAAATGCTGCAACCGCTGGAATTTGGGGGTGAAGGTTTTGGTCCCTCTTCAGCCCAGGTTTCCACCTCAGCACTTTCATATTTGGGGGGAGGCACTATACAGGTTTTAGATATTTTTTCTCTGCATAAGCCCCGGGAGGAAGACACATGATGGGAAGGCAGAGCGGACGCAGGGGGATTTCTAGGGAATCGGCACCAATGAGGTAATTTCCAAGGGAAATCACCAACGGAAAGGACACAACCGGTGAACTTTTGCCACATTGCTTAGGAAGGTTTTTGGCTTTGGCAAAGGCCGTGTTATCTCCGTAGATCTGGTGTAAAGGGCAGGACGGGAGTATCCCCTGACCCACAGCAGAGCAGCGACCTGTGGGAGCACAGGTTCCCGAAATCCTGTCTGGAGCTGCATCCTGTCCCCCAAAACACCCATCTCCAGCAAGGCCCTATTCTGCAGCCAAGGTGCTCATCCTGGTGACGTTGACAGGAATCAGCTCATGCCGCTGCCAACATAAATATTTTCATGAAGATGGAGAGGCGAGCGCCTGAGAAAAGGATAAAGTTACATAAACAAACGCTCTCTGTCTGACGTAACCCTCCAAACGTCCCATCTGCAAGCGGGAGGTGACATAACCGGAGAAGCCGAGCACGTTTGGCAAAGTTCTCACCCAAAAACAAAGGGCCGCGAAGCAGCGGGCCGGCCCCCGGCCCTTTCCCAGGCGGCGGCCGCCACGTGACCTGCCTCGCACTCCGCTGCCACCGCTTCCAACAGCGGGAATTCCTTCCCCCTTCCCTTAAACAATGTGACGGACACCCCCCGTCCGTTTTCCGGGCAAGGGCTCACTCACGAGGATGTTACACAGCTAAGCTGGAACAGATCCCTGTTGGCTAGTGAAGGGTAGGCGGTTTATTCGGTTTTAGGTGAAGAAAATTACAGGGCTTTGGAAGAAAACCAGGAGCTGAAAGAGCAGATCCTTGCTGTGGTAGAGGATGATTATGGTGAATTACCTTTCCCCTTGTCTTTGTGTGAGTAATCCCCACAGTCTTTAATGCTGCACTGATTCTTGGTCTCTCCAAGAGCTAATACACAAAATTTTCCATTTGGAAATGCTTCCATGTTCCTGTAGAAGTCTCCTTATACTCAGAGATCTCTCAGGATAATATTTCATGAATTATTTACTTTGCTGAAGTTCCTATTACATGGAAAAAGCTCAGTAACAATGAGAGTATCTATTGATGTGTTCAAGCAAACACAGGGGAGGAGGTGAACGGGAATGTTGCTGTTGAGACGTGATTTTATTTCTAGGGTAGGGAGAGCATATTTTTCTCTCAAAGTTTCTTATTTCTTCCCAGCTCCCACAAGGAATCTGAGCCCTTGCTCTCAAATGTGGCTTAGGAGAGTTTGGATTCTGCACCAAGTAATCCCACAACCCTCCCAAAAATCTGAGGTCTTCGGAGGTGTGTTTATCACGGCTTGAACTTGTCATTTAAATGATGTTTTATTCTTTTCTGAGAGCTCTTAAAATAATAAATAAGAATTGCCTTTCCAATAAGCTGTTCATCCTAGGAAACCTGACTGCCAGCCAAGTTTGGCTTTAAAACTCTGACTGTGGCAGTGGGTAGGGAGCCAGCTCGTCACGGAGAAGCACTTGACGTGTCCTGATGGTGCCCAGACGGTGCCAAGGCCAGCAAAGGGGGGGGTTCCAGGTCGGGGAGTTGAAGAAATCCTTTAATAGGGAAGCAGATGTGTAAAGGGGGAAAATCAATCTCTTGGAGCAAACTTCACTGGATCTGTGATCCAATGGAGGAGGACTTGAGGTGGCCAGCACACTGGTGTAAAGGGTATGAGGGTGGCCAGCCCGGGCTTGCAGCAGCTGAAGCCGCCCTTCTCCTGGGAGGTCTTTCCAGCTGCTTTGAAGCACGGCTGTGGTCACGAGCCGGACTGATGGCTCCGAGCCGGGAAGCAGCCTGGGCAGGGAGTTCCTGTGTCTTCCTCTTGGCTCTCCTTTGAGGAAGAATTTATGGAGGAAGCGTGAGATTACCAGTGGGACTTGGGAAAATGGTTTCCGTTTTATGCTAAAAGGGTATTTTCTTGGGCTGCTGGAAAGTCCTCACCCACCCCAAAGGGCACCTGGATGAAGAGGACAAGCTGGTCCCTGCTGTGTCTTCATCCTGGGAAGGCCGCAGAGTTTGCTGGGCTTCGCCATCACATAAGGTCTGTGTCTTCAAACTCACCTTAGTGGGAGCAAAAGGTGCATCTGATCCCTTTTTCTTTCTAGCTCTTATCTCAGTTTTTAGCTGTCATAAACTGAGTTACTCTATAGACCTCTTCAGTTCTTTGCCCTAGAACAGGCAAAGATCAGTGTACTAGTTTGGAAAGTGCAATATTGTATTTATTGCAGGCTGTTCATGCATGGCTGGGCCACAGATCCTATTTCTTCAGCCAATTCACCTCTGTGATGGGACTGTAGTCATAAAAGCTTCCTGGTGCCAGCTTGTGCTTACATTTCAACAAATATTAAAGGAAAATATTGTTTATTTATTGTAGGAGCAGCCCAAAACGCAGCTTCAGAACAGTATCTAATCTGGCTGTCAGCACTGGAGGGCACTGCCCATTCCAGAAATTTTTGCAATTGATTTGCAGCCAAATATTATATAACCTTCTTGTATCCAGAGGCTTGTTCATAGCATTGTCATGTGAACCTTCAAGAGAGATCGACACAGGTAGCAGGTCATTTGGAGAAAGCAAGAGAGGTCGAAAACAGGGTGATGGTTTACAGGGGACGTGTTTTAAGGGATGGAAGCACCGTTCTGACTCAGCGACAAGCAACGTCTTCCATGCGGCTTCATCCTGCACAGTCCTTCCGCAACGTGGGCCGGCCATGGGCGCTTGTGCGGGAGCTGGAGGGTGGGAGCATATACTGAGCGACCTGTGCCGGGAGGAGAGGTGTGCAGATGCGTGTGCCCTAAGCTAGGGACGGGTTTAGCGACTCAGGAACAGCTGCATGCAGATCTCCCGGAAAAGAGATGGGCTCAGAAGTAGGAATTGCAGTCCGTTTGCTGGGGCAGAGCAGCCATGCAACTCGGTTCATCCCGTTGCCTTACACAAGTCGCAGTGTGTTACACAAGCCCCTCCGATCTGCCATGTCCGGGCATTTTGGCAGCCCTGCTTCCACACGGCGTTCCCCAAGAAGTTCTTCCAGGTCCAAGGGAACAGGAGAAAACGCTGCTGCTCCTGGGGCGGCTTTCGAGGCAGGAGCAATAAGGGCTGAACCCACCTGACCCTCCAGCCTGGGGCTACCCCGGCTGCTTCAGGACTGTGACAGACGTGAGGCGCCAAGTTACCATTTCAACAAAAGGCCCCTGGCACTTATGGCTCCTTTATTTTTATCATCCCTTTATCTTCACAGTTACATTGTCCCTGAATTTCCTAGCAACCAGATTAGCCCCGGCAAGCTGTGGCAGGTACGTGTTGCCCAGGCCGAGCCCGCAAGACTTTGCTGGCACCAGGAGCCCTGATTGCACAGCTGGCGTCTCTGCCGGGGGGTTCCTGTGTCCCCTTCTTGTCTTGCTCCCTCTCTCCCAGGGCCACCTGCAGACAAGTCCAGCTTCCTCCAGCTGGCAGTCGCTTCATGATGGAGAGATGGGGAGGTGACCACGCTGCCCAGCAGTGCTTATCTGCAGCCCCTTTTACACCATCCTGCTCTGTTTGAAGTCTTAGGTAACTTATGTTTCCAATAGGACATTAAGGTATGGCCCATAACCATTAAAAATGAATTTGGAATTTTTCTTTTTTCTTTTTTTTTTTTTTTTTTGTAGGTTTATTGAGACTGAGACTAAAAGCTAAGAGCACTGCAGCCGTAACAAACATGCATCTGGGCAGCGGGCGTCTGCACTGACAGTTCATCCCCTTGGTGTGAAGTTGTTCACAAAACTGTAACGGGCTTCTGGCCTCCCTTAGAATCATAGAACCATAGAATGCTTAAGGTTGGAAGGGACCTCTAGAGATCATCTAGCCCAATCCTTGTCACAATCCTAGTGATGGATATGCAATGTTACTCCTGTGTCACTCGGTGAGTACACCCGGCAGTGACACCATCAGAAATATTACTGCAAGTGACCAGATATTTGTGCCAGGGACACTGGGTGAGGAGCATCAGAGGATTCCCTTTAAAATTCCCCTTGAATGAAGGGATCCCAAACGAGTTCATCTATAGAGTGTGCAAACGCCTCTCCAGCCTTGGGGCTAAAAGCAGGAGTGAGGGGAGCCAAATAAGGGGACAGGTTGCCCAGAGAGGTTGTGGAGGAACTTTTTTTGGAGAGGCTTGACGAGGCATGGCCCTCCTCACCCCAAGTTTCTCCATGTCCAGAGGCAAATCCCAGAGGTCTCTTAGAGAATAGGATGTTGCTGTGCAGTCCATGAGAGCAAGGAGACAAAAGTCTTCAAGAGAGCATCCTCTGAACCTCTTCTGGAAATGTGGTGTCCACGTGGCCAAGACAACCCACGGATTCATAAACAATGAAGACGAAAGAAAATGGAAGGTGCCGGTTGAGATTGTTCATCTAACTGTGATTGAAATTCCATTTTTCGGCAGACCTAGGTGTAAGCTTTATTCTGATATTTAATATATCTGCTCCTTACAATTCTGAAGTGACATTTGACAAAAACTCCTAGTACCTGTGTCAGCTGAATGCGTTGCATCCTTATATATTACATCCCTCCTAACGCTCACGCTCTGGGATGCCCATCATGAAAAAAAGGCCCCGTAACCATCAGTGTTACATAGAGTGCCCAGAAGGTGAAGCTGGCAGGTATCTTTTGCTTGTGCTTCAGGAGGGATGGCTGGTGCCTTCTCAGGTACATTTTTTGGACATCATATTATGCAATTATCTGGGTACAGGCTGTTCTGGTAGATCCTCAAGGAGATTATGGGCTGTCTCACCAACCCCAAAGCACCGATCTGGGCTTGCACAGGGCGGCAAAGCTGTCAGGACAAGTTTCGCCTGGAAACAGCTTCTGAAGGTGTGAGTCAAGCCCTGGTGAGGAACAGAAACCCGGAGCGTGTGCCTGTGTGTGCCTGTGTGTGCCTGTGTGAGCGGGCGTGCGGAGTAGGCAGGGACAAGGCCAGGTTTCTGCAGTTGTCATAAACTTGCACGGATTTTGCAAATAGCTACAATTTTTTAATTTCCAAGAAGAGATAGAAGACCAGCTTTAACCTGTGGATGCACTCAAGACATCTTTGTATGAGTAGTTGATTTAGGAAACCTCAATGTGCTTTACCTTGATTTTTTTAAGCAAATGTTTTGACTTGTCCTTTTGAAGCAGCATCTTGTATTTTATAAACCTCCCTAAATTAAACACAGAAAGAGAATTAACTTGCAAAAGGAGGCAGAGCTTTTTGGTTTGGGTCGAATGAAGTGGCTGGGGTTGGCTCAAAAGAGTTTAAAGATGTTTGACCCCCCCCCCCTCACTCACCTGCACACATTTTGTTTTTGGTCTTTTTGGCCACTTTTTGGTGCTACTTCTTGCAGTTTGCTCCTCAAGCCTAAAAGACTTTCACCTGTCACCAAGTCTCCCATGGCTCATCTTTGGGGTCAGGCTCAGCTCAGCCTCCAACAGTCCCCACATCCACGCAGCTCTCACCGCGGCGACCCAAACACCGGGAATAAAAGGATATCGCTTTCGAAATGCATTGAATTTACATGAGATTGCATTGCATGCTCCACACGAGATACATCTAAACTGATGGTCAGCTCCCGTGCATGTGCTTGCAGGCGCGGTGCTGGCTGCGGGAGGGCCGCGGGCGCTGCGCGGGGGCACAGCTCCCTCTCACGACTGCAGGAAACACCGGCACCAGGACTCGGTTTTGCTCAGACACGCAGTAAAGCCGGTTCGTCTCGTCCGAGTAAAGCGGCTTGTGGTGCACTGCTCCTGAAGGGCAAGGAGGGCTCGAGGAGCATCCACATCCATCCGCGCTCAGAGCTGGATCGGAATGGGGAGAATGCTACAGCTTCCAAAATATCTGATTTTTAATTCCAATCAGGCTCCCTGTGATTTCTTGTCCCTGCGCTCACCAGAAACCCTGCAGCATTTGGAAAGTCACCAATAGATCCCTCCAACTACGTTCTTGGTTTAAAGAGCAAAGATCTGCATTTAGCGGAGTAGGTTGAAAGCTTGTGGCGTCCCAGAGCGGAGGGCACAGCCCTGGCGGGCGAGCGCCCGCGCTGCGGGGTCCCGCTGCTCCCCGTGAGATGTTAGCTCTGGGACGGTGCTTGAGATCTCGGATCTCCACCCTCATCTGCTGCAGGGATCTGAGAATGTCCTACTGCTCAGGAACAGCCCTGCTCGTGGTGCCCAGGCAGCTGCGATCTGCAAGCCTGGCCATGTGCAGCCAGGACCAAAGAGATTCTTCTTGAAACAAGACGGGATTTTCATGCTGCGAACGCCGCAGCAGCTCAGTGATCAGCAAGAGACCACAGCACGTGCGTGTCCAGCTGCTGGAAGACAGCTGTGGAGGCTGGCAGCTAAAAGATGCCTAGATGGGTGCCAAACCCCAGCTGGGAAACCCTGCAGCTCTCTCTGCTTCCAGTCTTATTGGGAGAACTATAAAGCAGCTGCTATTGCAGTTTAACTTTCAGCTCTTGAAGTCCCATCAGAATCACAACCCAAATGAGGCCGAATCAGGACCCCCTCAGAGGCAGTGAATTTTCGGCATGAAGCCACATTTGCAGAGCTGGCGCTTCCAGGATGCCGCCCGGCTCATCCCGTGGGAACGCGCAGGGACCCTGCTCCGGAGCCCCCCTAACGCGGGCGCTGCGGGACCCTCTGCAGCCGCCAGGACCTCGGTGCCTCCGTCCCGGGCCTCCTTGCAGCATCCCGCACAGTCGCTAGATGTCCTTGCGCGCACACGCCAGGCCCGGCTGCTGCTGCCTGGCACCGGAGACAGGGTAGTTTTTGCTCATGTGCACACACAGACTTTGGTAACTGCCACTCCAGATTTCTGTGCTCTTTACTACATGCACTGCTTGCTATCTGATCCATTGCGAGGGGTATTGAGCATAAGCTACAGTGGGCAATCTTATACACTTATCACACCCAAATTTGCTTATTCTGCAGCTGCTTAATAGCCCTGTCCTCATGTCCAAGGGGAAAACATTTTGATCTGTTTTGCGTGAATGTTAAAGTAAATAATAAATATGCACAAGTTGGAGTATCTCTCACCTAGGCCCAGGCACACGTCAAACGCCTGCACCTATAAGTAGGGATGTTGGGGCCAGGTGGTGAGAGCTTCTTTCCTTAGTTGCTCTCAGCTGGGGGTTATTTCCACCTCCATCTTCAGATAGCAGAAAGACAACTGACCCTGTGCTCTCTGCATTTAAGTGTTTTCACTGTATGTTGCTGGTAAGTGGGAGAGTTTCTTCTGCACCTATAGGGAACCCTGTAGTCTCTAGGTCTCCACCAGATCCCTGGAGGTCAGGTCAGTGCCTGGTAATGTGCAGGGGGGCCCCCTGGAGTCTTTAGATTTAATTAGTGGTGGTGTCTCCTTCTATTGTTCTGGGAAGCCTCCCTGGAGCTGTGGGGAGGTTGGAGTGCAGGAGCAGCACAATCCTGGCTCTTGGGGTTCAGCCCAGCTCCTTGGGGTCAGAACTGCTGGAATGCTCCTGTTGTAGGAAGGGATGTTTGAGTGAAAAAAAGAAACCCTGTTAAACCCTCTTTTGCACCTCAGCTCATTCTTGGATGGAGTGTGGTTCTAGCTGTGTTTAAAGGCAAACTGAGATTTAAAGCAAGAGCTGGTGCAGCTCTCTAGTGTCAGTGCTCTTCAAGTGGTGTGTTTGGGGCTTTCTACATGCTCCTGTTCTTGCCTTTGAGATAGTACCTGGGTTGGGAATGTGTGATGGGGTGGAACTTGAGGCTCCCCTGCATGTCCCAGCACCAGGATGGGCTGGAACAGCTCAGGGCTCTGCTGCCAAAGCCTGTGGCAAGGGTCCGTGACATGGTGTCCTCGGCAGAGAAAGCCCTCTTGCATTTACAGACACGGGCACCTGTTGCATGCAGATGCACCATCCCTCTGCATCTTTTCCTTCAGTTTGGACAGTGCAGTAGATGGATGCTGCTGATAGTTGGACATTTTTGAGCTGTGCTATACTAGTTATTACAAAATCACCTGGTGATTGCTTGTTGCATTACAAGAAAGAGCCTTGACATAAACTGGTGCAGGGGTTAAAACCGCATTGCAGCCCCTGCCTGGGAGGGTGAGGATGCTCTGCCCTCTTCTTGCCGTCTCCTAACCCTCTGAAGGAGCAGCTGGATTAATCTGGGTCTTTGGTCATTAGTAAATATTAGGAAGCCGCAGCTGACATTTGCACTGAGGTGACCACAGGCCTGGCCTGCTGGGAGGTTTTAATTAAGCGAAGCTCCCTGCTGGGCTGCATTTGGGTGGCTGTGGAAAGAAGCCTAATTCAAAGGGCAGATAAAAGGGGCTTTTCTGACCCGCTAGGCAGTGATGCCAGGGAGGAGGGTGGGGAATCTTCTGATCTGCCTTGGACAAAAGCTATTGGATTCCTTAGGTGACTTGTTGTTTGAAATTGCAGCTGGTGATTTGGGTCCCCTTGGAGCAGGTTTTTCAAAAGCTGCAGGAGTGTGTGAGCTGTAGCACCTAGCCAAGCGCTACGCTGCAGCGTGTAGGCCAGCGCGGTGCTGTGGACGCGCTGGTCAGCCCTTCCCCAGATACGGTGCCCTGGGCACCGCGTGCGCCTGGGAGCGGGAGCTCTGGTGGGCAAACAGCAGCTCTGTATTGAGGGCAGCACCCCCAGAGACACAGATCCAGTTGGTTTGTAACAGCCGCAGGGAGAACAGGGCTCCCAGGTGCTTCCTGTGGAGCTGCAGCTGTGTGAAAACCAAGTGTGGGGGACAAATGTGCTTCCAACCCGAGCCTCACCTGAACCAAGAGCGGCAGGGTAGAAGACCTGGCTCAATAACGGCCCTGCCATGTGGGCCGGGCTCTGGGGCAATCCAGGGTATGGTCTTTAGCAAGTCACTGGTTTTTCAAGAAGTTGTGTGTCCTGCTCTGGAGAGAGCAGGTGAGCCTCAGGGCTGCATTAATGAGCTCTTAATGAGGGGGATCCCCAAATTAGGGGATCCCTAAACTATGCAATGTGGCTCACTCGCCTTCCCAGCATTGCCTGGCCGAGGGCTGTTTGGCTCCAGAGCTGTGCCAAGTGAGGCAGCACCCAGCTCTAGCTGGCACCTCTCTGCTGGCAGCTGGAGCATGGAAAGCTGGATGGGAGCAGAAAGCTCCGCGGTGCAGGGGGATACCCCAGGGCGCGCAAAACGCAGGATCCCCCCACCCCAAAGGCTTCTTTTGCCTCCCCCCCC
>VZSV01000216.1:338117-396233 GCA_013398735.1 Nothocercus julius | reverse complement strand
GGCGCCGAGCGGCAGCTGCCGCAGCCCGGCCCCGCCGCCGCGCACAGGAAGGGCACCTCGGTCATCCTCGATGTGAGTTGGGGACCCCCGGCATGCGGCGGGGACGGGTGTGGGGGGGGTCCTAGTCCTGCGACGTCACGCGGAGCTGCCGGGCCCCGGAGCACCCAGGGGCTGCTGCGGAGGGGCTCCCCGGCTGCCCCGTAACCCGGAGAGGCCGGAGCTGGGGGTGCGTTCAGCTCTTGCACCCCGTTTTCTGGGTGCTGCCCGTCCCCAGACCCAGACGGGGTCTGCTCATGGAGGTGCATCATGCACCCCGGCGTCCCCCCCGGACAGGCTGCGCGCGGGGGTGTCCCCTGTGTCCTGCTCCATCCTGTCCCAGCTCTCGTGCTCCGGGATGCTGTTGAGCGCTACCATGCCGCGGGGTCCCACGTCGTCCCCCCGTGGCTGGGGGATATGGGGGTGCACCCTGGGTCTGGCCCCCCAGGGGGCTGTGAGGAGCCCTGTGGAGGGAGACAGGGAGGGAGGCAGGTGCTTGTGAATGTTTGGGACTTGGGAATCCTTTGCCCGGGTTTTGGGGGCAGGCAGGGTGTGCTGGGCTCTTCGGCTGTAGTTATTTATAGACCTCCCCAATTCGGGGCTTCGTTAGGCTGTCTGCACTTAGGTGCAATTAGAAGAAGGGCTTGGGAGAAGCCGGAGTGCAAGGGGTGCAATCCCATAGCTGCAGAGTCTAATTACTAAGCACCCATCTTCAGGTCTGCAATCTTCTGGCTTAAAAAGCACAGTGAATTCAAAAATAAGCTCCCGATAAGCTCCCTACTGGTTGTAGTAAAGGACAGCTCACGCTCTCTTCCCCCTGCTCAGGCAGCAGGCAGTAGCATCTCTTCCTTGCGCTTTCCAAACACTGCTCAAGTGTGGCACTTGCTGTGGCAGGTATCGGCATGGGCTGGTGGCCTGCAACTCATCACACGTGTGAGCAGCCTGCGCTCCAGGTGACGGGACTGGCAGTGCAGAAACGCCGCTTAATGCGGAAACTAAAAGGACAAAACTAGCAATGGCACTTGCATTTTTTTAAGTTAACTTTTCTCTTTCTTTTTTTGTTGTCTCTTTCCCTCCGTTTCAATGTGGTGTAAGCACTGCCTGCCCCAAGATTGCTGCAGTCTGTCCTCAGAACAGCCCTTTATGTTCACCTACCAGAACGGTATCTTATCCGTTCAACTTTACTTTCTTAAAATATTTTTTTTCTCCCTGCTTTGAGGGTTGAGCTAGGAAAATGAATGTGTTCTGGACAGGGTGAACAGCTTGGCATGGGACAGTTTCTCTCCAAATGGAGAATTTCTGCTGGAAGCCCCCTGACCCAGGCCTGTCCCTGCCCAATCCCGTCTAATGCTGTAGGCAACAGCGGCAAAGCATCGGGTTGCTGTTTACTCGCATTTGCCCCTGAAAGAGCAGTGTATGGTGAGGCTGCAAGAGAGCAATTCCCAGTGGTGTGACATTAATAAAATTGCCAAGAAAACCTCAATCAAGCAACCTCCAGCAGAGCAGATCCTCATCCGAGAGCTTTGAGACAGCAGAAGCGAGTGTTTAAGCTCTAACCCGTTGCTTTCTCTCCAAGATAAGTGCAAACGTTTCCGACAGCCTCACTCCTGCCAGGCAAATGTGTGGCAGCCACTTAAGAGAACAGCAAACACATGTGTCCTGCCTTTTTTTAGAAAAAAAAAAAAGTGGCTTTCCAGTCTGGAAGGGCTCCCTGGGAGGGAGCGATGGGGGTTCCCACGCCTCCAAAGGAGCAGTATTTTGGGCTAGGGGTAGGGCACAGGGTCCTCCTCCAAGAGGCAATGGGTGCCCTGTGGTGCCTGGGACGCCTCTGCCATGGGAAGATTTCCAGAGCAGGGAGAAATTGCGGTGCTGCTGCATGAGCCTGAACGTACTCACGCAGCCCGGAAAGCACTTCGGGCAAGCGAATGATTAAGCTGTATTGGCTTAAAGAGCACAATTCAGCTTGTCTTTTGGGCTACCTTTTTGGTGCAGCAGTTTCTCTGCTTATATATATATTTTTTTTGGTAATTTTTTTTTATGACCCAGAAAAATCCAAGATCCCGTTTCATGGCTGGCTCTGCTTGGTGCTGCTGATGCTTTTATTCCCTCCGCAGGGAAATCTCTTTGTACAGTAAAGCCTCTGCTCCCGCTCACATTAATAGGGTCAGGCCTGGAGAGATGATAATGTTTTCCCTTGCCTGCCTGGGTTATGAGCATGTTCATTTTTCAGTAATTCCTGGCAAGAGCTGTGCTCGTGGCCACTCTCTGTACTAACCTAGCAGCTTGCAGCCCTTGCACGAGGCTCTCGCTATTAATTGCAGTGGGTCAGGGGCTACTCTTAACATTAGGTTCATTGGGAAAAATAGCAGTTGTTTCTGCTGGCTTTTTTCCCCAGCAAATTCTCCTGTAATAGTGTTATTGCTGTTTTTCTCCTGATTCCTGTCTGTGGGCTGCTTTCTCCACACTGTAGTCTTAAGTCTAAATATAATCTTCCTTCCCACGCAGGGGACTTGAGGGGAAAAAACATTTAGTAAATAGCTTAAGAAGCGCAGGGATGTGCAGCGTGGCCGAGGTGATGCTCTTGAGGCCGGAGGCTTTGGTTGGGCTGCTCTTGATGCTGGTTTTATCCTGCGTTCGTTTCCAGCTCTTTGCTTTCTTCTGCAGGGGAGCTGGGAAAGAAGCACAAGAAGTGAAAGAAGTTGCGCAAAGCTTTTAACATCTGGCTTTGTGTTGCCTATATTTTCATTGCAAAACTGTCTTGAAAAGAGGAAAAACATGCAAAGGGGACTTCTGCTGCCAGGAAAGCCGGGTATCAGTGTCACCGGCCCAGCAAAGTCCTGCTTTGGGTGGGTCCTGTTTCATATTGGCCCTGGGAGGGCTCAGGGTGATGAGGCCCCTTTCTCGTGTAGGGCTGAGCTTGGTCCTGGGGACAGCAGCTTCATGGGAACAAACGTGCCAAAAAAAAAGACACAAAACCCTCCAAATCAAAAAATATAGCCAAAATGCATGTCTTTCTCATTTCAGATTTTCAGAAGAGCGGACAAAAATGGTAAGTCTGCATCTTTTCACTTGACTTTTTTGATCAAATTTTTGTCCATATTACCTTTTCAGATAGCAATGCCTAACTGGGTTGTTTGGTTTACCAAGTGTTGGCACTGCTACAGTTTGAGCCTCTGCAAAGATGTTCAGCACACGCATGATGCTGGTGTGCAGAACTGCCTGGATTTGAGGTAGTTCTGCAAGCCTCAAAGGAACACTCCAAAAAAAAAAAAAAAAAAAAAAAAAAAAAAAAAAAAAACTAGGTGATAACAATTATAAATCTTGGAATAGCTTTGCCAAACAGCCCCCTTTTGGGAAGATTAATAGCTGATCTGAACATACGGCAGAAGAGCTGGGGCACAACCTCTTGGTTTGGCTCTGGCTGTGCTTTGCAGGGGGATGGCAGCCAGGCACTCAAACTAATTTTTTCTCTCCTGTGTAGGAGTGTTTTTTCCTTTCTCTGTTAATAAACCCACCTCCGGGCTTGTAATCCTCCTAGTCCTGGTAAACAATCCTTAATAGTTTAATCGGCATGTGGCAGGAAAATTGAGGTATGTTGTCTTAAGCTCTTAATTGTGCGATGCTCTACAACTCTGCTTTATCTACTGTGTTCTTTAATCCTCTCATTACAAAGCTATTAATCAATTATATGTTAAATAGCCCAGCAATCACTTTGCAAGCTTAAGACAGTTTTATTTTGACAGAACAGCCTAATTGCTAGTGATTAACTATGAAAAGGTCACCTCGTAAAAGCATGAGATTTATTACTGGGGAATCTCCAGGCCCTGCAGCTGCCCTGTGCCAAGGAGAACCGGATTTGCTTTGAAACCCACTGTTTTTTCTGTTCTTGTGACCTGTGTTCTGCAGGCAGAACTGGCCCCAAGTTGCACTTAGAGGTCCTGGGATCACAATATGTCCGTGGATGTTGGATGTGGCTCTTTCAAGTTGTGCTTGATCTAGATGATGAGTTGGGATGAGCTGACTGGGGCTCCCTGTGGCCTCCCTGGGCTGGAATAGAGCAGGATGGAAAAGCTTCCTCCTGTAGCTGTTTGGAGGTTAGAAATAGCAGGCAGCTATTCCTGCTTGCCTTGTTGATGTATTGAAATGTTTTTAGAAAGTTCCTTGATTAGGACTTAGCATAGTAATTGATCACCAGGTGGTTTTAAGGCTGGGAAGATGTGTGCTCTCTCTCTAAATATATATAATAACATAAATGGTTTGCACTTTTGTAGTCTTGCCTTCGTCTGATCCGAGAGCACTTTGTAAATCTGGGTAATAGCAGAAAGCTTGGACCCACTTCCAGCTCCGTGGATCTCTGGCTTTCCTAGCGCTCCGCATGCTCAGCTGTCTTCCTGAACCCCTGTTAAGTTCACAGCACTTCGTTTTGAAGCAGTGACATCTGTTTAAATCAGGACACACTGTTCCCAAAATAATAAACCCATCAACCCGATGAATGCTGAGATAACGTAGCTGTTGCAAA
This sequence comes from Nothocercus julius, assembly GCA_013398735.1. NCBI lineage: Eukaryota > Metazoa > Chordata > Aves > Tinamiformes > Tinamidae > Nothocercus > Nothocercus julius. Next base: position 391,678 of record VZSV01000216.1, on the reverse strand, counting down.
AGGTGACAGTCAGGTTTGATCTCCAGGCTCTCACCGGACATGATGGTGCTTTTGTCTGCCCTTTAAACCCATAAACTTCCAGCGTGCTCCTAAGCAAATCAGGCTTGACTTTTGTCTTTGGCTTCCTTTAGCACGGCAAGAGCTGGGGGAAGTGGTGGAGCAGGAGCTGCGGCTTCTGCTCAAGGTTTTGAAGCAGAATATCTGATCTGGAGGATGGTATTTTCAAACACTCCTGATCTGCTTTGAAGGGCCCCAATTAAGGTCTGGCACACAGAGCTGCCTGAAGGAGCCGGGGCTGCTGCTCCTCCTCCTGCTGCGTGTTAGGGGCTCAGGGTTTTCTTCTGCAGCCCTCATTAGGGACTTGGTGCTGAGCAGAGCGCTGGGGATACCACTGGTGACAGCTCTAATGGCCCTGCTGTGTGTTGTGGTGGGTGGGAATGTGGGATCCTGCTTTCCAAGAGGCTTTGAGAAGGTGCTCAATTAGAGGACTTATAAAAGCAATTTCTTCTGGAGCTAAAGTTGAGCTGTTTAACTGGGTGCTGCCATAGCAGGAGCATTCACGTGCAGTGTGACAGCCAGCCAGGAGCGCTAGGAGCCCTGTAGGGACCTAGTGGCTGCTCTTGATCCCTGGCTCCAAAACTGAGCCTTATTGGCAACACCTTAGTTGTGCTGGCTGGTGCATTGACGTTTCTGGAGGTGCCCTGGTTTGGGGAGAGCAGAGGTTTGTCACCAAGCCGAGCCTGCCACTGGTTGATGCTGCCAGTTTAGCACCCAGGGCATTCTTTGATCTCTCATTAATGTCTAACGCTGCCAGAGCCAGGAAGCTCTTCCAAGTAGATCCAGCAAATCAATATTCCTCTTGCTAAATTGTTGATGTGTTTTTTTTTTTTTTTTTTTTTTGGCAGAGATGAAATTATAAAGCTCCTGGTAAGGATTTATTGCAGCCTGGATGCCTGTAGTGGTCCAGCAGATTAGATGGGCACAGCTGATTTGGGTTTTGGAGCCTTGGCTGATGGTCACCATCTCTGGGGACACCTAGATGTGCCAGGGGCCCTGTGTGCCAGGCCCAGGAGGCAGCAGAGGAGCCTGTGCATTTGGCATGAGCTTGCCCTGGAATTTTGCTTCTAAGATCTGCTCCCCTTTGCCATGAGTGAGACTGAAGCAGCTTTGGTTTTGTCTCGCCCCCTTGGTGGGGGTGTCTGCTGCCAGCACCCTCCTGGGAACCTTTTCATGCTAGCTGGGCTTCAGTTGTTTGTGTTTCAGTTTAATCACTGGGCTTTAATTGTTGGGTTTAATCACTGTTCCTCCCTACCTGTGTGAAGGGCACATTTTGATTTCTGCTTCTCTGCCCTGGGTCTGGGCAGTTGTCCCTTTGCCCTGGCAGCCCAGCACACACAGGGCTCCCGCACACCTTTAATTAGGCACCTTCCTCTGCTCGGTTGTATCTATCAAAGGTGGTTTATTATAGCTGTTAAAATTAAATAAGACAAAAACTGCATCCAGAACAAATACATTGCTGCAAATAATGCTCATAATTCACTGGCAATTTGTGCTAGACAATTGTGAAAAAACAAGCTCTGGCAGCCCGTGTTCAGGCCAGTGGCCAGGAGCAGCACTAAGTCGTGCATGTGTCTTTCTCCTTATTATCAGTCTCACTCTTTTAAAACCCAGATAACATGCAGCAGAGAGAGGGGAATTATTATTTTGCTGACTTGCAGGAAGAGGGCTATCTGCAGCCAAAGCAAGGCCATATCCAGATCTATAACTTCCAGCAAGTAAAAATGGGGAATGGTGCAATTTGGGCTCTGGTTTGAGAAATGATTCAGCTGGGGTTTTTGGTTTTGTATCCAAGGTTGTATCCAAGGTTTCCTATGTGGATCCCAGCATGGCACGGGCAGACACGAGCACTTCCCCTGCTATGGCATGTGCTGCTTCCTAACCTCAGGCTGTGTTCCCCCCAGTCAGGGCTGGGGACGCTGCCCCTGGTCCCTCAGGGTTTGGAAATCGGAGGGGGAAATGTTCTTGTGGAGTTTAACTGGAAGAAGAGTTGAGCCCAAAGAAGTCACAGAAGCTATGAAGGGGCATATGCATAGTAAGACATATAGCAAGAATAGCGAGAGCCCTGCGAGCAGAGCTGATGATCAACACCAGGACTTGTGGTAAGGAATGTGCCTTGCCAAGCGCCCTCCGTGGGGATGCTGCAAGGCTCGGGCATGACACGGGCGCTTGAACATTTCAAAACCAGTCGTTCCTCCCTAAATGAGGAGCCTGACATTTTAAAGGCCGTCAGCCCTGGGGAAGGGTGACCCCGTTAAGTGCAACGTGCGGTCCTCGAGTGTCCTTCAAAGCAGCGTCTGCGTCGCTGCCTAATTGCCTGGGAAGACTCTTGCTACTGATCTTTCCTGCTGAGACAGGTTTTGAGATGTGCAGGTACTCTGGAAATGGCCAGTTTGGGGATTAATGGGATGTGCTGGTGAAAACTTTGTTGTCCCAGGGTCTCTTGCCCCTGCCCGTATTGGCATGGTGAGACCTCTGCTTCCACCAGCCTCATCCCTTGTCCACGGGCTTGGGCACTTCTGTGCAAAACCAAGATGCAGGGTGATTTATTTTTTTAATTATATCAAGGACCTTAGAATGTGGCTTGTTGAGCTGTGGTCTCCCTTCCCGTGTGCTTTTTCTGACAGCCCTGAGCTGAACTGAGTAAATGTGGTCATAGAGGGGGCAACCAACTAACCAAGGCAATGCAGTATTTTTTTATGTTTCTAAGTCATCACAGAACAGGACTGGTCCATTACAATATAACACAAGTAATAAGTTTTTTTTCCCCCTTTTACCTCCCCTGCCTGCTACGACTGTAGTGTTTGTGTTTTAGCTTGCAGTTGTGTATCTTTTTGTTCTGATCTTTGGGTGTCAGACTGCTAAACCTTTGAGCTAGGCTGAGTATTTTAATGCTTTTATAAAGCAAGAGTAAGGAATAAGTGTTTCTCACAACACCTGTGCTGTGACAGGGCTCTGAGCGGATTTGTACCAGCAGATGCTGGTGCAGAAGCAGAATCCTCTGTGGTGCTAAAGATGGATGAGGTCTAGAATTAGCTGCCCTGTAAGGAGGGGAAAACTGCAGGCAAGAGCAAATCTCTATTCTCTCTTGTGGCAAGATGTCGCCTGAGCCCAAGGACAGTGGGCAGCTTGCAAACCCTGGTAACTTCACCCAGAGCGCTGAGTGCATCGGGGAATCCAGCCTCTGCTAATAGCTGTGAAACAGGTGGATTTGGTGGATGCATCTTGGCCAGTGATGGGTGAAGGAAGGCCCGGAGGGGGTCGAGGTTCTCCTCCTTGAGCCTTGCACACGCACACCTTGGAGGATGCGAGCGGCTTGGCCTGCTTCCTGAGACACTTTCCATGACTAGTTTGGCGCTTGAGCTGCTGGCCACAGATGCATCCAAGCTCTGCTAGTAAATCATGTGCAAGTGAGGAGGTTTTAGTCCAGCATCCCAGGAGACCTCACTGAGGGATAAGCCCATATTTCATATGCACATTTCATGTGAATAACCTGTCTAATGCTTCCAGCAGATGAGCTCTCCACTGGCCCAAGCGCCCTCCTCTGGGGCGCAGGTTTCGGAGCACCGGCGTGAGGGTTGGTAGCAGACCGGGCCGCTGCGGTGAGCAGAGGTGGGATGCTAACGATGGAGCTCGGGTCGAAAAAATGCAGATTCAGCACAGGCAGAGCAGCACATGGCATTAAAAATGCACAAAGCCTCTCTGCAAGCTCAGAGCAATTCTGTCAAGCTGTGGTTCCCCAGTGAGAGGGTCTTGGAGGCCTCTTCCAAGCATGGGCTGAGCCCGTTCCCAGCTCTGCTCCTGGGCAAGCAAATCCAGCTGTTTCCAAGAGCAGCTGGAAAGGGCTCTGCATTGGTGCACAAGTCATGCTGGAGACTGCAGCTTTATCTTTTAAGTTCTTAGTCTTCAAAGGAAAATCCCCCAGGAGGTGTTTTTCTTTCCACACTGTCTCTGGAGCTTCCTGGGCATTTGCTCAGTTTCCCGGTGGAAAAGCAAAATGAAAGTCGGGAGACGATTGTGAGTTTTGGGGGGAAAATGTGAAGATGGAGCTGAACTGAACTAAAACTGAAATACCGCATGTTTGGCATTTTCGCTTGCTCAGTTCAGCAAGTGTTTCCACAAACCCCAGCTGCTCCTTTCTGAAGTTTTGTTTAATTAAGAGCAGAAGTGAGACAGCCCCATTTTCCATGGAGAAAAAGCTCGGGGGCATTTTTCAAACGCCTTCGTTCTTCAAATCCTTTCCTCCTCGTTTGATATGCAGCCAAATTAAAGTGGGCCAGGCTGAAACGCGGGCCCAGCTCTGCTCTCTGCGAGGCTGGGGAGGGCAAAAGGAGCCGCTGGGGAGATGTTGAGAGGGGTTTGCGCTGGGGCTTAATCCGCAGTTTTCCTTCTACCTTTCCTGCAGTTTCTTTTGCAGTTAAATGTAAGCAAGGCACATGGCATGCGGGGATGCTCTGCCGTTCCCAACCTGCATCGTGACCTACTTGTGCAACCCGCGCTCCCTCACGGGGCTGGGGCTGCTGGCTGTGTGGAAGGGTCTGCATGGGGTAGGGTGTGCACGGAAACAGTGTGTGTGCCTGCATTTTATTTATGCCATACCACTATGTATTATGTGCCAAATTATATGCTATATGCCAACTCTATTTTTGCCATGAAGAGGCACTGCCTGCCCTGTCACTCGGGCATGATGAAGAGGAGGGCAAACCTCGTGGGGTGGCCAAGCTTTCATGGGAAAACATCTTTTCCTCCTCTTTCTGTCAGAGCAAAATCATGCGGGCAGGTCCCTAGGCATCTCACTTTCTGCAGGCCGGTGGCGTGAGAAGATCTGTGCATGTTTTGGGCAGCAGGGCCGGCTCATCCCGATGGGCTGCTGTTCCTGGGGGGAACTTCTTGTCCTCGGTGCTGCCGTGGGTGCTCCTCGGTGCCAGCTTTAGGTTTTGTTCAAAACTAGTTGCAAAGGTATCTATTCATAAAGACGTGCTTGTTTAATTTGCTGGAGCAGAAATACATACTTGGCTCTTTTTTCTCCTTGCAATCGTTCCAGAGCAGATGTGCCTTCCCTGCAGGAAGGCTCCACTTCTGCCCTGTTCAGCTGTTTTGCTGAAGCTTCCTGGTGACACAATATGGAAAAGAGCAGCATAGTTTAGTGCGGAGACGTTAAGTACTTTTGACAGGGCTGAGATGCCCATCCTAGCTGGGACAAATAGCAAGATGTGCTTGCTATAGGACTTGAATCCTGTGGAAATAAGAAATGCAAAAGCTAATTAAGCAAGAACCTAAAACCAAGACCAACAGGACTGGATTTAACCAGATTTCCTCGGGCTGCTGTCCCCAAGGAGGCCACCAGAAGGGCTGAGGGGACAGGTGAGGATTTGGGAAGCAGAGATGGACCTTTTCCAAAGTGGCAAGGACCTGTATGCTCAGAAAGAGCCCTTTTGTGCTGACTCCTGAGGAAAAAAGTACCCCTGAAAATAGTTCCTGAGGAAAATCAGCTAGTGGCAAGGAAGTTTTTGGAGAGAGGCTGTAGAACATTTGCTGTAATTTGTCTCAGTGCCTCAAACATCTTTCATGGGAGTTTTGAGACTGTTGATGCTTAAAAAAATGTTTTTTGTTGCAACTGAGCAGCATTGTAGACTTACAATTGCACTTCTTGGCTCAATGGTTAAAATGAGGAAGCTGGTTATTAGTTATGAATTATGAATATTCTAATTTGCTATTCAAGTAATTTCTTTTTGTCAGTGCTGGCACAAGGAGCTGCATGTCCTATATGCTGTAAATTATAATGCAGCAGGATAACTTTTTCTGCCTTCTGAGGATGCAAATAAGCGATCTGTCTTTTGAGGTGGTTTAATTTGCCGTCTCTGTGTCCACACAGCTTGTTAGCTGAACGGAAAGCGGCGTCTGCTGCCAGTGCAATCTGGGTATTGTTTCCCCAGGCTGCAGAAAGGGATGAGTCTGTAGCTCTCTAATCCTTCAATAATTTGCTGCTAATTTGTCAACAGGCAGCAGCTCCAGTGATTACTGCATCCCAATATCCGAGAGGCCTCCGTACTCCTCCTCTTGTCAGGGCTATAAGTAGCCATTTATAGGACTAGTACGGCCAGGACAAGGCTTGTTTTGCACAGGAGGAGCAATGTCATCGCACGCCTGTGCTGTAGGCACCAGGACGAGGTTTCCCATGTCCCGGGCTTTCACATGGCCCAGCAGCACGTTTGGGGCATCAGGAGCCTTCTGGTCTGCAGAGACCTGGCATAGCCCCTCACAAAGCCTTATTCTAAGCCCTTTATTTAGTTCCAAATGCAACTTCTGCTGGCATAGATCAGAAAATCAACTGGTTTAGTTGCATTCACAACAGTGGTTTTGTCACTTTTCTGAGCACTTTGCTTTTCCCACTGTCTGCCCAGGTTCAGTACGGCCCTGCAGTTGGGGCACTCTTGAAGTTGGTTGCGCTACCCTTTGCTTCAGGTTGACTAAAATGTCCTGAAATATCACCCTATGTTTGCTTTTTGGATGTCTCTGATGAAGTGTAAGGCTGGAAACTTCAGTGCTGGCTGCTTGCCTGAAGCTGAGATTTTTCTCGGTGTTTGCTCTAACCCCTTCCCAGCTGTGTCCCCATGCAAAATTACATACATTATGTTTCTAAATTTGTTTTTCTCAGCCTTCCCACTCTGGTGTGGGGACATTAATTTGGCAGAGGAGGTCATCATGATGCTGAGATGTCCCCTTTTGCTGTTCCAGGGAAATAACACCCAAACTGGGCAATCTCTGGGTATTTAGAAGTTGCTCTGAGCACACTTACTCAGCAGTCTTGCTGAAGGTTTGCAGCCCTGTGTGCTGGGACTGCAGAATGTGCTGATTTGCCTTTCTTTGGCTGCTGGGAAAATTGAGGAAAAACTGTTTTTTTTGTCTTTCAGACACACTCTCTACTATCAACTGCTCTTCTGTAAATAGAATGTTTGCTGCCCTCCTCCCTTTTAGGAGAGCTGCCTCTTTGGTTGCTCTGCCAGGAATGAGAGAGGAGAAGGCCTTGTAGAAATTGTGATGTGTTTTGTCTTGTTTTGGGAATGTGTGAGAAATTACTGTCACTAAAGCAATGGTGTTTCCCTACCTAATGCCTTAAGCTAGATATGACTTTATTTAAACCAGCAGAAGAATCTGCTGCCTCACTCTCTTTTCTTGCTTGCTTTTGTCTCCTCTGCTGAACCAGATAACGGGGTGTAAGTGGGATTTATAACTCCGTGATCTGCTCTTCAGAAAACAGTAGCATTTTTATTGTAAATAGGGATCCCCTCCACAGAGATTTTGGAGGTCTATGCAAGGCGCTTGGCCTTCCTCCCCCTTGTGTGCTTCCCTCGTGCCCCGTGCAGCCCCTGCTCCCAGGGGCACCGGACCTCTCTAGCCTCAGAAGGTGCAGGTTCCTGGGAGGTCTGGATCTCTGCCTCATTAATTAGAGCAGTCTCATTACTTCATGGTCATCACTGTAGATGTTCCTGCTCTGTTGTCCCTCTGGGAAGAGTTAAACCCAAACCCTGGTGGTGCCAGGACTTCAAAGCTACCTAAACCAAGCTCTTTGCCAGAGCAGGTGTGCTCTTTTTACTAAATCATCACTAGAAACCCTGGAGGATGTTCAATGGAAAGTGGAGGGAGAGATGCAGCCCTTGGCTTCCCTCCTAGAGCAGCACAGCAGAGATGAAAATGAAATGACCTCTTAGAGGTTCAAGGAGGCTCGAACAACCCATTATACAAGAGAAACTGTCACTGAAGCATCTGAATACTTGGCACAGAATAAACACAGCAAAAAAGGTGGCTTATTCTCTGCTGGTTCATATGTAATACGGGACAAGAGGTCATTTCTGATGAGTTTCTTTTAAGACACAACTGAAATGGAAATTGGTAGGAATTCATTTAAATGATATATCAGGGCCATGGACTTGGTGCAGCAAAGCTTTTCTCCTCCTTCCTTGGGCCAGGGTGTGATAAATTGCAGAAGTGGCATCTTGACTTGTCCCTGAAGAGACACAGTTTTTCCCCCCACTTTTTGGCTGAAGCTGGAGGTTGGTGTGTGATCTGTGGACTGTTCCCAGCCTCCACAGCAAGAACTGGTAGCTTATCAGAGACTTCTTGTTCAGATGAAGGTGAAGCTAACCTGAAGCTCAAGAATTGCCTGCTGTAGGTCCCATCCTCAATCAAGATGAGAGCAGAGGAGCACTTTAGGAGATGAAGAGTATTGCTTTTGACAACTAGAAGTAGACTTTTCCCAGGTCAGTGCTGAACTCAGTGTGGTGCAGGGAACGTAAATGCTGGGAGTTGCGTGTTCTCTGCTCAGGATGAGCAGCACTTCATATCATGTAACTTTTCTATTTACAGCAGCTTATTGATATTCAATCAATTTTCCTGATTTGATTTAATTTCTCTCTTCAGCTAATGCAGCTTTCCTTGTGCTCTGTTTGTACATGAGACAGCAGTTGGATGTTGCCTGAGATGATTACCTGGGAAAGCCAACCTTCCAAATGGTTGCCCCTTTATTTTAGGGCTTGGAGCATTTGCTTGGCTTGATTTTTTCTTGAGTCTTTTAGAGGGATGTGCATGAGTACAGCTTAGTTTGTGGGCAAACACCAGTATCAGGCATGCTGAAAAGCAGCCTGCTGAGTGCTGCTGTTAGGATGGTGATGCTGTTATCGTTTTCTCTTAATTTCTACATCTTAAAGTATAGCTTTTGCTGAGCTTGGGGGAGAAACTGCAGAGAAATCTTCCAAACAAACTAGGAAAGCAGAGAAATCTCTGCCTTTCTAGTAGTAGAGCTCAGTAATAGATTTAAATACATCCCTGACTCCCCGAGCACCTCTATTATGCATGGAAAGAAATAATTAACCTTTCAGAGAATTACTTTTAACGCTCTGCTTTGTGGCTGCATAGACATTAGCTATTTGTTGTATAGGCAAATAACAGCAATAGTATGTAATAATTTAATATGCCTATCCACATATTATTTTTCCTCCCACTGTTTATTTTTAGTGTATTTTCCATTGTTCAGGGTGCTTCTTGTTGAGACTACTTGTCTTTACAGCACTGTATCAGGCAGGTTCTGTTCTCTTCCAGCACTGTTTCACAAGCAGAAAGCTTTTAGGTCAGAATTCACAACCTTTGGGGTTGCTGGCAAACTGAATTGTCTCTGGTCAGCTGCCAGCTGTGCTATCTTTATTTTCCCTTCTGAGCAAATGATTAGTGTGGTTGGAATGGGGGCTCAGTTAATGGAGAGATTGGTGGTGTGGAAATGTGGAGGTTCAGGTGTGACTAACCTTGGAGAAAAGGGGTCTGCAATAAGGCTGCCTACATGATAAGGAAATTTGGAGTATGTAGTGGTAGGGATTGAAAGCAGACAAAGTTTCAGGCACTAGCAGCCTTATAGTCTCCTCTAAACCAGAAATCCTAGTTTTGTACTCTGGTATCTACCACTACTTTGAAGGTTATACCTGAAAACTCTCTTCAGTCAAAGCAATGTAACTGAGCAGCAATGGAGAGAACAAGGCAAATATTTGAACTTGCAGAGAATCAGAGCCTTTGGGAGCATCAGTTCAGTGGTTTGGACTGTGCAGGTCGAGAGATGGAAAACTCTGCCTGGTGGCTTGCCCCTGTGGGACTCCCAGGGGAAGCAGCTTGGATGGGCACATAAGTCAAAGTTGCTAAAAGGCTACGGTTGTTCAGAGTCCTCCATTTAGTAGTACCCTGTGTAAAGGAGACAGGCTGAGGGTAAATAAGCCGAAAAATAACCTTGAGGAAGAAAGAGTTGCCAGTCTAGATGTAAGTTCTCCCTGCTGATGGCCCTGCAGCTGTGCCTACCTCACTGCTTGTGCCATTCCAGATGTGAAGCAGAAGTATTGAAAATAGTTGCTGACATTAATTTTCTTTTTAAATTGAAAGAAAATATTCTAATTAGTGAGATCAAAATGGGAATGTGTTACCTCTTGTTTTCTATTGGAAAATGGTAGACTAAAACAGCTTTGTAGACTTGATTCATCCCCTAAATGTTCAGGTAGCATTTGTTAGAGACTCTATTAAGCAAAAGCTCTATTGAATCTGGGCAGCCTTTTTGTACCCTGGTAAAGTTTGAATCCTTGCATTTAATTCATTAGGGAGCAGGAATTTCTTTGGAAGACATTCAGAAATAGCTGTAATATAACATCCGAAGTCTATATTTTGGGTGAGCACAGAAGAAAAACACTTAAATCAGGTCATTACTGCAGGTGAGGATTATCTGGAAAACTGAAAAATATAAAGCTCCCAAAAGGCTGTGGGAGAAGGTGTGCTTTGTCGGTCTTCTCGTTTCCCTGCCTACCAGCCTACATTTGGTATCTATCTATAGCTGCTATTAAATAGAATTCTTCTAAATCTGGGATGACAAAAGGTTTGATTTGAAGATAAAAAGATGAGCAGCTTGATGAAAACTCTGGCACGTTAACCTGAGCCTCCAGCAACGCCCGTTATTTCCGGTGAGAAGAAGGATTAGGTTTCTGACTACAGCAGGAATCTTTACTTGCCCAGACCAAGTTTCCTGTGGAAGATGGCCAGCCAAACTGTGCTTGGCGTATGCAGTGTTTCTCAATGCTAGATAAGATTTGGATTTAGATTGCTATTTAATATCTTATGCTGTCTGATGTGGTCTTTTTGAAGTGGAAGTTATTCCCTTCACATTTTTAATTCAATTGAAAAGATTAACCCTTGTGTAAAAGGGAGAGTCTGTCTTGCTTTATGGTTGCCAGTGAAGGATTTGAAAACACTTCCAGACTTGGCACAAAATTGGATCACTTGCTGCATGGCATAAAGCAAAAGAACAAAATTGACCTAATATTTTGTTTGAACTCCATACTTTGATACCTAGAGAAGTATCTTGAAGTTGCTAAAAATGAGCTGATCTTTGTTACTAGGGTGAATGACTCGCAAGGGGTGTTGACAGTATCTTTAAAGGATAATGTTGCATTTCCTGTGTGCAACTTATGCCTTTGTCAGGCCTGGCCTGAAAGTAGGAAGGGAAGATGAGAATTTTGGAAAGGGCAAAATCCCAAAGGTTTGTGTTAACACCTGGATGCAGATAACTTGCACCCAAGGCAGCAGACATTGACCTTATCTTCAGCTGATGCCCTTGTAAGTGTGTGTGATGGCAATGTCGAGCTGTGTCTCAGGTCATCCATGTGCATCCATTGATGTGCTGCCATCCCTTGAGAAAACATCTGGGCTGCATATTAGGTAATGTATACGCACACCAAAGTAATTTTGGAGTTGTTCAGCAATTTCCTTCCACTAGAAAATTACTCTAATTCTAATTTCCCTTTAATGATGTGTGTCACTTCTTGTTAGTGAAGGTGTTTGCAGGAGCCCCACTGCAATGATGAGGGCACCTTCTACCTTGTGAGGAGACACAGCTATGTGAGATGCTCTTCTAACACGGCAACTTGTGGCTTTCATGGGGTTTCACAGCTTTATCTGAAGTTTGAGATGAATTTCCAGGCCTGATTTCAAGTAAATTCAGTTGCCCCTGAAGCAACACTGCTATACAGAGTGAAAGTAGGTGAATATTTAAGCTGGTTGCTGTATGACTGTGAGTCCCAGTTCCAAAAATGAACCTACAGATGTTTTTTGGAAGCGGATCAAGGTGTTTGGCTGCAGTGTCCCTTTTTCTGTCGATTGAAGGGCTGTGCAGTGCCATGCAAGTTGGTGGCCTTGGGGCATTGCATGTGATGTGCTGTTAGATTGATGGGATCTGCTCAGCTGTGAGGGACATGTCAGCAGCTCAGATGTGGGATGACCAGGCAGGTCAGTGGCCTCCCCAAAGACAGAAATTAAGATGTAAAAATTCCTCAGGACAGTATGTAGATGAAAATAAATGGTCAAAGAAAAAAAAAAAATCCAAACACTTTGAATTCTTCTGAAAGTGGCAGGTGAAAAGGATTTCTCCTAGCTGAGGAGTCTGCTTGCTTCTGCATCCTTTTCCCACCTGTGTTGAGTACGACTTTTCCTTGCAGCTTTTCCGTGAAGTGCAGGTCCAGGTACCTGGGGGTGTTTTTTGGGTACAGCTGAGGTCAGAACCGTAGCATGGGCAATGGGACAGATGAGCTGTGGGCCACCAGCCTTGGATGTTCCCACTGGGACAGTCCAGTGCAGAAAGCTCAAAGTGGGCCCAACCACCTGAATGGGGAGCATGGATATCTGCACATTCATCCCTGCCTTCCCTCCCAGAAAAACAGAAATTAGTTGTCATTCTTATACAAAAGCCACAATAATCCAATAGCTCTGGGGCTTGAATGCTAAGCAGGGTTAAAAGTATTTTAGAAATCATGTGGTGATAAATATGAATAATAAAATACGTTCAGAATATAGCTGGGTAATGATGCTTGGATGCTAAGCAAGGACAAAAGTGTTAGAATGTACGCAGTAGTAAAAAATAAATAAAATATGTTTATAATATAGCTAGGTAATATATGAGCAGTGTCAACTTGATATAATTTTACGTAGACTTAGTGAAATTGCATTCAGAAAAGTCACATTATCTTGTAGCTGCTTTAAGCTATTTCTGCTGCTGAGAGAATTTCCAAAAACTTAGCTGTCAAATTAGCTGCATTTTGGACAATTTATGATCTCAGCTTCATTTTCCCCCTGCTGCATTAGACTGTGAGAGCAATCTGTAAAGCTGCCTGTAGCCTCCTCGGATTTTTTTTTCGTGGCAAAGTGACAATAACAACGTCCCAGCTGGGGCTCTCTGTTCTCGGTTATTAGTTGCAATATTGGCAAGTCATAGTCCATGGTTTGTCTTAGCTGCCAGCTGAAGTGTTTACCAGGCTTAGAGGGGGGCTGAGCAGGTGAAACTACTCTGCCTGCCTTTAATGTGCTAAAAAAGCATTAGAAAACTTTAGTGGTGCCTTTAGAACTTGAAATTAAAGAAATTTTTTTTCTTTAAAGAGATCAGGTATGGAATGTCATTTTTTTTTTTTTTTGTGATAACTGTTATCAAAAGTACAAGTAGATGTTTGTTTTAAGACAGATGCCTCCAGAGGAGTTCCTGCCGAGGAATATGCGGGCTTGGCTGAGCTGTATGACTTGCGATGGCTGCTCCAATACAACATGTGCCTGCTCCTTTGGAGACTTGGTATCTCTAGCACTCAGGTCTATTTGGCAAAAAAAGCAGGCTTTGAAAAGTCTTATCTGCTCTTTGTAACTGCAGAAATTTCTGTTTTTAGGAAATAACCCTTGCTTTTCTGCGACTTTCCAGATAAGGCTGTTCCTGGGGCACTGTGTCTCCGGGCTGTGTGAGTGCTTATCGTGATGTGCACTGGCTTTCGAACCTGCGTGCCAGTGAAGTTGTGCACAATCCTCTATACAAGATTTTCTGCTCTTTTAATTTTAACTTTCAAATTCCAGCCTGGTCTGCTTCCTCTTATCACTTGTTCCCTGAAGGCTTCCATGTCTTCTAGGCTCTAGCAATGACCTGCTTCCAGGCTGCTTTGAGGTTGCAGATATGCAGCTCAAGCATTATTTTGTTACTCTGGAATGCTTTTTCTTTGTGTGTTTGCAGCCAAGGAGTCCAGCTTGTATTAAACAGTGGTCGACTTTAAGCTGACTGGCACTCCATGCTCTTATTTGTTGGGGAATGAAAATCTCTAGCAGTACTTGCTACTCAAACTTGCACTCTTCCTATTCAGATCCATCCCAAGGGGCAGGGGAGGTCTCCAAAAAAAAAAAGTGAAGTAGAATTTATTGTCACTTCTTCCTCTAGATCCATCACTGCTCCTGCGTTCCTCCTTATTGTTACAAACCACAGGCTATTTGTATTCCAGGCTTCAGCAAGCCTTCAATGCTTAAAGAATAATGCCAAATCTGTTACCCTCCGTCACCAGAAGATTGCCTCTTAAGTGTTACTGAAGAGCCGTGCCATTGCATATTTTCTCTTTGTAGATCTGCTCTTGCACCTTGAAGAGCAAATGTGATGACTGCTGACCATATGTGCACTTGGTTTTAGCTATCTGCCTTTGTCTGGTCTACCCTCAGCTCCAAAGAAATATGGAAAAGCAGCCCAGACAGCTGGGCACACTCTATAGCTGTTGTGCTGCTCTGAAAATTATACCCCTTCCATCCATTGCTGTTCTAGTTTTTGTTCTCCTGCTGCGTAGTTTTGTGTGGCTGCCAATTACAGAGGTGGCCTAGGCTCAATTTGTCACTCTTCTAACTTCATCTGTGTCAGGCAGGGAAAAGCAGCCTGGCTTTTGGCAATATAGGTATATTTTAAGAGCAGGGAGCTGACTTAGTTGTGGAGGAAATATTGACATGTGTGGGGAGAGGTGGCCAATTTTGTCCTCCAGCATTGCTTCCTGAGAGAAGCAACAGGGTTTCTAATTGATTTGATTAAATAATAAATGAAACTTCTGCTGCAAAGTAAGCGGCATTTCCAGGCCAGGTACCTTCTCTTCTGTGCATGTGTGTGGAAAGGCTCTCGGCAGTGTGTGACACTGGGATGCTTGTCCCATGGGATGCCCCACTCGTGTGTGGCATCTTCATTAACCGGGAGGGCTTGAAAACACCCAGCCTCTTTCCTTATCTTTAGTCAAGGGTTGTTAACAGTGCAGACGATGTATATGCAAAGTTTAAGGCCAAATTTTCAAATTCGCAGACTCTAAGAGCAGAGATTCTTTTCTGGGCATGGACTATCTGCAGGGAGAAACCTCTGAATACCTGCCTGGAGAGGGGATTAGAAGAAGCATTTGCCAATGAGTAGCCCATGTGGAGCTTGCTGGTAAAATCACTGCGAGTCAATATGTGGGAGGCCGGTGCCCAGGAGGTCTCTCTTAAACCTCTGCCTTGTCATTCCTTTGCTTGCTGGTGGCTCTGCCAAGAAGCGCCCGGCAAGCTGTAGCCCGTATGGCTAGGCAGATGGACCCGGTGTGTCATTAAGTCCCTTCAGAAGGAAAGGCACAACATTAAGGTGACACAGTCCATGTGTGGTTAAACAGTAGACAGCTGAAGCAAAATGAATCTTGCTTGGTGACTGCTATATTGCATTTTGGTCCAGAATTTGGAGGTCCACTGCATAGAAGAGTCCTGTTTGGATGGAGATGGTAAAAGCTGCTCTGGGCCTGTTCCTTCTAGCTTTGGTATATGTGTTTTATGACCCTTAATGAGCATCCTGCATCATCTGGACACACTATAGGCAAAAGGCTCTGCCTGAACGTTGCTGCTCTGTTGCCACGATGGGATCCTGCCCTGTGGGGGCCGGGGGCTGTCCCCACCTCAGGGTTTCCTTGCTACACAAGCTGGTCTTGGGTATGGGTGGCTCTGCCAGCCTGTGTCCCTAATGCCTGCTGTGTTGCTGCTTGCAGATGATGGGAAGCTGTCCCTGGAGGAGTTTCAAGCCTTTTTTTCTGATGGGACCCTCAACGAGGAGGAACTGGAGAAGCTCTTTCACACCATTGACTCAGACAACACCAAGTAAGTGGCTCACGCTGGCCCTCCCTTTCCATGTCTTCAGGCCATGTTGCGCTGTCAAATCAAGGAAACTCATTTTCTGCTAACATTGGCTTTCCTGATTTAAAATTTCATGGCTCTGTACCTGCCTCTGCCACATACCCATCACTACCCTCTCTGACCATGTTTCTCTTTGGGATCTGAGATGTTTGTGAGTTCCTTGACACCCACATAGTGCTGAAGTGGCTCGTGATGAAGGCAAAGCGCGGGGTCCCTGGTGTCCTGCTGGGTCCCCTGCCAGCGAGTAGCAGCTGCGCGTGGGCACGGATGTGAAGGACGGAGCCCATGAGCTTTTCTTCTTTCTGAGAGGAGCCAGTCTTCAAAAGCGTGAATAGTGAGGCTGTTTGAAAATATAAATTAAAGTCAGCCTTGAGTCATAGTCTAATATGACTCTAGTTCCTCTAGAGAGAAAATGTCTGTCCAAAACAGCACATGAAAAGAGAATCCAGTTTCACATGAGAAGTTGCTCAGTAAATGCTTAAAAAAATAACCTGGTTGCCTCCTGCCACCAGGGAAACTAAGGCTGACCTAGGTGAATCCTGGGCTGCGTAGTGGGACCGAATAGTGGGACTCCATAGAGTTGTTCCCAGATTGTTGGAACAGTCATCCAATTTTATTCCAAAAGCTTTCCAAAACTAGTTTAAATTTCTTGTTTTTTTTCGTGAAAATTGAGTGCTTGCCATATTCCCATTTGCGGGACAATCTGAAGCAGAGCTACCCAAAGACTTCGAGTATCTTCTGAGAATGTGCCCCTACTAAATGTTGTGCGAGGCTGTATGTAGCATTGCAGAAGAGACTGAGCTGCGCACTTTGCTATGTTGTCTGTTTGACCAAGATGGTTGGTCTGGTCTGCCGTGGCTCCGCTGGAGTTACAGGTGTTATACCTAGCATGTAGTGCAGTGCAGGACTCATTGTTGTAGCAATAAATCAACGAGCAATGCAACTTCTGGGATTAGAAAGCGGAGAACTTTACAAATATTTTTATGTGTGTATGTGAAACAGTCAGCCGTAGTATCTCCCAGGATGTTCCTCCTTGGGCTTCTCTTCATAGCGCCAGCGATGTGGGAACAGACTGGGCTGGCCGGGATTGGGATTAGGGGTGTGAAGCAACTCTGTGGTGACCATGACTCTTCTTGGTAGCTCCTGCACATGAGCAGTCCCGGCAATTCACTCGTGTGTAAATTTTGCCAAGTTGGCTCCGTCTCCTCCTCAATACCCATGAAGTTCCCCTACTTCCACAGAGCTATGGAGCATCTGCTGTTCTTGGCTGGAAGAAAAAGCAATGAGTTGGTCATGCTTCTGCGTTACGTCTTTGCATGAATTGGTTTATTGATTCGGAAAGCATAGGTCCCCACATCAAACTCACCAGATTGGGGGAAGAAAATATTCCTCATTTTCTATCTCGGTCTCCAGAAAACCTATTTCATGGTGGGACTTAAACAAAAGTGCAGGAGTGAATTTTGCCATAAACTGAATGGAAATGAAGATAAACACCTCAACATACTCTTTGCTGGGCTGTAGCCCTGAGGCTGGTGGGAAGCTCCCTGGTCCCTGGCTGTTTTCCTGTAGTTGGTTCCTGCTATTTCCTAAATGGTTTCTACTGACTTCACTTAAGCACTTCACTTAAGCTTCACATAGATTATTGACTTACTGATAATTAGCAGGGAGTTTTACACAGGGCATTTAAATGACAGACTGCAATACCATGCTAGTGCCCTCTGTGTTCTTCCACATTTTCCATTTTACAGTGGAAGGTGGGGACAAAGTTTATTTGCAAAGGCTGCTTGAATTAAAATTGCTTGCTCATAAAAAGGGCAGTTATTTCAAATCTACCTTTAAAAATAAACTTCTTTTTTTCTGTGCACTTTTATCTGTGTTCATTTTGTTTTCTTAGTCGGCAAAATAGTTTGCTTTTGAAATTGCATTACAGCTGGAGTAGCTCTAGATGAAGAAAATTATGCTCCTGTTGATTATTAATGATTACTTTAACCTGCTAAATTACAAAATGCTGATTCAATTTTGCAGACTATTTTTAGGAACAGTCTTACTGGAGTAGGCAAAGCGAATGTCTATATTAGCTTTTTTGATTTGCACTACCTGGGGAGATGGTGAGAAGGAAGAAACATGGGCTGCTGAAGGGAAAATGAGGATTGGTTTAATGATGCGGGAGTATCGTAGCTGTGTTTTGCTTTCCAGAATGGCAGTCCCTTAGCGAAATACCTTGTCAACAAGGTGCAATAAGTGGGATGCTTCATGGAAATGAGATGTCCAAAAATAGCCTGAGGTCGTAATGAAGCCTGTTCTTTCTCCCTGACTGCATGGAAAGTGTTTGGAGGAGGTTAATGATGTGGCATGACGGGCAAGGGCCGCCACCATGGCAGTGGTGTGTGAACATATGTGGTAACGGGACAGCACTGATGCTATTGCTGCAGACCTGAAACTCATTTAGTGTATTAGTGTTTCCCAAGATTAGTCCTCTCCTGAAGCCAGCTGAGCATCCTTAGCTGAGACAGGTCCTGTCTGATGCTCCTCCTTTTCCTGAGAAAAGTCCCATAGCTGCAATGATGTTGGAAAGCTAGAGGAGGCTCCTTGCAGTACATGGATTATGCTGTAACCCACATGATTGCTAGTTATTTCATCTGGAAGTAAAAATGTTTAAAGATTCTCGTGCATTTCAGTAGTTTTTGGCAACATCACATTCAAAGACCTTGCTTAAAAGTCATGATAAAGTGATATTTTTCTTTCCATCACTCTTGCTAGCTGCCCTGCTTCCCTCCTTCCTGCCTGAAGCGTGAGACCAAGAGCGAGCTCAAGGGGTGTTTTTCCACTGTTGTTGTTAACTGATTTTTTCCAGAGGTTTCCGCAGGGCTTTATGGGAAAGCTTCCTGAAGAGTGATGGGGTGATAATGATACAGTGCTAATAATATCAGTGATACTGCAATTGTGTGAATTGTATATCAACACACATGCATATTTGTGTGTGTGTGTGTATACTTGGTTTGGTGACAGAATAGGGCTTTAGAAAACTTCAGTTTTTCACCCGGAAAGTTGTATTTGGAGAATAATTTAACCACTTTCTTACCTTTTCCAAAGATATAAATGGTTTTTTAGAAGGAAAATGTCACTGAAAATGGAAAGTCTTAAAAAGCTACAGTTTCAAGGATGACAGCTGAAATGTTCTTGAAGAATGGACTGATGAAAGGTGCCTTTTGTGACCCACATTTCCTATCTTTTTCCAGCTAGTTCCTTGAAACAGCATTCATAACCCTGCCCTTAGTGCACGGTAAGTGGGCTGCAGTGGGAATAGGTGGCTCCAGGGATGTCTGGTGGAGGCATCCCTGACTGGGATGCTCAAGTGAACCCCAAGTCTGCTTGCTATGTGTTGGGCTGACAGAGCTGACCCTAAGCCAGCAGGTCAGTGTTAACGGGAGTCTTTGGGTAAATATTTGAATAAGTCTGCAGATGGTGCTTTACCCCTTGAACCTTTTGCTGGCATAAGCTGTGCCTTGCTAGCTTAGGATATGGATGTCCTTGCACTGGCCAGACAGTAGGATGCAGGCAGTGCTTGTGCAGGTGTGCACATGTTTATGTGCATGAGTGTTTGCAAAGCAGTGTTCAGAATGTAAGCCTGTGAGATTATGGTTTGCTCTTTGAAGTTATAGCCCTTCAGGAGCCTGAGGACTGTGTGGTGGCATCGCCTTGGCTCCTGGCTGTTCTTCTCCAAAAAGACTCCACCCTGAGACTGGATTCTTTTGCTTTCTGGCTTGTTTCAGAGGAACTAAGTAGTTTGGCAGGAGTCCTCCAACCTGCAGGGTTGTTGAGTCCTCCCCCTGCCTGGGGCATGTCCACTTGCCACACTGATGGCCCAGCTGGGAAGACAACAGTCACTAGCCATGGCTTGCCAAGGAAAAACAGGGCTTTGCATCCCCTTGTCAAGATGAGAAAGTGAAGGCCTGTCAGTCCTTGGGAAAGGAGAAGGAGGTCAGGCATGGCTGTTGACCAAACTAATTTAGTCCTTGCGAGGGATTTTAAAAACTCCTTTTGTATCTCATACATTTTTCATAGCTGCAGAGGACAAACCTTTGGGGAGAGATCTGCTCACTGGAGCAAGACATCTGAGCCGAGCTGTACGTGTCCGCCAAGAACACGGCATTAGCATTTGACTGCATTGTCATTTATTATCTCAGCTAGGCTTATAGCTGTTATTTTAATTACTTTATTTTCACCCCCTCTCTAAGTGAGCTCTTCTCTCCAGTGACAAATACTAGGAAAGACTAGAGCTTGCATGTAGTATAATTGAAAGAAGTAGCATTTTTTTTCTCAGCTCTTAACAGTTCCCACATCCTGTCACTTTCGCTGGAGGATTGTCACAAATGGAGAATGGGGAACAACTGGGTTTTCCAGCATGTGAAAATTCATCAGGCTGTGATCTGCTCTCCATGGGGGTTGTGTAGGGCTGCATCCTCAAGGGAGCGAGGATGGGAGAGATGTAAGAAATGCGACTGGGTGCTGTTGGGTATTGAACAGCCACCTTTCTGGAAATATGGAACCACCTTCCTCCCCCAGTATGGGTATTCAGCAACCACTGAGAGCTGTATAATAAATGAGAATAATCTGGGTTTATTCTGCAGCACAGGAGGTGCAGGAGGACTGGATGTGATGGGACATAATCGAGGCAGCAAAGAAGGTCAGTAACTTGTCCTATGTAGGAGGTGGTGGAGGCAGAGCTGTGCGGGAGGCTGCAGCGAGGGGGCTGTGTAACGATGCTGGCAAAGTGGCACTAATTAGTGCTGCTGAGAAGTGGAGCACGTTAGCCCAGGCGGTGCCGTGCCAGCGCAGCTGTGCTGCTTCCCGCGCTCCGCTCAGCTTGAGCAGCCTGGGGTACATCAAATCTCGGTGGAGAGAAGATGGGGCTCCAGGGGACCTGTTTTATGCCCTGGCTACAAGGCTTCTCAAAGTGTTCTTATGGCTGAAATGAAGGAGGCAAAGAGGGAAAGAAAGACCTTTAAGGTGGAGGAGAGACAGGTGGTGTTCGTACGCAGGATCAGGGAACCTGTGGGACACGTGGATCCCAAAAGCGGAGGATGATGAGCAGTTGATGCCGGGTACCCTTAGCTGGAATTTTGCCTCTCCAGGCAATGGCACTGAGCCACAAGCCTCCTCTGCCCTGTGAGCAGCTACTGTGCACATGGACCACCTGAGCCAGGCCCTGCCCTTGGTAAAAATCCCAGGGTATTTGTGTTGTCCCATTTTTGTTTATTATGTCGCACACTTGCATCATCTGTGGCTTTGTCCTGGCCAGGTGAGCTCACCTCGCCTCCTTCATACCTTGACCCACCGAGTGGTGGGCAACGGGAGGCAGAGTTAGCCTGGACGTGGGACTGTGCAGGAGCCCGTGGGGGTGGCTGCTTAGGAACATTTGCTAGCCGGAGGATGCCCTGGCTCCCTAAGAGCCATCCCAATCTTCCTGGCAAGGGCAGAAGCAGCGCCTGCCCTGAGCTTGCTGGCAGCGTGAAGGGAGCTTGCCCTTAAAGATGAGGGGAATGGGGCCAGCTCTGATGGCTCTGTCTCCAAAGGGTTATTCCCAAGCTGTGCCTTGTCACTAGTTGAGCTGCATGACACCAAGGTCCAAATGTTGAGAGGCCTGTGGCCTTTTCTGTGTCCCTAAAAGGACAGTGGGTTGTGGCATAGCAGAGAGCCAGCAAGATTTTGTGCAAAATTGTTTTGGGGTCATGGCTGAGTATTCTGTACTGGCAAATGCTCTGGGTCAGTTCTGCAGTTTGTCTTGAATAACAGCCCTCCTGAAAGGGCAGGAAAAGCGTGGGAGGAGAGCAATGAGAGAGACACAAGATGAAAGAAGCTCTTTGGAGATGGACTGACTGAGCACTCATGAACAAGGGCTCCAGAGACCTGAGAGGATCTGAACGGCATTTCCAGCACAGAGTGACTCCATGTACTAGGAGTACAACTGTGGACAAGGCCTCAGAGCAGAGGCAAAGCTGGAGGGGCCTAAATCTGTACTCCTAGATGTGCTGGCAGCTGCATATGGCTCTCGGTGTCCCAGAGCATGACGCGGTAGTGTTGGGGGAAGAAGAGATCAGTGAGCCAGAGCCTGATCTTGGCCCATAACCAAGGGTTCACCCCTTGCTGTGTGTAAGGGTAATGTAAAGAGGCTGCTCCCTTCCAGAGATGTGTGACTAGTAAATCCTGGGATTACTGGGAAGAACCTTTTCTGTTGTTGTCCTGCAAAGAGAGGTTTCTGTGACCGTGTGCATCATCCTTTCATAGGTGCGTCAAATTAAGTTCACCTGTTTTTTAAACCCTTGTTTTCACTAAGCAGTTTTCCCAAAGCTGTCTTTAGGAAAAGGATAGCATCTTCCCCTTCCTTCAGTCCAGCTTTTCAAAATTAGGAGTAGCGACTTGATAAATTGCTTCCTTTGGCAGCTTACTGATGTTATCTGCTTTGGCACATGCTATACCTGGTCCCACCACGAGGAATTTGAGTGGCTGCAGTTAAGAAGGAGAGCTGTTGGTGGCGAGGGGCTGCTGCCGAGGAAACTGGGGCAATTGCAGATCCTGTTCAGCCTTGAGTTGTCATGGTTGGGACAGCTGTTCCTTAGGGCCCTCTCTGTAAGAGCTGCTTATTTAAGGTTGATTGATACAGAGCAAATGAGGAGGGACAAGTCTTTATTTCACTACCTGTTAATTTTGTGGGAGAAGCTGTTAAGATCCTGTTAGTGCTAATAAGGAATGTGAGCAAGAAGGAGGTTCCTAGGGCTAGTGCAGCTGTAACTGGCTGCTGGTGGTCCTTCATCCTTCAGCGTTCCTGTTGAAGGAACGTATGTGTGTCATGGCCTGCATGGGGATCCCTCCAGTGAGGCCATTGAGATATTTGTCCTTCTTGCTCCTGGGACGAGTGATTCAGTCTTCAAGATGCTGAAATGGCAGGTCTGTCTTAATCAGCATGTTCTCTGTCCTTTGAACATGGAGTGTTTTCAGGTCTCTCGAACAGGGCTCGTTGCTTGTGTGGAAGAATCTTGTTCCCTAGCTCAGCTGTGTTGACACCCAGATGGTGAGATTGCTTCAAGTTTGACCCTGTGCAAGGCTTGATGCTTGCTGCAAAGAAGCTTAATGGCCTAAAATGATGAGCAGCCTCCAAAATGTGGGAGGAGATGCTGTCAACGGGGGCTGCTGGTGTAAGTTGAGAGGCCAGGCAGATGTCTGGCAAAAGTTGCTGAAGGAAGGAGTGTTGGTAGGAGCCCTGCAGCTCTCTGTGCTCCCTGAGCTGTGCAGACTTCTCTTTTGATCTTGCATACAAGAAATACAGTGTTCTAGTGGGGCCAGGGAGAAATGCAAAGTAGCTAAAATCTGCTCCAGAATATGAAGTAGGGAGTAGCTTCCAAACAAGCATCATGTGGTAGGTTAAAGCTATACACTGTGCTTCAGCTGGCACCCTGGGCAGAAAAGGATCTTGACAGCATCGTGAGGGCAATTCTTGCTCGTGACCAAGCTGTTCTCAGCACTCTCCTTCCACCAAGCGTCAAAGGATTGCTCTCTGTTTTGTGTAAGTACCTATTATATGCCCCTCATTAGGTGACAAACTCAACCCATCGGCCCCAGAGCACTTTTGTTACATAAAGCCATGATTTCATATCTCCTTCCCATTGATGCCGTCTCCACCCTTATAGTTATAAAAAAAGCTGTTTCCCATTGCTGCTTATATTTTTGTCTCTTATTCTCATTTTTTGCTGCCTGTGCTGGGATGCAAGTCTCAATTTTTCCAGCAGTTTTCTGTAGCTTTGACTATTCTTTAATCTTGTACGGCACAACAGAGACTCGACAAACTAATTGTTCAGAGCTCAGCCCAAGGATGTGCTAATTGCCAAAAGCAAATGTTGAGACACTGAGAGCATGAATTAAAATTAAATCAGCTTCTTCCTCCTTTTATATCTGGTGTTTAGCTTGGTTTCACTGAAGCTGTATGTAGAGCAGGAAGCACCCAAAAGAGTGCTAGACTGGGGGATGTAGGAGAGAACTGGCAGGGAAAACAAAAGTAGAGAAAGACAGAAATCCGTGCTCTTTTTCCTTGTATTTTACCACTACATTTGTTTATCCTACTATTAAAACAAACAAACAAACAAAAAAACCCACTTTATTTCAGTCTTAAGCCCCATAGCAGAGCCTGTGCTGTAGCAATGAGGAGCTAGATGCAGTGGTACTTGATCCTGGAATACTACGCAGTGCTGCTCACTTGCTCCTTCAGAAAAACCCATGACTACATTTGCAAGACTGGGGCTTAAACCAAAAAGCTACCCACTGTTTGAAAGCCTGTATCATTCAAATGCTAGTATTAGACATTTTTGTCACTTCCCAGCTTTTAATGCAAGATCTTGATATGTTTCTCTTCCCAGAAGAGCTCTAAACAATACAAAAAAAAAAGCACTGCAGCATGGAGTCAAACAGTAAAAACCTAGTGACTTTCATTGAGACTTGTTTTTCCCTTGAGTGAGGACAAAGCAGGTGCTCGTTGGTGCACTGGGAGCTGCTTTGCTGCAGGAAATGCCCGTGTGCCTCACAGCTCTGATTCTGTGACTTGCTATTTATCCTGCGCATGATCAGGACATGCTTTTTAAAGCAAGAATACTCTATTATATTTAAACTGAAAAGTGCTAAAATGTTAAATTGAAGCAAGAGCCTTGGAGCGGCAGCGCTGCAAGGCAATCCAAGTTGTGTGTTTGTGGATCAGTAAATGAAAAGATAATAATTGAGAAGCACAGTGCCAGGCTGGGATGTCTTGTAGCTATTTGAGCACAGCTGCCAAGCACCAGCCCTGGCCGTGCATGTTCCTTTGCGTAAAGGAGAAGCACGGTATGAGTGACATCAAGAAGCATAAGCCAGCATTTCGAAAACTTCAATACAGGCAGAAAGAACAAAATCCACCAAGCGTCTCTGCTCTTGAGAGACAAATAATTGGAGCCAGACATATAATTTTTACGCAATCATTCTGTTCCTTTCAGAAGAGACTTAGAGCTATCTCTTGAATTGCTTAATCAAAATCTCAGCTGATTATGTGAACGTTAGTGTGGTTCCCAGGGAGCTAACTGAGAACATTTAATATCTGAAAATGAGGTTGGCTTCCATGGGTGCATCCATCCCTGTAGAAAATGCTTCAGCCCCCATGCTGAACCCACTGCACGGGATCAACCCTCCAGTGCAAATAGGTAGGATTAGTAGGGAGAACAGGAACAAAACACTCATCATTTTTGTTCCTTTTCCCCAGAGGACTGACCTAAGAGGACTGATGAAAAACATCAGCAGCTGAGTCCTGCTGCTATGATATCTCCTTCAGAGTAGACCAGAAGATGACAGGCTGGACACAGGACAACAGTAGGACACCAGGTTGCTGTATAATAGCTCGTGTGCTGTCTGATTGCACCAGATTTGGGGCAATTTCTCTCTGCAACCGGCTTTTGTTGCTGCTGTTGCTCTCAGTTCCTAGGCTTCATCTTTTTGTGATAAACCAGTCTCCCAGATTGAAACCATTCTTTGCCTTCTTGTATTTTTTTCCTCCCCTAATTTATCCCCCATCAAGGGGAACCTTATTAGCCAAACCAGCATAGTCACAGTAAATAACTCGGTAATAAGGTTGATGTTACAGAATGGTCCGAATCCATCACAAGTAGCCGGTATTTAAAAAGCGTGTCGCGAGGCTGATCAATTTTAATGGTACAATGACAGGATGGATGTATTGTATGTGAGATGTGATTGCTGTGCTTAGGGTTGTTGTGCAATGCATTGGAAAGCCCAAGGGCTCAGTGTACAAGCAGGCTGTGATGCTGGACGGAGACCAAGGTGATGGGCTCAGCACAGAACCTGGGTGCCAGAATTAAATAATCCAGTTTCTTGATGAAACACTATAAAAATATTGAAGCCATTCTGCTCAATTTGAAGATGTGCCTTGCATTTCCTCCAGCCTGGTTGTTAATTTTCTTGTGAATAGGCTCCCTTAGGAGCATTTCTGAAGTAGTGGTGTTAAAGCAGATACATGAGGCTCATTTGAGACTCATAAAAGCAATTCACACGGGCGAGCTGGTGCCAGCACTAACGCTGCCAGCAATGAACATTTTGTAAGCGTTTTCCTGGCTCAAGTGTGTTCACTTTATTGTCTTATGAATAAATTCCCTAGGAATTTCCCCTTTCCTGGGACAGCGCTTGCTTCCTGCCGCCAGCTCGCCCAGACTCATCGTGCCTGTGCGGCATCCCGAATGCCAAATAATAACCTTCTGGTGGCAATATGTGATCCTATTCCACACTCTGGTGACACTTGGCTGGTTTTGGGGCCAATTTTACTGCAAGGTATTTCCTGTAGCAGACAAAAAATTGAGGGGGGGGGGGGAAGTGACTTACTCTGAAAACTCTCTAGGCTACTGGCTAAGTTACTTGTAGGCTCTCATTAAACCTTATATTTTCTTTGATGCCTCTGTGGCAGAGTAATATTTCTTAGATCAAGGCATCTATCTAAAAAAAAAGGTTGAGGACTTAAATGCAATTTGTTAGGGATTAGGCACATAGCAAGCATTGAAAGTGTCCAATACTGTGCTAAATGTCTGCCTTATTTAAGGTAATGACTGTGCTTGGAAACCAACTGTTGGGTGAAATGCAGTAAATTGGCATCCCTGTCCTTTCAGTCACGGTGAGGCGTCTTGGCCGCGTTGCTGCGCACTTGCCACTTGCTCTGCTTCCCGGCTGCTCCGAATCCTGTGCGGGGCGAGTACGTCTGGCTATGCGTGTCCCTGACTGCTGCTCAAGTGCCACAAGAAATATGTTGCAGATTTATCTGCTGCAGGAAGCAGGGACATTTGGCAGCAGATAGAGACCGTCCTTTAAAGCAAGGGACAGGTGGTTGCCAGAAGCCTGGCTGCCAGCTTTGCACACCTACATAAATTAAGGTCAAACCTGACATATGTTACGAATACTTGTCTGCCTCTGTCACTTGAAGCTGCAGATGGCTGAAGGCAGTTCTCAGGATTGGAAAGCCTTGGCATGTGGCTTGTGCTGTTTCTTTGCTGTGGCCAACACACTCAAAGGGAGCGGTTTGAGGGCGATGTGGCTGGGGGAGCTGCCGTGAGTGCTTGGTGGGGTTCCCCACACTTGGTGCACGTGAGTTCTTGCTAGCATGAGTTAGGGCTGGGAGCTGGAGAGGAACAGGAAAGCTTGGATTACATTTGCATTTTGGGGCTGTTTAATGTGACAGCATGGGCAAAGGAGGTACTGAATAGGGATCCAGGAAGGTTTTGGCATGGCTCTCCTGAAGAACATGAAGATGGGCTTGGGAAGTTCCTCAACTACTTAAAAGTTATTTAGTTTCTGGCTGGTCTCCAACTTTTCTATTGCTCTGCCTGGAAGAATTTCTACCTCTGTGGGGTTCGTGCAAATTATATTTCTCTGAGTTTGGAAACTGATGATCAAGGGTGACCATCTGTGACCTCTTAGAAGGTATCTGGATGTACATTTTCCACTGCTAAGGTGCTGAGATAACTCAGCGCAGCTGCTGTGTGGACTTGAAAGCATATCATCAGATACAGTAATGCTTCCAGCTACACGTGTTGTTTTGTGTTCTCTCCTAAATGAAAATTGGTTCCGCAGGTGGCTAAAACTAGAGGATAATTTGTTTCCAGACTCATTTGGAGTCTCATAGTGAATTCAGAGCTGTGAAGTGAAGGCAGAAATAAAAGCAGCCTGTGATTTCAGAGAGCCTGTGTTTTCTGTGATGAGGAAGTAGCTAAGCAGGGTTGCTGCTGATGCAAAGCTTTCATCTGTCCAAGCCAAAAATGTTGTTATCTTCCACAGAAGCATATCAGGTGTTGACTGGTGTTTGGGCAGCCTGTCCAGGCAGCTATTTGCATGAGAAATATGCTGTGAAGATGAGACTTTGATATGTTTGCAACTTATGAATTCCCATTATGTTTTTGGATGAGCGTCCTGCTTAGATCCTGGGACATCACTCCACAGGTGGTGCTGAAACAGGAGGAGGAAAGCTCAGGCTTCCCTTCTCTATGTTTTGTTTCACCTTGAGATAACTTTCCTATTTCTCTGAAGGGAAGCCTGGAGAAGTGCATTAATAACAACAAATAAACGGCCTTGCCTTAGAGGAGCGGGGTGGTATTGGAAAAGAGGCCAAACCTTCAGGTGGGGGGACCTGTCTCTGCAACGTGACAACTTCTCAGGGATCCTCCTTAGCCTGGGTGCTCACCAAGCTGCTTGTTCTCTTTTTAAGCTCTATTTGGGAAATGTGTTTCTGCCTGGAGCACACAGGAGGTGCGGTAATGACTCTGGGTAGCCTGCCCCTCTTCCTGACTGTGTGGTGGCAATTACTTTCTGGGCAAACTCCTTTAATTAGGCCCATGAAGGGAATGCTCTTGCTGCATGGTGGTCACTCTAAGTCCCCTGTGCCAGTGAGGAGCATCTCACTTGGAGGACTTTCTGTATCGCTTGAAAATAGATGGGTGGAAACCAGCAGGGAAAATGGCTAACACATTTGTCTGGTCAAGTTATCCCAGTGTATTTAGGCAGAGGTGGATGGTGAGCAATAAACATTCCTCTTTGTGGCCAAATGCCTCTAAAAGAGGATGGAGGGACAGTAGGGATTGAAAGCTTCAGGTTATGAAGGATGGGAAGCGTGCAGAGAAATGCAGGCTGGAAATGCAGGTGCATCTGGCATGGCAGGGTCAAGCAGGTAGCAGGATTTTGGGGTCGACCAACACTTCTGGAGAGTAGCCAGGCAACGCTGCCGAGGCTGCAGGAGCCTCCGAGTAAGGAAATCAGCATTTCAGCCATCTCTCTGGCTAATCCACTTACCTTGACAGGTTAGACAGATCAGGGATGTGTTTAGTTAAAGCAACAGTTTAGCGGACTATGAGCAGATTGATAAAATATAATTCCATTGAGAGATCATCTCGAGCCTGAGTGGCACTAGCAGTTCTGCGGGAACCCGGGTCTCGGATGGCTTTGGGCAGCGTGTGTGTCGGGACGTTGCTGCATCCGTCAGATGGTTACGCACTGAAAAGCAGCAGGGCAGTTGTGTCCAGAGGCAGCGCTGGCAGGAGGGGCCAGCTCGGGCGCGTGCGAGCTGGGGCACCGCATCGGCATGTGGCAGCGACCAGGAAATTCCTCATGGCATCCGTTCCCGTGGGCACGGGGTTGCTAACTGAAACCTATCCCGGCGCTGTCCTCCTTGTTAAAAGCTTCTCTCTCTCTTTCCCTCTTGCCTCCCTGCCGGGCTCCCTGCTCCCAGCAACGTGGACACGAAGGAGCTGTGCGGTGAGTACCGGCCTTTCTGTACACTGGGTCTGCTTTCCAGCAATGCCTGAAAACTGCTAAAAAGCCAAGTAATCTCCTGTCTCTATGGGGTAAACAATTTCTTTGGTTGTGCCAGAAAAATAAGTGTGTGAGGCTCACATAATGCAAGAGCTGGGGCTGGTTAGCAGGATGCAAGGTGGCTGCCGGTGGCCCAGGTGGCCCCAGCTGGCAGAATTTTCTTCATTTTTCTGCAGCACAGACGGGCTCTGAGCTGGAGCACAACAACAGGATCCAGTTCAGTAACAAGGTGGAGTTTAATATCTGGCACGTACCTGTTTGCAAGCTCTGCTCTGCACTTCAATAAACCAGGATCCCTCTGTGCCACTAATAACATTCTTATCCTTAAGTAAACCTGCCCGCTTTGCAGCAGACTGGCTAAAATACATGTAATCCTTCCACACCTCAGTGAAATTAAAGACTGAAAAACAAATCTGTAGGGACGCTTTGGCCAGCACCTCTTTTTGGCAGGGATCGCCTCATGCAGGTATTTCTCAAGGGCCTTGAGATAAACTTCATCACATACCTTCCTCACTAGTTACAGCATTCAAAGTCCAGGTATGAACAGGTGAGGTGATGGTTGTGTAGGGTTGAGTTATGATGAGATGATGGTTGTGTAGGGTTTTCTTAGTCCTCCCACAGTGAAATGCCTCTCACTGGCCACGCTGACACAAACCACAAGGAAGAAGTTCCCATCTTGCTCTAACTCCAACCACTTTCTAATTTATTTGGGAGCAATTTGAGCCACTCATCTTTCAAGCTGACATGGTTGCAGCGCTTTTTCATAAATCCCAAAGCCGCTGAAGTGAGATAAGGGAGAAATGCTGCATTTTTTATTGGACCAACAGACAAGTTTTTGAGCATACATATTTCTTCAAGCCTTCAGCAAAAGCCCCTTTCCTTGGAGCACTAGCTAGATAAACCCACCGGCTCATTTTGTGCGATGCAGGTGGTGTTTAGTCATCCTGAGCTCCTGGGTCAGTCATGTATCTGCTGAAGACCTGCTGTTGCCAGCAATGTGTTTTCTTATTTGCTTGCCACTCTTCCAAGAGGTTTTCTACATAAAACTTCATCTTGGCAAGATGGAAACTGTAGTCACTCCCTTGGAAGCGGTTGCACCTTGTAGCATGTTGAGGACATCTTAAAATGGGTCCTTGGACTCTGCAGCTTGTGAGGGAAGTTTGGGATGAATGAATCATTATCAGGTAGCATGCTGTAAAGCTCTGTGGCTTTCCCACAGTCACTGTTAACAAGAAACACTTTTGCATTGCCAAGATAGAAGTTTGGGCTCATTGCAGCAGGCGTCCTTGTTTAATTGTTTGGGTAATAATATCAATGCGTTAAAATGGGAGACGATGGCACATGAGCCTGCTTGGCCTTGTACCTCCCTGGGGGAGGATGAGAGGAGATGCCAGGGACAGGGCTTCCTCCAAGGATGCATTTACACCATGCGAGTGAAGTGCCAAACTCGCTGCTGTATCTTTCCTCCGTGTTTCTACCAGTGCAAGGATCTCTGGCCACAGAGTGGGATCAGGGCAGCTGTGTGGCTGAGGGAGAGATGCATAGAGTACCGAGTGAGGTCTTTCCCAGAGGGTCACGAGTGGGGAAACCCAGCTCCTCTGCACATCAGCCTCATACTGCAGTGGTTGCACTTCTCCTGGGCATCCATCCCATTGAGCTCACCATATGCACAGGAGCTATATGCAGAACCAGCTAGGGGAGCAAGGTCTCAGATGTTCACAGGGATACCTCTGTGAACAGGGGGGTATAACATACATAAGGCTAAAATCATAGACCTGCATAGGTGTAAAAAGGAGCAAAGGTTGGCGCTGTTCTCCCGAATGTGCTCTCCCCTTCTTCTTGTAAGAAGGTTGGTCATCATCAAGAGTCGTGCTATGCTGGGAGAAGCTCTTTTCTTCTGAAATGTGTGGGCCCTCACTTTTTATTTTAGGACTTGGACGGATAGATTGCCTCTACTTTTAAAAACTGTTCAGATGTTTGCTTTTCTTTCCCTATGAAAGTAAACACGCTGCCCGGAGCGTGGGCTGTTTGGCTGGCAGCGAACAGCAAGCAGCTGCTGTCAATCTTGTTGTGACATTCCAGCTTCTGCCAAAATCTTCCTCCCCTTGGATATGTTCTAAGGCCCTAAATAGATATAGGCACTTCTAATGAAGCTGAGAGAGCCTAATTAGTGTCTAATTGTCTCCTGGAGATTGTTTCTCGTTGAATTCCACAGTGGCACCATCTCCAAATGAATCTTCACTTTTTTTAATGTTGAAGAAAAGCACTAGTAGCTTTTAACAAACAGCTTTTAACCATAGTTTGTCAATCATACAGCAATTGGTTAGCTTTGTGTCTGCACCACAAACTTTACATGTCTGTGGCTGCCAACCTTTATTTCCATTGTAGACATCTAATTTCAGAACTTGGTATCTCCTGTACAAAACTGCGCCGGGACTAAAATGTGTCCCTGGCGCAATCAATTTTGTGCTTTTAGCAGTGTTTTGCATTAGTACGGAATAGTAGGGGTTACTTGGCTTGAGTCACCCTCTCTTACAGGAAGCATGTGGGTGGCCCAGCAAAAGCCAAAGGCAGGTGGAGAGCTGGACGGATGCCAGACCACATCGCACTAACCTGGTGGAGATCCTTGGGGAACAAATATAGGACCACACAACCGATTACAACATCTGATTTCAGATTAGGGGATATAAAAATGTAATTGAAATCATCTGTCAAGTTTTCCTTCCACCAAAGTAGATCTTGCCGTGTGACAGAGACTTGAAATACTCAGATACCTAAACGCTGCGTGTCATGTCCCTCTTGGTTTCCTCAGACTATTTTGCTGATCATATGGGGGACTATGAAGACGTCTTAGCGTCACTGGAGACCCTGAACCTCTCCATCCTGAAGGCGATGGACTACACCAAACGGGTGAGTTCTTCTTGCTTATCCTGTCTTGTGCACCATGGCCACAACCAAGGGGAGGAGCAGCCTTTTCCATGTGAAAATACAAATGGGACGGTGAGCTTGGAGAGAAGGGGGAGCTTTTGAGAAGGCCTGATGAGCATGCCTCTCACTGCGACGGCACCTGAGTTTTCTGGAAGGTGGCAGCTCGCCCGATAGTTCCGCGGCTGTGAGGTGGTGTGTCCACGTGTCTGCTGGTGGGTTTGATCCTTCTGCTCTGCTCAGATGCATCCTGTTACTGCGGGTCCCTAGGCAGCGTGGAGCTGCATGCTTGGTGAGAAGGGTAACCTGCAAAACTACGGTCGTAATGCAGATGTGATATCAGCAGAGCAAATAAATCAAGCCTTTATCTTATTTAGCACAGCTGTCTTTGCCCCTGCGTTTGTGCGTAAGTGGAACATTGCAGTAACGTGAAGAGGGTGGATGTTTTGGTCGGTTCTGATAATCTTAGGCCAGCCTTCGAAATCGAGGTGCAAGTTGCGTGTGAAGTAGATGGTGGCTCAGAGGTTTCGTGCCAGAGCACTGTATGTTGGCACATGCCATGGGTTGCCTTCTGTGTTGCTGAAGTAATAAAATGCTGTGGTTGTCGACAGGCAATAAGGCATACAGGCATTTTGGGTGTGATTCTGAATGCATAAATTCTTGTTAGCTTCCTTGGAAGTGCTTTTGGAAACATTGTCTTTTAAAGGTGCCATTAAATACAACTTCTGTGTGGGAAGTAGTACTGAGTTCCAGAAATAGTCATTAATGGTCACAGCTGATGTATTAGGAAATATATCCTAATACTTCAGGAAATGCATAGGGTTATGCATTTGAGGGACTGGGGCAAATGGTCTATTTGTCCATGCAAGCACCAAAGGAGATGCACAAAGATGTATTTTATGTGCAGTGAGTCCCCATCTTCCTTAGAAACAAGCCACCACCTACCTTAGTGAAACTGCTAATAAAAACTGGCACTGATCCCAAAGCATGCTGGAATTTAATTACAAGTAGCTGGAGGATTGGAGCTGATCAGCCACAGAAGCATCCCCACAGAGCAGTGAGTGCTTCATTTGATATCTTACGGGGGGAGAAAAGTATTTACAGAGCCAGTGATCCTTTTAAAGCATTTTCCTGTTCTTTCCCTATCACTTAATAAAATAGCTGGACATTACCAGTCATATTAATTACCTGAGAAATATGTTAATTCTCCTACTGTTTTTACCTTTGGCTGCATTGGCATCATGCATTTGTGCCATTACAAGAGAAAAGTCATTTTTTCTTTCCCTGCTGAACAGTAATTTGGTATACTGAAAACTGAGCAAAATAAGGAGGTTTTGCTTTTTCAAGCATCTTTAGGTACTCCACTTCCAATCCTCCTCTGAGCAATCCAGATTGAAATCTTCCTTCCATTTATCTTTGAAAGTAAAGGAATTGCTTCACATTAGAGATGTGGTGATGATAAGTTCTTAGAGTTAGAACAGGAAATAGCAAAATTTTTCTCTTTCTCTTCTCTGGTTACTAAGTCAGGAATTTCTAGGTTTATTTTAACCTTATTTTTTAATTTGTGAGGTGGCCAGCATGCGTATTCAACGTGTTGGTGTTGAACAAATCTTTGACCAAATCCTGAAATGTATGAAGTCTGAAATGTATGGGTTTTTCAGACTTTGAGACGGGGCAGGGGGGAAGAAAACAGTAACACTTTTATATAGTTTTTCTTCTGGTCAGGTGCTAGCTCTGTACACGCCTCACATTTACTATTAGGAAATTTTCTGGGAAGCAGATTTGCAAACTGTATATCTTAAATGCTTGTTAAGGTACTGGTATAAATCTATTCATGCTCCTACTGCCAGTGCTTCTAGATGCAAGTTTTACATAGACTACTAATTCCACCTGGTATTTTGTAATATGAGGATGGTTTACTTCCTGCTAATAGATCGGGAATAGGAGCATACAGGGATTAAGTTGCACAGCACAATCAGGATGTTAATTCCTGATGCCAGTCTTCTGCCTTAGTGATAAGATCTTTCTGCCTGCTTGTGGATAACCAGTAATTTGCAATAAGATTCATTTGTCTTAATTGAAATGTCTGTATAGTTTAGCTATGGAAATCTGAGCTCACCACCTTTGTCATCCTCTTGGAGTTTAGTGGAGGGAAATAGGAAGATCCAGAGCATCGTTCATTGGGGCTGTGACCTGCTTTAGGATAAAATACATGGCTTCTTGGAGGCATTTGCCTTCTGGGACTCTATAGGATCACAGGACTGTTAGGGTTAAATGTAGACATCTTGCTTCTAAAAGTCTGAAGCTAGCTGAGGCGAGCCCCATCCCAACATCTCCTCGTTACACTTCTTTAATCAGACCTTGTGATATGATTCTCCCCACCATGTGTCAGACTTTTGGCAAGCAAGCAAACAAACGTAGCAAGAATTATTCACAGATAGGATCTGGCAAACAAGTGTTTCATGAAAAACATCGGCTCCCTGCTGTGATTTGTGAACAGAGTGGTACAAACCTCATCAATGAATTATTCAAAAATAGCCTCTTTGTTCAAGTGAAAAAAGTGGAGGAAGAGAGAAAAAAAAAAAAAAATAAGCTGTGTTAGGTGGTAGAGAAACTCATCTTCAGTGATTAGCTATGGCAGACTTCCAGGCAGCATCAGAAGCTTTTTCCAGAGTGAAAACCATTTGATACTCTTAAATTTTTAAGATGCAAGGTTTCTCATGATGTGTTTTTCCTAAAAAGAAGAAGAAAAAAAGGAAAGTATTTTCTTACCAGACTTTCCTGTTTAATGCCAGAATTGCCAAAATGGAGGGTCAGAAGGAAGCTTCTCGTAAAAGGATCTGGCTGACCAATTCCCAGCTGAGATGCCTTCCCATTCCTGTCTTCAGCTCCCAGGCCTGGTTGTTGGTAGCACCAGGGAGACTCAAACTGGTCCAGCTCATCTCCCTTTGGAGAATCTCTAAGCAAGGCACCCAAAGTCTTATCTGCTCCTGGTTTAGTGATCCTGGGTCTTGCTGCAGCCATTGAGGCTCATGGGTCTAGAGCTGTTGCTTGTGGAATATTCACAACCAAAGTTCTGCTGACTTTTAGAGTGTCAATGAGGCTTTTGCAAACCGTTGTGGCTAGCCTTGGCCGTTGGTTCAGGTACTTGGTTTCAGAAAGCAACTATGCTGCTCTAGAAGTCCATAGAAACTGCCTTCCGCTTTCCACCATTTGTTAGGAACCACTTCTGGTCTTCTGAGAAAGACCCAAAACCTCATCCTGATGAAAAGGGGGGCCCTTGGAGTGGTTCTGTCTGTGCAGATTCCCTTGCTGCTTCCTCTCTTTCCCAAGAAAACTCTCTCCTGGTGAAAGGCACAGAGATAAATTTTTGTGTTTTTTAATGGCTTGTAATGACCGGTTTGCTTAGGAGGGAATGTAATTGCGTTGGAATACTCTGAAGGTGGATTTCACTTCAACCAAGGCTTTCAAATGGAGCCTGCATCTATTTGCGCACTTGTTACCCGTTGATTACACGTCCAGAAAGGGTGCGAGTCCCACCAAAAAATTAATAGTATGAGGAAGGAGCAGCAGAGCGAATTGATTGGCTCATTTAGGACGTGCTGGTGAGCTAACGTTATTCCTTACAACTGTATTTCCTTGCGCCTGATGTGGCGGCTGCTCATGAGCCCCTCTGAATGGGCAATGAGAGTTGACTGGACCTCACATGGGAGACCTTGGGGCAACCTAAGGTGCCAGGGAATTAACCTTTACTGAGAATAAGGCAAGAGGGAGGCTTGGTGAAGTGACGGTTTCTGCTGGTCGCAGGTTAAGGCTAAGGATGCTGTAGACCCGCTGCCATGTGGTAGCCTGCAGAGGTGTCCCAGGCCCTGGCCAGATGGTCCAGATGCTGCTGTGGAAGCCCCTGGTGAGATGTGGCCCCTGGAAAGGCGGCTGCTCGCACCCTGCTGCCTTGCCTCCTTTGTAAGGCAAAGAAACTGTACAAAGGTGCGGATGGAAGTTGGATTTTAAAGGAACAGATGGCATCAAAGCACTCCCTTGCCTTTTCCTGATTTCCTTCGGCTTTCACCCCTACCTAGTATTGCTGTCTTGAGCTGTGCTGCAGTAAAGAAGCCTGCACAGAGATGGTGCAAGTGCTCATGTCTTCATATCCTTGTAGAGCTAATTCCTTAGTCAAGGTGGAGCTCTGTTTTTATCCTTCAGTTGAGATATGCAGCTCATCAGCACTAATTCATAGAATCATTATGGTTGGAAAAGACCTTCAAGATCATCAGGTCCAATGAACATATGGTCAGTCTCAAATGTTTTTTCTGCTTTTTCTCCCCGGGGAACGCTTTCCCGGGCAGTTTGCATCCCTCAGTCTTATTTTTGCTGCACAACCTCCAGTTTAGATGTCTCCTGTGCAGGCTGGCTGCAAAAAACCTGCTGCTACAGCCATGAAAATAAACCTTCCTAAACTGCAGCTGCTTGTTTTGCTAATGCTTCCGATGTCACATCGGCTCCCCTGGATGAGACATTTTACCTGCCGGGTGGGGAAGGCGGTTTGCGGTCACTCTCCCGAGGGCCTTTTTGTAGGGGGGAGCGGCGGCCCTCTCATCCCAGCGCTGGAAGCGGCTCCGCTGGAGGAGCAACTTCAAGGATGCCCCAGAGACAGGAAGGCAATTTTGTGGGTTGTCATTCCAGGATGAAAAAGCAGACAGCTTTTCCTGCAGTTGTAACAACTAATGAGCCATATGTTGTCACGAGGGCGTTTACAGCCTGTTCATACAGACATATACAGAAACTTGGGGCAAACGAAAGAGTCATCCTGAGCACAAGCTCACCTGTCAAATCTCAGCCGCTCTAACGTAGGCTCTGAGCTGTGGGAAAGCAGTGGGCGCTTCAGGGGCAGAGATGTGATGTCCTCCCTCGGTAATTGCTTTTCAATGGAGCCTTTAGTTCTGCCTTCCTCCTTCACCCCCTCCCTCCCTGTTGTTAGACATGGGCTCACACTGCAAAATTCAGATACCGCATTCAGTGCAGCCTGAAAGATGGGTGGGGAGTGGGAGCTTGGGGCTGTCTGCTTCTGGATAAACATGGGGGCTGGCTCTGAGTTTGCTAAGGATGCAGAGTTTGGGGAGCTGGACTGTGCTTCTGGCACACTGCCAGCACGGAGATACGTTCACTGTGGTTAAACCTCCCGGAAATTGTCCTGTTGTGCCCGTCAGTGTGCAAAGGTGGTCACTGGGTCCCAGGTGCGGACTGCAGAAGCTCCAGATACCAACACAGTTAAGCTAAGCTGAATCCCAAGCTTGGAGCTGTGAATGTCATGCATGCAATGGGGACAGGAGAAGCAGCCCTGCCTGGGCTACTGGCAGTGCAAGAGGGAGCTGTTTTACCTGTAAAACACTCCTGCTTCTCTATACTAAAATAATCTTTTCAGCAGATGAAGAAAACTATTGATCATCTGAGAACAGTCCTCATTCCCTCCATCTCTTCTCCCATTTTAAAGTATCACATGCAGACTCTAAATGAAATCTATCCTTCCTTTATTTTGGGTTGCTGATGAGAAACGCTTTGTAGGCTTTGGAGGAGAACCATGGTATTTAATTGCTGTTTATATTTCACACCTTAAAAGACAACTGATTATTTCTTGCTCATAAAAAGAGAGAGCAGCAATTATCTTGTGCTGAAGAAGCTCATAAAGTATCAGCAGTAATTAGATTCAGTGGTGGAACATCTCATAGAGCAAAACAAAATCTGTCATTGTACTTATTTCCCAATACAGCAATGTCCACGTTGCATCAAGATGACAGCCAGCTAATATGTGAAATGCAAAGTTAAATTGTAAAGAAAGAAAATGAACTTTCAGTTCAAAAAATAGCACAACTCTCATCCACTGGTTTATAGCACCACCAGCAACTATCAAACCCACTGTAGTCAGAAAGGATGTGGTTCACCTGTTTCATGTCAGAAGGGACCCAGGGCTTCGGGGAAGCTTGAGAAGCAGAGTTGGAAGATGTATCTAGATCTCTGTTTTGGTCGAGAGCCCTAATGGGGCAACCCCCTGTCTCTGCTATGGGGCTTTGGGAGGTTCAATCTGTCCCCATCCTCAGCCTGGGGGAGAAGGAGGAGGGAGAGCCTCCGGAAACACAAGGGAGATGTGTGGCACAAGGGCTAAGAAGAAGAATGAGAGATCCTGTTGTATCCTGCCTGACATATTTTGGGGGAAGGAAAGGAAGGCATCTGCCAGTGTCCAGCAGCTTCAGCCCCAGTCCCGTTCCTCTCTGTACTGAGCTGTACAGCTATGGTGGTTACCAGGCTGAAGGGCACTGGTGTGCAAAGTGCCTTGTCTGATGGTCAAATGGATGAAGACTGATTTGATAGTGGGTTCTTTCTGCATTGATTTACCAGCCAATAGCACTTTGATTACATTACATGAATCTGTGCAAGCGCAATGCATCCTGATGGCCAACAGCTTGTGGTGCTATTTATCATCACGCTCCTTATTGCAAGCCACTCACAAGCAAGACTTTCCCTTCTTTGTTTTTCTTCATATTCATTATTAAAGAAATAACAGCATATGCCTAAGTTTCATCAGGGTCTTAGCAAATCAAATGCTCACTGTTATCCGAAATTCATCCAGGGTAGGAGCCTGCTGTGAAGACGCTTGTCTTCCCTTGCATTTAGACCAGGCCGGAAAGTTGGCAAACTCCTAGCATAAATTAATGCCTTGCAAATTCATCTTGGTACCAAGAAAAACCTGCCA
This sequence comes from Nothocercus julius, assembly GCA_013398735.1. NCBI lineage: Eukaryota > Metazoa > Chordata > Aves > Tinamiformes > Tinamidae > Nothocercus > Nothocercus julius. The sequence continues at coordinate 353,061 of VZSV01000216.1, read as the reverse complement.
TGAGACACAAAGCTGATGTAACCTCAGAAATGCTCCTGTCCCCCTATTGCCTTTCTGCAGCAACTTTCTGCTCAGGAGCTTCATTAAAAATGAGTTTCCCAAACCCAGAGCCATGGGAAGGCTCCAAACTGACCCAAGAAGGGGCTGCCTTGGCCTCCTCTTTGCCCTCCTTTTAGCAAAGTGGGGGCCTGGAGAGGACGCTGGCCAAGCAAAGCATCAGGGGATGTGTCTGCACCATGGAAAGCTCCTGGTGTTAAGAGAACAGAGTATCGAGATAAACTGAGGTAGATGGAAAACCTAAGCAGCTGCCTGGCAAGTGATATTCCGTATCTTTGCCAAGAAATGTCAAGAGATGCCTTGCTACCACTGAAGCTTGGAGAAGAGAACTTCACCACTGCCTGCGAAGAGAATATGAGCGTGAGAAGAGGGTGACGGCAGCCAAAAAGCTGAACCGCCCATTGCCAATAGTTTATATCTCCCATCGGAAGGCAAGGGCAGGGCAGGCTGCCAGCTTCGAGGTGCCTCTGCCCCTTGGCTGCCTCCTGGCAGGCCCATGTGTGGGCCAGAAGGTAACGTATGATCGTGAAATAATAAAGACAGGTTCCTCAGTGTCAGGAATGATGCTTGTCCCTGTTTCCATGTCCATTTCATGCTGATGAATATTTAAATCCCTTTGCAATTTTAAGCAAAGGAGAGGCACTGGAGATCACAAATACATTTCAGCAAGATGAGCTTTAGCTCCTCCAGCCTTGAGAGGAAGATGAATTGCAACCCAGGATTGAGCGCTTTGTCATTTCAAACTTACTGCTTCAATAGCTTCCTTTTCTTGCTGTTCCTAACTGGAGGAGATGCATCTATTAAAAAGCATGAAAGTTGCCAAGTTTGGTGGCTGTTTTCCTGGAAAAAAGAGCCGTTACCATTGATAGACCCTTCCCCAGGTTGTCACCATGAAGCACGGCAGGCCAAGTGTAGCGGGGTGGCCTGACGATGTAGCACAGTGTGGTAGTGAAGCCCAAGGGGAACAACACACGTGTAAAGGCATCCTGGGTGTATGAGTGTCTCACCCTGTTTACAGACAGAGTGAGGGGTTGCAGAGCTCCTTGTCCTAGGAGACAGGATAGAGCCATTTGTCTATACCATGCAATTCCTGAAGAAACTGGAGTATATAAGAGACTTGTTTCCAGTAATTCAAGATGCATGGAGCACAGGAATGCATGAAGTAATCCAAAAGTTGGTGCCTGGAATCATGATGCCTTGGGAAATCCATAAACGTGGCCCCAGGCAGCACTGTCCTCCTCTCCCCATTGCCATCTCCAGCAAAGGCCTGGGGCTCTTCTGGTTGTCATCCCCTAACCCTGCAGCGCTTGTCTGAGTAGCTCGGTTACAGCCCCAGACTGAACGCCATCTGCCACCAAGCTCGGATGCTAAAAATGATGGATGTGTGGTTTTTGTTTTATTGCACGGGCCAGAACAGCAATATGTATTGCTCTCATTTGCATTTTCTTTTACCTGCCAAAATAAAGCTTGCCAAATATTATATTGCTCTTTTTTTTTTTTTTTAAGTGATGACAGATCAAGATAAAATAGTCAAGTAGAAATAATCCTTAAGAATGAAACACTCTCCAGCTAATCTTTTTTTCCTGTCTTTTTATTCCGCTTGAACAGTTTTTCTCCTGTTTGAGCAAACCCTAAAATAACTTGGTGTTCACCAAAGTGCTTCTCAGGGCATCCACTGCAGCGGGAGGCTGTCCTAGGGCCGGGTGTAGCAGCACGGCCGCTCTCCGGCTCCTCCTTTCTCCAGGCACCTCCTTTTCTTCTGGGACTGGGAGCTTTGGTTTAGGGTTTATTAGCTGGAGACATTTTTCCTCCTTTCTTTCTTGAAAGACTGATTTTATGATGAAATGCTGGCTGCTTTCAAATGTACGTATGATGCAGTAATGCCTGAGGAGGTGTTGGCTTTATGAGACTCTATTAGTGTATCAACAGGAATCCGAACGAACCTGTGCCCAATAAATTGTGCCTTGCCAGGCAGGCACTGACCCGCTGTGCTGCTCTAGCCGAAGGAGAAATGTGTAGTCCTGCAGGAATCCAATGACGGGACAAGTTTTCTTCTCCTCTAGGCATGTGCACAACACCCTTCAGTCAAGATTTTAATCCCGTGTGTTTTCCAACTTCCAAAGCAGTGTGGTTTCTCCATTTTGGTATTACAGCCCATCTCTCCCTTCATTTTCTACATAAATCATGGCCCAGCAATGAAAGGAAGCAAGACCTGCCCTATGCAATGGGAGGTGCCGATAACTACAACAGGCAACAGTGAAGTGTCCTTGGGCACTGGGAAGTAGCTCTCAGATGGAGACCTGTGTATGGGAAGCTGGGGGAATCTTGTGAGTGATTTTGTCTGGAAAAACAAGAGGATTGGTGATGGGAGAGTCAGTTGGCAGAGGCTGAGTCATCTTTGCTGCTATAACCTGGATGAAACACTTCTGGTCAGAAGTACCAAGTGATTTCAATATCAATTTTTACAGCAGAAAAATGGTATGGAACCCTGGAAGGGCTATGTGACTATTTATTTTTTCAGGACTGACCTGGAAGGCCACGTGCTCCCACTTGGAGACCCGCTGTAGGACAGTCCTCACCCATCCCACAATGAGGCTGTCGCTCCTGGGTTGGTTGGGCCATACAGTGATGAAAAGCTCTCTGACCAGATTGGAAAATGATTTGCACTTTGCTTAGAAAATCAAAATAAGATATGTATTCATTTCCTGTCTTGTGGGTAATAGATAATGCTAATGAGAACCTTGTGTGAAGGGAAATGTTAATTACAGACTGGGCTTACAGAAGGAGGAGGCCACCCTCACTTTTCCAAGCCTGTTCTTTGTCTGCTGGATTAAATAACAGGGCTTAAAAATGATAGATGCCTCTTGCTCCACAGGGAGCATTGCACAGGGTGTTCACGTGCTGCCCTTGGGGTGGCAGCCCCGGGGTCCCATCCAGACACCCAGCTCGCCCGGGACTTGCGAGATGTCCCCTGCCCGGGGACACGGCAACGCTGCTGCCAGGAGAAACATCACGGTTCTCCCTTCCCACACCCAGGCCACTGGGAATTAGTCACGAGCAGCAAAACTTGATGGGATTTAGAAGAGGAGGAATATATAGCAGATTTTTAAAAGAAATGCCAAGCTGTAGGTTTTTTGTTTTCTATTATGAACGGGTGTCTCATCTACTTCTTTTTGGAGCCGTTTCAGGAAGGCTGAGGGTCTTTCATATGTTAATGCTTTCGTTTATCAAATATTTAAGTGTCTGTTCTCTTCAGGTTCCTTCTACTGATGATGTTCCAGGCAATCAGTTTGGGGCCTCTGCTTTTGAAGGGATTTAAGAGCTGGGGGAAGAAGTGAGAGGAAGGTCCGAGTCTTATTCTAATTACATAAAAAAATATCTCTTGGACTGAAACAGGAAATTATGAGCAAAGAGTTTAAATCAGGCACTCAGAGGTTACATTTTTACCACATGCCTAATTTTTAAGTGGCGAGTGGGTGGATGATAACCTTTCAGTCATTCTGGGATGAGATTTGACAGAGGATTTTCATGGCCATGAATGGGTTTTGTTGGTGATGGTTTTGTGTTTTTCTATGTCTTTTTTTTTTTTTTTTTTTTTTTTTTTTTTTTTTTTTTTTTTTTTTTTTTTTTTTTTTAACCGGGGAAAAAGTGTGGGCAAGGGAGAATTAGCTCTGGTTTCCATTTGAAAAACCTCCTCAATTCAGTGCTGTTGCTCTGTGGGTGTGTTTCAGCTGCAATTAAAGTGACTAAAAATTGGGGAAGCCATCAGAGTCCCTGGGCTTGGAGAATGTCACCCAATTTGGCCATTCTCTTCCAAAATCAGTGCTGGAAGGTGGTGCCAATCAATCCGTGGTTCTGCAAGAAGGTGCTAAGGACAAGCTGGGAGGGCCTCCAAGCCGTGGGTGGTGACATCGGCATTTTTATTTTCCATCTTCTAGTCTTACCTAGCTAAATAGCGACCTTTAAAAATGCCAGCAAGGAAGCTTTGAGATGCTCAACAATGAAAAATCTACTTTTTTAGTCATTTAATACAGACAGGAATATAACAGCCTGGCTGTAGGCATCAGTGTGCAATTCCTGGTGAAGAAGGCTCAGCACTGCTGCTGGCACATCCTCGTAGCCAAATCCTAGGCTCAGTTTCAATACCAAGGATTTTTCAAGGTTTTTCTTTCAGCACCTTTTGGGCCCGGCACATTTGGTTTGCAAACGCTTCTAAATCACCAGGTTTTTAATGGGAGCCGAAACGCCCCAGGAGTCATCAGCTCAAGCGGCCACAGATGATTTACAACTTTATGAACAAGCAGGTACCTTGAGATTAGTGATTAGATTCAAATCAAATCCATTCACTCCGCTGAACCGAGGCCGGTATCCTGTGATTCTACTTATCCCAAAGGAGATCGATTAAACGGAAAGCAGCATACGGCAGGGGAACTGCCTTCCCACCAGTGCACAGCACAGGCAGTTACAGAGTTTTGTCAGACCTCAGCTCAGAAAGGGAAGGAAACACAGAGTTTATTGGCCCTCCAGTAGATATTTCCAAAAGGATCTACAGATGCTAATTTTCCAGCTTTTTCAGGGAAGGAAATGCAGGCAGCAAGAGCCTGTGACTGCTCTTTGAGTGTAATATTCATAACACGTCTCAAGGGTGTTTTCATTTATCTGCTTCAGAATTTGAAGCTGTCAAGAAAATGCACTTGAAGGGGTTAGGCTCCAAAGGGACTAGGGAATGTGGCTGTGAAGAGGAGCCAAGCTCGTGGGTGGCGGCTCTTTGGTAGGAAGCACTTTGGCCCTGCTGTGCCAGGACGGTGGCAGCAGGTCGTTCCACGTCGCTGGACTGTTTCACACCTCAGGATTTTCTCATTACAGAGGTCTCGATTCTCCCTTTTATTCTGATTTGGATCGCAGCTGCTTAAGCCAACACTTGACTCACACTGGGTGCTTTGAGGAAAACTTCGTCTAGCAGCTCTCAGACCATGAAATTAGTCTGCACAATATTTTTCCATTTACCAGTAGCTAAACCAAGTTTTTCTTTTCCCACTCGTTTCTTCTCACATGTTTCAATGTCTGTGACTCACGCTTCAGTTTATCAAAATGTGGCGTTTTATGAATCTCTCCTGAGGACCATCCTCTGCGAAAGTCTTGAGGCTGCACTTCCAGCGAGGCTTTTGCGTCTGTTCCTCACCATAGATGCACGTAACTACATAACGGCACAAGCAGCAGCACTTCCTTTTTTTTTTTTTGTAATTAGAAATAAACAGATTCTGCCTAGGTAAACGTGCAGCTGAATCTTTTATATATGGAGCTGAAACAGTACAGCTGGCCATGGGTCAGGAGAGGAGAACTTGGCCATACGTTCGTGGTGGCGTAGCTGCCGTAGCTCAATGTATGATCAAAAAAAGCCCAAAGCTCTTTTCCCACTTCATTCATCCCTTCTCTCCCAGCTGAATAACTGTAGAAGGATTTTGTGTAAGCCTGGCTCTGCTAATCAAAGCAAATGCTTTGGCATAAACACGATAAATTGAAGTAGGACTCGGCATCTCCTGTCAGCTTTTGCCTTTTAATTTCGTTCCACTAATGCAAACATGGATTTTTTGCTAATTAGCAGGATCAAACAAGGCTTGCCAGCAAAATATTCTGCAGCAGGGTGTAGTATCTGTAATGCCAAAGTCTCTCTAGTTTTGAACTAATGAACTAGTTGGATGAAAAAGAGAAGGCTTTAGAGATACACCCCTCCAAGATCCTCTGACACGAAGTGGCTTCATTGAGCAACAATTATTATATTATCTTCATAAATATTTTAACTTCTTAAGAAAAACAAGGAGGAATTAACTGTTCAGAGTGGAATGCATCAGAAGAAACCTCATTAAATCTCCCTAGGACAGGCTGACAAACATTTTAACAAGCCCATGGGAAGAACTCCTTTGGAGCTGGTCTCCTTAGTGATTTGTTTTCGCAATGCAGAATAAGACATTTGCTACAGGTGGGCCTGAGAGATTGCAGAAGAGAGGAGGAGGCCATGAGAGTCAATATGGGGTTTAATTTCAAGACAGCAGGACAGTCGCAGTGGAGAAATGGGGGTGGCTGGGACAAACGCTGAGGGACTTGTGTCTTCCTAAGGGATAGCTGGAAGGGCCAAGTGGCCAGGCCCTTATATTGGTGACAGTGCTCAAATCTGCCTTACAAGACCATGGAATAAATAATACTCTGTATGAAAGGTAACCTACAAGCCCCATGGACTTCCTCATGCACTGACTTAGCTTTGCACCCAGAGGTCCTTTCCCAGATCATCTTGATTGAGGGAACTAAATGTAAATACACGTGCAAATCACCCATGTGATTCCCCCTGAAGCTGAACATAAATTATAGCCCACAGTCGGTTAGTAAAGTCTGAATATTCAGACACTTTGGCCTTTCTGTAGCAGCCCATGTCAGGCTGCTTGCTAGACACTGTTGGGTGTAGCTTGTGTCTGATAAATGCAAGTGCTGCCGTGCGAGCGCATGGCATGAGCGGGATTGATTAGGAATTTGCCTCCTGGTGTTTGCTGAGAGCTTTGGAGACTAGAGGAAAGCAGGAGGAAAATAGCAGCTCATTATTCCGTTTCTTGTTGCAGGTATTGAAATGTAAAAGCAGCAGTGCAGTCTTCGTACCTGCAGGAAAGGGAACAGAGTAGGGCATAAACAGCACGAAAAGGGTATGAAATCCGCTGTACATGTTGAGGGGACATGGGGAATTTTGTGATACTGAAGAATCTTGGTTCCTGAAAGAGCCTGGAAAGCGCCGTGTTCAGCAGTGACAGCTTCTGCTTCCCGGGGACACGGATGTCAACCAGGAGAGACCCAGGTGCCTTCTTGCCCCGCGCGACTCCTTCACACAGCCCCCTCGGAGACGCAGGAGCAGCAGTCGGATCCCGCACGCCTCTCCGCAGAGGCGGGGGGGCTGCCCGTGATTTAATCAAACCCTAGCCGTAATTAAAGCAAAGCCTATTTGAATGTCTGATTAACGTGTGTGCGCCTTGGCGGAGCGCGAGCTGCCGCCTGTTCGCTGCAGCCGGCGGGGAGCAGCAGGCGGAGGTGGGGAAACCGCTTGAGAAAGGGTTGCAGATCCCAAGTGCAGTTGTGAGTCCTTGCCAAGGAGATTTATTGATTTAATAACGGCCTCCCTAGCAAGAGGGTGAATAGGGGGCTGTATTTAAGGGATAAAATAATTGCCTAGGTAAAGGGTGGGTTTGGCCCAATCTGGAGTGTACTGACTTATATGTGTATTTGTGTGTGTGTGTGATGAGGTGCTTGGGAAAACAATGCACATTATTTTGTATATTGTGTAACTCATGAGTGCCTGGATAGGGAGAAAAGAGGTGGTCCAGCTATTCCAGAATATTTGTGAATTCCTTCGATGTTTTTCCTCCCCAATCCAAACGCTCAGCAAATGTTTTCCCATCCCTTCCTTGGCTCTGCTGCTGTTTATTTGCGTAGCAGCGGGGTCTGCGCCTCCCGCAGCGCCAGCCTGGTGTGCTGCTCCGCCAGCTGCTGCGCCAGCTCATCCCGAGCCGCCTGCCCATCCAGCTCTGGGCATGCGGGACGAGAGATGGGGACCTGGGTCCCCTTCCCGACACCCTCCTGGTGGCACTGGTGTCCCAGAGGGTGAGGATTGGTGTGCAGAGCACAGTTACCCTCTTGGCAGCAGGCAAGGAAAGCAGTAAGCGTTGGGTTTCACAGCAAAGCAAGGACCTGCTGCTCTGCTTCTCTAATACCTATGGGGAAAGCCCAAAGGGGAGCTCAGCGGAGCCCTTCATCTTTGGTTCTTCCAGACAAACCTCCCCGCAGGCAGCACGGAGATGGTCTCTGTCCGTGGTGACGGAGATCGCTATCACTGTAGCTGTCCACGTGCACGGCGTCTCTGCTCGCTTCCAGGGATGTCTGATGCTTAGTATTAATAACTGGGATGCAGATACGTTTTGCAAAGCTGGCTGACCTTGTTTTCAAACATTATCATCAGGCCGGGGAGGAAGACGATAACTCAGAAGTGACAGCTCATTTGTGAGCTTAGCAGATCCCAGGCGAGGCAGGTCCTCGTCCCTCTCCTTCCTGGCAGACCTCACCTAGACTTCCTTCTCCGTGACGCTGCCGTGGCCTCTCCTGGCCTCTGAAGTGGCTGTGCTTGCTGATGGTGCCTGTGTTGGTTGGGTTGGGCTGCTGTGCTGCTTCTGCTGGTGGCTTGCAGGAGATGAGAAGGGCCAGGATCCTGCTGGGTGCTGTTGGCAGGAGAACAGGAAAGCTACGCTGGAGCAACGAGGGTGCTGGGCACACCTGGTGGACGCAACCAGTCATGCCCAGCTGGGCTGGGCAAAAGAGTTTTTAAAGTGTTTACTGCCATGGGAGGGGTTGGGTTTCCTTGTGAGCTTCTGCTCTACATAAATACGGGTAACTTGCCCACGTGCTCCTGCACCCATTCAATCCAGAGGAACAAACCTCCCTGAACACCTCTGGCAGCACGAACAAGGCAGGACCAAGCTCTCTTTAGAGCGTGACTAGCTCATCTATCTCCACAAAAACTCTGTGCTTCCCTGGAGCTGAAAGCGGGGAGCCTCTTGTTGCAGCCATTTCTGCTTTGTAGACGTTCTCTGTCCTATCCTGAGCCCAAACAGTTCAGAGCTTTCTTCTTCTGTGTCTTCAGGGAAAAAAAAAAAAAAAAAAAGAAAAAAAACTAAAGCTGAAATATTATTAGGATCCTTATTGTTTGGACCTGCAGGGAGCCATTTTTCCTGCAAACTGTTTGCCCTTGCTGAGGGCTGTAAACCTTCCAGCGGAGCAGCTCTAGCCTCAGAGCGCCTTGCTGGAGGAGCGTGCAGATCTCGTTTGGCTGAGGACGTACAACACTCTGCAAGGCGCTTAGGGCAGATTTCCCCTCGCGTGCTTTCCTGAGTGCAGCTGAGCAGCCTGCATGGCAGAGGTGAGGATGGGGCTTTTTGCAGCCCCTCCTGGGACCGTGCGACTGTCCCAGGCAGCCTGTGTTGGACACTGGTGTGAGGCAGACCCTATTACTCTTTGCTGTGTGGCTGGACATCAGTAAGTCATGTCTCCTGCTGGGGTTACTGCCTCGCTCCTTGTTCCCTTGTGCCGACCACCCCAGCCTTGCTTGCGTTGGCAAAGTCCAATACACGCCTGGGGAAATAGCTTGAAGCTCTGAAACATTCAATTACGTGAACCACCTCCTTCCAATCGGTCACAGATCAGCGACGATCGAAGAGCCCTGCCCAGCACAGCAAAGGCCACGATTTGCAGGCCCTTGCAGCAGCCGATTTCATGCATCAGTCATTGCAACAGTGATGCACCAGAGATCTCCTGCATGAGCTAGGTGGTGATCAACGTAGCCTTTTGCACTTAGGTTCAAGGTAGCTTTGGCTTGCTGAGAGCTGTGCTAATTGTATCAAAACCCCTTTACTTCAACACTGAGTTGAGCATGCTGGTTTCTGCATGGCAATCGTATGGGAAGGAGGAAAATTGATTTATGCCCAGCATGTTCTAATTAATAAGTGCCAAGAGGTGGGGGAAAGATGGTTGTGGCTGAACTGCCTTTCCATGTGAGTGCAGAGATAAAGACACCGCCTGACATTTAATAGCATCGAGGCAATACTGGCTACAGGCATCTTAGGCAGGTAGTTTGTGCTGTCATGTACTAAAACAGTAAATAACTTCCTGGAGTTTTTTAAGCTTAATTTAAGGATCATGCTAAAAATAGCCAACATTAGGTAATTGATTCTCTGCATTGTTTTATATTTATGGCCAGTAAATAGATGCTCACATGCCTTGCTGCCCTCTTGCCAGCCAGCACAGTCGAAGGTGCCGTTCTGAGGTTCAGTCTTGGGCTTTGATTCATGGACCCAAGTCTGTCACACGTCTCATTTGTGCCTTGGCGAGGAGCTGTGCTGCTGACCTTTTTCAGTAGTATAGCTAATGGTGTGCTGGAGAGATCTTCAAGAGTATTGGGTGGGATTGAAAAGGTTGAGGGCGGCTTCTTCATGGCGAGTGAGTCAAAACTGGGGAGCAGCCGCCTGCCTCAACGCGCCTCAATTAGCCAGTGTTGCTGCTAAACAGACCTGGAAGCTAAGCAAGAGCCACCAGCCCTGCCGTGCGGCCGTCCCGGCTCCCTGCACGTCTGCTGGGGCCGGCTGGGCAGCAGATGGAAGTGAGAGCAGCTTAAAGCGAGCAGAGGACACGAAAGATGGGATGCCGAAAGGCAGGAGCGCTGCTCTGCCAACTGCAACCCCAGCAGGAGAAGGGAAAGAGGTGGCTGCCCTTGAGCATCTATTGGCACTTGTGGGCTGAGAGTGGACCGAGCCAGTGGCTTGGGAAGTGAAGGGCTGCCCGCCTCCTGGTGGGAGGGCGAGCGTGTCCTCAGCCCGTTGGGATATTTGGGGCTGGACGGGTTGTACTTTCAGAAAGAAACCATCGCGTTGGAGCCCTCGGGAGACCGCTGCATTGTCAGGCCGCCCCGAGGTGGCCCTTTGGGGGTGGTGGGGACACGAGCACCTGGCTGTCCCCTCGGCGGCGCGGGACCTCACGGGGCTCCTTCTCATTGCTCGCAGGTGTACGAAAGCGGCAGCAACGTGGACCAGTTCGTGACCCGCTTCCTGCTGAAGGAGACGGCCAACCAGACCCAGTCGCTGCTGAGCTCCGTGGAGAGCGCTGTCGATGCCATCGACGAGCAAACCAACCCCACCAGGTCAGCGGAGCCCCCTCTTCCTCAGTGTGACCCAGCTTGTTTTCTTGCTGGCCATTTCTCTGAGTGTTTTTCTGTGACTGTGAGGGCAGCAAGCAGGAGGTGACTGGTCCTCTGCTCCTTGCCTGCTTGGCTCGTGCACAGTCATCTTCTGGTAGGACAACTCTTTGTTAAAGTTGATCAGAGCAGCCCAAGGGGAAGCTCAGATGACTTGGTGGGCTCTGCAGGCAAAGGCCAGCAAGACAGAAGATGCCAAAAACTGAGAAGTTTTGGGCCAAATAGACACCGCCAGCCCTGTGTTTTGCACGTGCTCCAGGCCAAAGCTGCCTCTGGCTTGCAGACTCCATCGGGGAAGGTCCCCACTCTGGCATGTGTCATCCAATGAGATGAGTGTCCGTACAGGAGCAAAGAGGGAGTCCGGGACCCGCACCCAATGGCAGTGGCCAGCATGCAGGACAGCTGCACAATATTGGCCATCTCCCTGCCAGGACAGTATGTCTCTCAGTCTGTTTTATTAACGAAGAATGATTTAAAGGAAGGTCGGAGGAGCCTGAGGCTACACCTTATCCCGCCTATCTCTCTCATTCCTTGCGACTTTGCAAGCATTGGACCTTGGGACTCTTTTACCACACGCTTTAACTGGCAAAGGTGATAAAATGCAGTGACCTGTGTTTTCCCTGAGTGCCTCCAAACTCAGCGCTGATTGCTTGTGGTTAATCTTGTCTAAGCTCCTCTCCTCAGCTCTCTCCCTCCTCCTGCTCCTCAGGCCCTCAGCATCTACTGAAGCTTTTTAGTAGCACCACCAAAACCTCCTCCCCCTTTTGCCTGGCCTCAGGCACTTTTTGGGTGCCCTCAGGGCTTTCCTCCACTGTGCCCTGTCCTCCTTCCCCCAGCCTAAGGTGCACCGGGGGTGCCCTCTCCGCTCATGCTCCAGGCAGGACGGGCAGCTCAGGCACCCAGGTAGTGGCAATGCAGCTCGAGGCCGGCATCGGTCCTGGCAAACGACCTGCTTGCCTTTCAGCTGGGGTTTCTCCTGGCCTTGGAACATGCTCCAGGTCAGGAGAAGGTAGAGGAGAGCAGCTCCAGGATTTCTCTTCTTGAATATAGTCAGAGCTAAAATGTACAGGATATCCCGAGCCAGAGTGCGAGCCTCAGCCCAGCCTCCCGTGCTCAAATGTCACTCGTCTCCCCGGAGCCTCAAGATCACCGGCTGTAAGCAGGACACGTTTCCATAGCAACTGTTTCAGGGACTATCAGATGCTCATGAAGACAATCTGTTTCCTGCCATAGCTGAAAAGCAGAAGGTCGCGAGGGTGCTTGTAGAGGATGTTATTTTCAATAGGCTACAGAGCAGTAGATGGGAGCGGGGCCCCATCTCTGGGGGTTGAAGTAGGGCAGTGCTCAGCCTCGGCTGGGGAGCTGCATGCAGAGGCTGTGGTCGGTGGCGAGATGACCCCTCCTGTTTTCCCATCTCTTTGTGATCAGTTTTAATGCTCTCCCAGGACATGCCCTCCCACCAACCCAAAAAACGCCCCCCCTCGCAAAACCTCTGCCAAAGCACAGTGCCATCACACACTTGCCCGCCCCGCTTTCATCAGGGGCAGGCAGGAAAAGAGAGAAGCCTCTGGCCTTGCCTGCTCTTGCAGACACCTGCACTTGAGTACGGCTCCTGATTGCCAAGGCCACCTGCACGTGTATAGGAAAAAGCTCTAATAAGACTTAGTCACAACAAAACAGCTTGGCCTGAGCATCCGACATCTTAATGGGCTTGGGCAGCTCGGCCAACATTTTGGCAGCTTTCCTAGGCGTGGGGCTGTTGGCTTCATGGAGCCCTCAGTGGGCTCCTTTCCTCATTTTGGTCTGCCCCAAACCCTCATGTAAGGCACAATGCAAAACACATGGAAAAAGAAAAGCAATTCAAGCGCAGTCAAAGGTCCTGGAGCCTGGGCACAACAAGACAGTGCCTTGTGCAATGAAGGTACCTGAGCCGCCTCCTTACACTGTGATTAAGAAGCAACCCCCTGTGCTCCTGCCTAATTTCCTGCCTATTGACAAGGGGCTGCTCAGTGCTGGTTATTGCGCACGCTGCAGCGAGGCACGTGCCTGGTTTTATTGATGGTCCCTCTGCGGGGCCATTTTTTGGGACCAGATGTCCTTGTCACATCCCTGTATCAGATGTCGGGCCCAGAGCAGGTCGTGCCCTGCCTGGGCTCGGTGCTGCTGCTTTGATGTTCAGCAACAGCAGAGCCGCTAAAACGCGGGCACAAATGAGTGCCCGAGTGTGGGGACGAACCCGTCGTTCATGACCTGTGAGTAGTTCTGCTCTGCAATAGCAGCTCTTGCACCGCAGGCAGTACCACGGCAAAGGCGGCCACGGGCTCATGGACACCTGGTACGAGAGCCCTGTGCCCACCTACCCCCCCAACAGCAGGCTCGTGCCCAAGGAGCACCGGAAAAGCTTCCCAGTGGGTAAGAGGCATTGGGGGCCAGGCGCACGGTCACCTCCGCGCCCCCCGCGCGGAAAGGCCACCCCGCCATGCGTCCCGCGCGCGGCTCTTCTGCTTCTCTGCTCCCACCAGGGTGCCCCGAGGCCAAGGAGGAAGGGCTGGAGCTGCAGATTAACCGTCTGGCCGAGCTCATCGGCAGGCTGGAGGACAAGGTAACGCAGGGGAGGTTCGACAAGGCCGCGGCTGCTGCTAGCGGAGCGGCCGTACCGAAGGTCACGGCTTTGGAGAGGGGTTGGTGCTGGAAGCAGCTGTCGAGCGTAGGGATGGATACCTGGAACCTCATTTAAACAAAAAAAAAGAAAAAGAAAAGAAAAAAAAAATAGAAAGAAGGGGACATCTCCAGCCAAGGAGGTCCCACTGCACATAGGACCTGATGGTGAAAAAGTCTCCCAAATCCCACCGCGGTGGAAGTGCTTTGGGGTAGGCAAGGAGAGGGCTGTGACTTCTCCCTCGGGGGGACGTTTGCTGGGGATGAACAGTCCAACCTGCGGGTGCCTGGCGCAATGAGGTGCAAGTTCAGCCGCTTCCGCACTCTTATTTTTTAATCACATTTAATCTTTTTCTCTTAGACCCTCTGGTTTGACCTGCACCAGCGTCTGTCAGACAGCGAGAGCACGGCCTGCGCGGTGAGTAGGGCCCGAACTCCGGCCTCGGTGGCTGCGACGGGCAGGGGTGACTGCACTGGGGCCTCATGCGGACCCTCGTGGTCCCGCAGTACCTGCTGCTGGTGCGGGACGAGATGACGGTGGCGCACAAGCACCTGGGCGAGTTCTGCAGCTCCCTGAAGCAGTACCTGAAGAGCGTGGCCAGCGAGAGGGACTGCTTCCAGTGAGTAGCCGCGGCCGCGGGGACGTGCCCGTGGCGGCTGCCCCCGGGCACCGCCGCCCCCCAGCCGGCCGAGGGCTCAGCCCCTGCCCGTCTCCCGCCAGCGTGACTGCAGTGAAGCTGCCGGACGGCGTCACCTTCATCGTCTACGAGTTCTGGGAGACCGAGGAGGACTGGAAGAGGTAGGAGACGAGCCCACAAGTGCAGTGGCACCAGGACTCACCTGATGGCAAAGCCCCCCCCCCCAGCTGATGGCTGTGGGGCAGGGAGCCTCTGCTGCTTGGGGACAGGTCCCCACCACCATGGTGGGAGCCCCCGGTGCGGAGATTGGGGCTGGGGAGAAGGCACCGGGTAACTGTCCCCCCGCCTGTACCGCAGGCACCTGCAGAGTGCCACCTGCAAGGGCTTCCAGCACGTCAAGGTGGACACGCTGAGCCAGCCCGAGGCCGTGTCCAGCGTGGCCGTGCCAGGTAGGCGCATGTGGAGACGGGGCTGCTGGAGGGGCGTCCTCGGGCTCGGCGGCACCAGCGACTGGTGTCCGCTCCCCTCGGCAGCCGCCTGGTGCACCCTGAGCAGAGACTGACCTCGCCGCCGGAGGGGACACGGTGGCCACGCCGGCATCCCGGGACCCACGCTCCCCGTCACTGGCGCCCGGCCGCCTGCCCGTCCCCGTGGCCGTGCCGCGAGCGTGACGCCGGAGCACCCCCCGTGCCAGCGGTGTCAGCGGCGGCTCCTTGCCATGAAGGCAACCCCGACCCCCGTCCTCCAGCCAACCCCTGCAGCACCTCCGGACCCCTCTCCTCGCGCCGGGCGCTTTTGCCGCGGTGGCAGGTGG
>VZSV01000216.1:315273-337897 GCA_013398735.1 Nothocercus julius | reverse complement strand
GCGCTGGTGCCTGGGTGCCGCCGTGTGCGTGTGTGGGTGAAGCGCTAGCTGTGTCGTGCGCGCCGTCGCTGTCCCCCTCCCCGAGGCTCCTGCTCCCAGCCCCTGAGCCCGGCCTGGCCGCGCGCGGCGCCTCCTCCGGGACGACTCTATCCAGAGGCTTTCTTAATATCACCACGCGCAGTATTTATTAGCAGCTGTACAGTAGAGCAGATGAGATGCTGAATAAAGATGCGATGGAAGCCTCCGTGTCGCTGCCCACCCGGGCCGCCTGGGCTGGGGAGTCGGGAGCGGGGGCGACGCTGCTTGCGGGGAGATGGAGGCCCCGGTGGAGCGCGCGGGCTACGGGCGGCGCAGCAGCTCCATGGCGGCGCTGGCCGTGCTCTGCCCGCAGACGAAGGCGCCGCACAGCACCGAGAGGACGCCCCAGGCACCGAGCGCGGCCCTGCGGGGACAGGGAGCCCGTGAGCGCGGAGCACCGCGCCGCCTGCCCCCTGCCCGGACCTTGGTGGCCTCTGGGCACAGCCTGCTGGAGACACAGCAGAGCTCTAACGCCCCAACACGCACCCTGTCCTTGCGCCAGCGCCAGCGCCGGGGCCCTGACCCGCTGGCCCTGAAGGGGCCCCCGCTGCAGCCCTTGGTGCCATTCCTCTGCACTGCCCAGAGCCTGCACTGCCACCTCCGGGCACCCCTTGCTGATGTGCCCCCTGGCAACTCCTCCTCACCGCTGCCGAAGTCCAAGACAACCCGGACACGGCCCCTCCCGGCACCAAGGGCTCCCCCAGCCCCTCTCCAGAGCAGGACCTGCATGTTGGCCCGGGCACGCTTGGCCCAGGTGCTGCTGGCCACCTCTTCCCGCTGTGCCCGCTCCCCAGAGTGCTGGCCCTGGCCTCCCCAGTGGCCACGGTGGGCTGCCCTCGGCCCCACTAGTCACCTCCGCCACAGGGACATTTGGCACAGCCCTCCCTCTGCAGCCAAACCCAGCCACCCTGTCACGCTGCCCACTGCGGTCAAGACTCCTCCAGCCGGGGTCAGAGGGAGGCCGTCTGCCTCCATGGAGGCCACTGCCCTGGCAGGCCCCTCACCAGCCTCCTCCTCCGACCTCAGTGCTCCCTCTGCCCTCCTGCCACTTCTCTGCATGGATGGGGAAGCCCATTTCTGTACCCCGGCCTGTGGGATGGGTGCCTTAGCAGTTTGTCCCCAGTCAGTCCTCACCCCTCTACCCAGACCACAGAAATGAAGCCACCCTAGGACGCAGTGCTCACCCACTGCCCCTCACCAGCTGCAAACTGCAAGGCCTTCTCCCCTGCACGAGCAGGGCTCTCTGACCCTACAGCCTCACCATGCACCAAGCGCTCTCCATCATCCCTCCATGCTTGCACTTGAGGCCCTAATCACTGCAATCCCTGTGTCCCCAAGTGAGCACTGAGCCGCTCCCCCAAGGGGATTCCAGGGAGATAACAGGGACAAGTGTCCCCATGCCACCACTTCACGAGGTTTCTGCCAGCCATGGCAAGGGCTGGAGAAGCCACCTGTGTGGGGACTCTCCAGGGTGCATTGCGCCCTGTCCCCCACCACTAAGCCCATCACTTCTACGCAGACGTTTACCTCTTCCATGGCCCGATGGCTTCGGTT
Organism: Nothocercus julius; assembly: GCA_013398735.1. Taxonomy (NCBI): domain Eukaryota; kingdom Metazoa; phylum Chordata; class Aves; order Tinamiformes; family Tinamidae; genus Nothocercus; species Nothocercus julius. The sequence continues at coordinate 336,265 of VZSV01000216.1, read as the reverse complement.
CCCATCATGCACACCAAGCACAGCCCTGCCGCCCAAAGCAAAGACACACGGGTGAGCTGCCACGGCCACCACCAACCCGGGCGTTTTCTCTGTAGCCCCTGCCAAAAAGGCACGTGCCACATGCACCCACACACAGAGTCCTGACTCCAGCACCACCCTCCTCTGCAACACCAAGGCTTTTGGCCCAAGCTCTGGCTGCCCTGTGCCTGGAGAAGACCTGTGGGCACCACCCAGGGGTGGGAGCGCCCTCCTGTGCAGAGGTCAGCACACTGGTTCCTGATCACTGCTGGCACAGGGGAGGCCTCCTGGCCACCTGAACAGTCCCTCTGACATGGCCCGGCCGCTCTCACCAGCCTGGCCACCTCCTCCTCAAGGCCTGACACGTGCATGCCAGGCATGCCTGCGTGGTGCACCGTGTGTGTCCGGCCTCCTTCCCACCCAAAACCTGGCTCTGCAGGGCTGGAGAGCAGTCTTGGGCTGTGCTGGGACCCACTGCTGGCCCCTTGCCCTGCAACACACAGCCCTTGCCCTTCACACTTGCCTGGGAAGATGAAGATGAAGAAGGCGCTGATGCCCCCAATGAGCCCAATGACCTTGCCAATATCTGGCACAAACAAAGCGATGACGAGCGTTGCTGCTATCCATGAGACGGTCAGCGCCACCCGGGTCCTCCGCTCAGACACTTCGGCCACGGGCACGGCCCTGCGCTTGGGGTTCACCCACACATCACGAACAACGGACCTAGGGAGGGCAGCAGGGCTGGCTCAGGGCCCCCTGCTCAACCACGGGGCTCTGGCTCTGCACTGGTACCACCCAGGAGGGAGCTGCAGGTTTTGCCTGTCCATGCCCACCACTGTGTCCTCTCACCTGCCCAGCAGCACAACAATGGGGTAGATGGTCACGATGGAAATGCCAAAGAGCAGGCGGGCGACGATGACAACTGCGTCGTTCCCCGGGTAGGACATGAGGATGTCAGCCGCCACATCCTCACCAAAGGTCAGGTAGCCATAGAGCCCTGCAGATGGGGCGGTGAGGGATTAGGATGCTCCCTGGACACCTTCTGGACAGTGACTCCCCCCCCCAGAAGAGATGGCTGGGAGTGGGACCATGGCCAGCAGGTAGACCCTTGGGGCATCCTACAGAGTAGTTCTGGTAGTTTTTGCTTGGGACAACAGTGAAGGGGGTCAAGGACTTCGTCAGCCATGAAGGAACTAAAAGCTCCGGGGTTACCTGTGAGGGTGTAAATGAGCAGACAGATGAGCATGGAGAGCACGGAGATGGCGACCCAGTGGGAGAAGTTCCGGTTGCGCATGCTGCTGTAAATGGCCACGCAGGCCTCGTGGCACTGCAAGGCACAGGGGACGGCCGTCCTGTGGAGCGCCAGGAGGACAGAGGGGCCTCGGCCATCTCACCTCCTGCCCCTGCCTCCCACTCCCCTGGTGCCACCATGGCCAGAGCCTTGTTGACACCCCCCACCTAAACCAGGTCCCGCCATCCCCAAGAGGGTCAGGGACCAGCAGTGGGGTGGAGTGGAGAAGCTCGGTCTCTGTGCCAGTGTTCATCACCTCCATCCCTGCCCCGGGCCATCCCCTGAAAATCCATTGGAAAAGGCTGTTTCCTCATTCTCCAAATATCTAACCCTACTCTGCCTTCACCCACTTCAATCAGACCTAGCCCACATGTTTATCTCCCGAAGGAGCATCCTTTACCCTGCCAGGACCCCTGCTGTCCCTACGGGAGCTGGAGGTACCTCCATTGGTACCTTGGGCCTGACAGCCCAGAACAGTCGGTGCACGGGCAACGTTACCTGAAATCCGAAACAGATGGTGGGGATGACGCTGAACATGGAAGCCCAAGAGGGAGCCCTGCAACACAGAGCAGAGGCAAACAGAAGGTCCCCTGAAGCAAAGGACTTTGTGCGGGATCCAACCTGGCACTGGCTGCCAGCGGTTCTTGCTCCCTTCTGCGTAGCCAGTGGCCTATATCTTGCCAGGGCCCTTCCCATCTCATCCCCACCACCTCGGACTGCCCTCACCTACCACCGTGACACCTCCAACCCTGCCCCAGCTGCCAGTGTGCCCTGTGACACCCACTTAGGCCATGGCAGGGGCTCCAGCACGTCACACTGTCGTTACCTGGAGGCGCGAGGGGGCTGGCGCAAGCCGGGGCGCTCCGCTTGCAGGTAGTACTTTATGACGATGACCACGGTGAGGTAGCAGGCGGCCAACGTGCCCAGGATGCTGCCGGGAGGACGGGAGAGAGCTCGTGCCTGAGGCTGAGCTCTGCAGGAGGTGCACGGCAGGGGCTCCCCAAGGTGGGGAGAGGCTCCCCAAGCCGGGGACAGGCTCCCCAAGCCCCAGCGGGGACACCAGCACCAGATGGGCCCCAGCTCCTATTTGGACCGCAGAGGGCTGCTCCTGGCTCAATGCCTGTCTGCCGTGCCGGGTGCTGCCCTCCGCATACCTGGAATACTTCTGGAAGCCGATCTCCTTGGGCACAGAGAGAGGGAAGATAACCAGGACGCAGAGAGCCGAGAGGGTGAAGCGCTGGTCCACATACCAGTGCTGCGGCGAGGGGCCCTCCGCGCTCAGCGTGCCGTTGGGGTACAAGGAGTCGCACACTGCCCGGAGGAAGGAGTGGGGAGTCAGAGGGGTGCGGAGCGCCAGCGGGGTGCCCTCAGCGCCGCGCCGACTCACGTTTCTCCAGCTGGTCACCCACGACGCGGAGGAAGGCCACGGAGATCATGAAGAGGTTGAGGGTGAAGCAGAGCTCGCAGAGCTTCCCCACGGCGGTGCCGCACACCTCCCGGATGACGCCCTGGTACGTGGACTGCGTGCTGAGGGACGAAGCGTAGCCCAGCACCGCCAGCCCGCTCACGAGGAAGACCAGCGAGCCCTGCAGCGGGCAGGAGGGGAAAGGAGCATCCAACAGCGACGACCCAAAGCACCCATGCTGCCAAAAACGGCAGCACGTCTTGCGTTGAGTGGACCGAGTCCCGCAGGGGCCTGCAGCCAGGCGGGCTTGTCAGGACAAGGAGGGAGGAAACAGCTTGTCCTATCTGGCAATTTGGGTACATTTATTTGGGTGTTTGGCCTGTAGGAGACCAGAAACCAAAACTGCTGCCAGGTTGGGCTAACGCACCAGCCCAAACCATGGCGTGGGATGTGGGAAGCACTGCTTGGTGACAGCGGTGCTCATAAGCCGTATCCCGACTCTTTGCCGCTCCGCTCCAGGCAGGACAGCAGCTGCCAGCTTGCCAGGGACGGTCCCTGTCAGCAGGGCGAAGAAAACCTCCCGGCACCCCATCCCAAACACCGCCTGAGGCGAGGGCAACATCACAGGCCCTCCCTCTCCATCGTCCCTTCCCGACACCTCTGGGCTCCCTTTGGGAAGAACTTGCTGCCTTCCTGCCTCATGCTACAGCCGCCCTCACCCTCCCGCTCACAGGGAAGGGAAGTGGCTCCCGGGATGTTTCCCTGTGGAAAGGGGACCGGAGCCCTGCTCTCAGAGCCTGGCACCCCGCTCCGCCGCCAGCACCCGGGGGACGCCCACCCTCCGCTCCTCGTCCCTTACCAGCTCCACGAGCACGGCGGGCACGATGCCGCCCGCTTTGTTGAACGCCCAGGGGAAGTTGAGCAGCCCCGCTCCGAGGGCCGACTTGAGCATGATGAAGACGGCTCCAGCAGAGGAGAGGCCAGGGCTGCTCCCCGCCGTCGCCCCCGGCTTGTCCAGCAAGCGCACGCTCTCCCCTGCCACCTTCTCCATCGCCGACCGGCAAGGTGAGCGGGTCCTCAGAGGGGCCGGTGCCCCGTGCCCTGCGCCCCTGCCCTCTGCAGCCGCCGCGATGAGGAGAGCGGCAGAGGGGACTCGCACAGCTCACCCGCCCCGGCTCCAGCCCTCCCCGGGATGAGATGGGGCGGACGGGATGGGGAGGGGAACGCGCTCCTCTCCGCCAATCCTCGCGCAGGAGGATGGAGCGGCCGAGCGGGCTGAGCTGCTTTCCTGGCCACCGCTCTGGAGCTCGTGCCTGGCGTCTACCAGCCACCGCAGCTAAAGCAAGGTGGGACACGAGGGCCAGAGATGTGCAGGGTTTTGGGGCAGAACAAGAGAGCAAACGCTGGCCAAGAGGAAGTGGGCTGTGCAATCACCAGCAGCACCCTCTTCCTTTGGGCTTGCAGCCCGACAGCCCAGAGTTCCTGCGCAAGCACCTGCAGCTATCGGGACGTACTCGGACAAGCAGCCACGGACAAGCAGGAAAGCCCTGCCTGGACGGAGCCTCCTCTGTACAGAGCGGCTGGTTACAGGGCGAGCGGGCGGGCGCTTACGAACTCCACTTGTCCCTTGCCAGGGTTGCTCTTCTGCGAGGCAAAGGGCTGTCTGGGTGGGAAAGCCCTTTCTTAGCATCGCCCTGACTAGTCCCTGCACGTGGGCACAGAGAAAACTCTGTGCTGGGGACAGGAAAGCTCAGCAAGATGCTGCACATGTTCAGGTCTGCGGGGGGCTTAGAAATGCAGGAGTGGGGCTACTACATGGTTTTGCATCAGGAACCCTTATCTGGAAGCGCAGGTGAGGCCTAGGAGCTGCATGGCAAAGGAAGCTGCACCGCAGGGGCCAAGGGCGCCTGTCCTGGCCACCTCCCTGCCCGGTGCTCCGTGCAGGGACCTGCGGCGGCTCCGCACGGCTCCCCCCGTGTCCCTGTGGGAGCAGCCCACGCTGCCATTCCCGTGCTAAACCAATGGGCCCCTGACACCGCTGACAGGCCCTAATGCATTTTTGATTTCCCAAATATGTGCCCTTCTGATCTCAGTAAGATGGATAAAGAGACTTTAATCAGCTGCTGGCAGGAATTAAGGAAGGCTAATTGTGCCTGCCACCTCAATTAAATCTTTGCAGCCAATGGCGTTTATAGCCATTTAAAGGGTCCTTTTAGGCCTTCGTTAGCTGCACACCAAAGGCTTCAGAAATAATTGGCTCCTACGATTTAGAAATTGGCCACTGGGCTGTAAAATACCAGCCACTGGGAAAGTCTCTTAACTCGGACTGGCGCTTTGATACAATTTGACTCTGGTTTCAAAGTTACGGAGGGGTTTTAATCTCTCATTAGCAATGCCACGAGAGGCCGGAGCTTCCTCATTAGCACTGACTGGAGCAAAGGCACGAGGGCCTCCAAGGCTCCCTTTGACGAGGGCGACACAAATCAAAGGGCCGCACGGGGCCGGCGGGCCCTGCCGCAGGGCAGACCTGGGAAAGCCTCCGTCTCCGGAAGCAGCTCCCAAGCCCAGGGCCCGCGGCCAGGGCGGCCGTCCTCGCTGCCAAGCACCCGGCCCCCTCCTGGATGGGGTTTGTGAGGAGGGATGTGACAGCTGTGGGGAATTATTATACCCATACCCATAAAATAAGCAGTGCAAGCCTTGGCACAGGAAAAGTGAGGCAGGAAAAGTCAGCATGGCCCATCCTCAGACTGTGCCACCGCCGCTCCCCCTAAACCTTCCTGTAACAGAGCGAGGCAAAGGGTCACTGTGGATGGCCCGGAAGGCTGTGGCCGCCGCTTGCTCCTTGCAGTATGACTATGAGGTCTAGAAAGCACAGACACCTTCTAAAATGGTTTATGAGAAGATTCTTCTACCCAGCCTCTTTTGAGGGAATCCTCCTGGTGTGCAGAGTCCTGCAGCACAAACAGAAGCTCATGATGTAACGGGTGGCTTCAGAAATGGGTGTGATGCTGAAAAGCTTGTGTGAGGGCTGTAGTTAACCCTTCCTTCCATCATGTAATTCTGGCCTTCTGGGCTGGTTGCCGGCCTGGGGGCTGCTGCCTTGGTCAAACGATGCCCTGAGGCAGAGGGGCTCGGCCAATAACCTGCACCACGGCTGTTGCTGTGACGTTGGTTCCAAGCTGAAGAGCAACAAGGTGCCTCGATCGTTTTTCAGTCCCCAGTCAAGCAAGCTAAGCACAAAGCTGAAGGGACCCTGTTCCAACGATGGCAACAATCTTGACCAACACTAAGGTATGGGACAGCTTGGACCCGCGTTCTTATTTTAGCTGGTGATGGGTAGCACACTCCCAAGCAGGACAAACCAAGAGGAGAGCTAGAAAGCTCTGCGACTCATTGTACTGTTAACCTGCTAATACACAGGAACGAGGCCGCCTTGTAAAACCTTCACAAAAACCTGTACTTGACAGCCTGCTCCCTAGGACAGGCCTGTGAAAGAAGAGCCAACCAACAAACCATCTGAGCTTCATATAGATAACATATTTATTGAAAATCTGCTTCACCAACAATGGTGAAATCATGACCAAAAATTACAAAACATCATGGTAGTTGGTTTTATAAAAATAAACTGCAGGACTATGTCTCACTGATTTGTACTACTTTATCTTGCCCCCTCCCTCCTTTAATGACGTTATACTCTTCAGCATTACACCATTCTAGAAAATTGCATCCCATCCAAAAAAAATGCGATTGCTTTTTATTAGCAGAGGTCCTTAAAGTGACTTTTACCCCCCCGCCCCTCCCGACAATAAATATAGAAAATAGCCTCTAAACAAATAAATTTTAGTTTGGTCAGCTTTATAAAAAAGGTCCATTTCCCTCCTCTTGGGATATGTAGTGACTAAGCAGCCTTTCAAATGGTATTCAAGTCTTTGGTGGCTTCAGCTGCTTAAAGGTGCAGTTTTACGTACAGATGATGAACTGGGATCCTTTTTCTTTTTTTTCCCCAGACACCAAAGACTATGAGATGATGTCAGATGTGAATCACCAGCACAACCACTGCGCTCACTGCGCCTTCTTTGGGAGCGATCAACCGTTCTGAGGAGCAAGCGGGAGAAGGAGGTGGGTCATCTTTGGCAAGCGAGAGCTTTCAGACCGAGGGCGTCTTTGGAGGATGAACCTGCTGCATAAGCTGCGGGCGTTTCACTCTCGGTTTCCGCCTCTTTGGCCGGCTCTTGGCTTTGTTGATCTGCACCACAAAGAAGGCCAGGACCACCATGGCACCAAGGAATGCAAAGACCGGAATGGTCTGTCCTACATCCTGGTTGTACCGGCCGGGCATTATACCTGGAAGGCCAAAGAGGTTTGGGAAGCAATTAGTAGCCACGTGAGCTACGAGGCCTCCGCAATATTAACGCTATCTACTGCAACGATCCAAGGGGAGCTCATGTTCTAAGATGAAACAGCGATAATCAGATTACGCTTCAGACAAGAAGATTAACAGCTGCAGACCAATTAGTGAAAATAAGACAGGATGCTAAATGTACAGAAAAGCACAGGCATTTTCACCTTGACCTGTTTTGGAACATGAAAGCATAATCTACATTTCTCCCATAACAACCACCTTCTGTTTTGCATTAGAAGCAAGAGAGATGCAAATACTTGACTGTAGCTTTATCACCAAATAATCTCCATAAATCAAAGCAAATACCAAAGCATCATGAAAATTGACTTTGTGCTAGCTCTAGAGCCCACATGTGCGCACAGCAAGGACAAGCTTTAGCATCCTTCCTTTTTAAAGGCACCTTTTGGTCTAGAGGCTCATAGCTTTCAAACTGGCTTTCAAACCACTTTCAGTTGGGCTTATGATGTCCAGCTGATAAAGCAGAGTACCATTACAGTGAAAAGTGCTTAAAGTGCTCAAAATAAACCTTGACTGGCCAAAAAGCATCTGCTGAAATCTTCTTCCCACTATGTGTCACACATTTCCTTTTGAATAAACTACTTACATGCAGAAATATTTCTTTAAGGCTTCATCAGACAAGCTTTTATAAAATAACCACACTACTATTTGCATGTTTTTCATAACTGAAGTGAAACATGTGGAAATCTCTTCTGCTGCCTCCCCCGCCTCCCCCTTTTTTTTTTTTTTTAGGCTATTCAAGAGGCAAAGTAAAACAGCATCTTTCAGACTTTCTGATACTCACCTCCAGGAATGTCCCATGCTCCACTTTCTCCAGGGGACAGCGGTCTCACTTGCGGTCGGTTCTGTCGAAAACTGGGTAGAGCAACTTTATCAAGGTCAATTGACAATAGCTTTTGATGTTTCCAAAGGTTGCTGGAAGAAATTTAGAAGACAGAGGTGTTTGCCCACTTACTTGGTTAACGCAAGGAGCTTTGCACAAATACATTGTAACATTGACAGCTAACACCTATGAACTGCTCACTAAATTGGACCCAAACAATAATCCAATTTATTCGTCAGGTCCTATGTCTTACAGGTCTCCAAAGTTAAATCCAGACAGCACACTTAGATCAACTGCTATTTACTTACAAATCTATTTCTTGCACGCAGGCTACCTAAAGTTACCTAAAACCCAGCAAACTAGGGCCCGTGTGCTGACACACTTGTCTCCAAGTGACGGACAAAGGACACAGCAGAAGGCAGTTTGGTGAGCAGCCCAAGAAGCTGCTTTAGAAAAGTACTGCAAAGGGGATGCAGTGCCTAGGGGATTCAAGCAAGTTCCTTAACTGTAAGTTGGGATCACTCAGACAACACTGAATTGACTTTAGAAGCTTTTTTAAAAACCCCACAGTTACATAAATTATAGGGTAATTATCAGATACATTTTATCAGGCTAAACGATTCACTGAATGTACATTGTTTCCTCTGTGCAAGCTGTTCTTTCCCTAGGAAAGGCGTTTCACTGTTCCTTTCAAAAGCAGATGAAACAGCTGACTTCTCAGCTCAACTCAAAAGTGAGAATTGATATAGAGCCGTATTAAAGATGTATAATCACCTGGGGGCAGTTTCATTCAAAGGCTGTGGTTTGGCCCAGGACAGGTGAGGACAGGCTGGAAGGGAACGGGGTTTAGGGTCTCCCAAGTGAGCCTCAAGCACCTTGGAGTATCGATGCAGATGGTTACCTGTGATTCACAGCAGAGAGACTGGGTTACGGAAAGACTGCAGGGTAACAGTCCCAAATGTTCACATCCAGCTAAACACTGCTGCTGTAAAACCAGGAGATCTTTACAGTAATGACTTGTAGCTAAATGTTGCAGTTAGACTTAATCAAAGCAGAACTGTGTGTGTACAATCAAACATAGGGTGCTGGTAGTCCAGGTTTTGCTGGCCAGCACGCTAGACAACGTCAAGCACTTTATGTATGCTCCATAGCTAGTAATTTGAATGCTGCCTCGTAAAACTAGGTATAGGTAAACTCTCACTCTATAAGCAAAACATTTTCTCTAATCAAACCACAATTAGGTACTTATAACCCCTAAAACCTGTAAGCACTCTCTTCTACTAAAACAACACAACATTATAGAGCCCACACCCAACTAACAACCTTACTGGCAAATAATTCCTGACATACACACCCCACCCTGAAGCTCTGTCACTTGTTCAATAAACAAGGCTCTCACCTTCCATGCGCTCAGGGAGAGAGTAACCTGCTCCCAAGGGCGGTCGCTGTCTGGTTTCGGAATGGCTGAGACTCGGCGGCGTCACCCCGTAGGATGTGTACTGCAGCAGGGCATCCAGGAGCCAAAAGCAGTCTGGACAAGACACAGCCCCCCAAAATAATCAGCTTTATGCTACAGTTCGAAAGGCTTTTCTTTCTGTTAAGTCGTCCAGACATTTGGAAATACAGACAGTTTTCTGCTCACCCGTTTCTGATTCTTATTGGCTGATTTCTGAAAGATGCAGGTTTCAACCCATGCTCCTCCAGGAGGATGCAAAAACAAAACTAATCTGTTTAGGTTTAAAATACCTTATTTGCTGTGCTACATCACTATTTCATGCTCTTTTGGGGAGTAACAGATACAATGACATAGTCTCAAATACGGGAATTACAGGGTGGGCAAAGCCAAGATCCCTGCAGAAATTAAGAGGACTTTCGGTGTGGAAACACAGGAAGCTCAGAGCCTATGAGACCATTTGTGAGACAGAATAGGGATCCAACTAATTGTTTTGAAGAAAGAACAAAATAAATAATTTGCACAGAAAAATAAAAACAAGGTGATGTTTTCAGATCGGGGATCATGATCTCAACAGGGGTGTAATTTTGTTAAATTATGACTCAAAGATGAGTCTTCCACCATCATGATTTGTGATAAAAGGACAAGTCTTCCACCATCATGATTCTCTAAAATTTCCCTGGAAGCAGGACACAACTTACCAGCTATTTTTACCATGCATTATTTTTCTGAGAACTTTTTCTCCCAAAGAACAGTTGGCTGGGAATGGGAATTAATCTTCATAATCCTGGGGTCCCTTAAACCCTCATCTTTGATTTTTTTTTTTAAAGAGGTCAACTCCATTTTAGGGATTTATATCCACGAATGTTAGGAATTTTCGTCAGTTGCGGCCACTGGTGTCTCTGCAGGAGATACAGCTCCTGCTTCACAACTTAAAAGCAAACTTTAAAGGATTTTTTTTTAAAGCCTTTTCAGTTCTTCTTGTTCCACAGGCCACGCTGAATTTAACAGCATGAAGGTGCCCAAAAGTATCATTTTCTATCACTTAATTAAAAGCCACACATCTCTTACATTACATGCTTTCAAAAACCTACAGAAGGCCTAGAAGGCCCCGACGCGTCGGTGTTATTCAAGTGACAGAACCTGCCCAAAGACAGAAAAAGAGAAACCAGAAAACATGAAAAGAAAAAGTTTAGGAAAGATAGGAATGAACTAATGATGGGGAGTTCCTTTAGCCAGTAAGTTCCTTTAAACTTGGATAAATTAGGCAAGGAATGGATTACATAATGCACATCGATGCTTGAAATATCAATGATAAAAATGTATAAAAATTGTAAATGTACTTTTAATCATAAAAGGAAAAATCAAGTTGAATATTGCATTCAGTGGAGATGCACAAAAAGACCTTGGATACTGGATAATCTTCACTCTCTCAAGCCACAGCTTTATGAGCCTACACTTTACATGTCAAAGAGGCAGGAGAAAGCCAATCAATCCCTTGAGAACTTCAAAAGTCAGATCAAAGTACTAAAAAAAGGTCTAATAAGAAACCACCACAGTACATAGGAAGAGGGAACAACTTCCCTGAGAGTTAAAGAAACTGCACACACAGAACAACTCTCACGCTTGCTATCCAAAGTTCCAAATGAAGTCTTTGAAAACCTAACCAGAAATGTCTACTTTCTGACAGATTTACAGCACTTAATTTGCAGAAAACTAAAAGACATGAAAATAGTAATGCACAACTGAAACGTTCAGCATTACTTTAAACCCCTACAGGAAATGCTCCAAAGGGGACACAACACACTGATCAGCAAACATAAACCAATTCATTTTCCATAGTGCTCTGCAGAGTTTGGACTGATTCCTGGTTAGGACTAGTCAGTGATCTCCTAGAAAACAGTTATTACTGATGGGAGCTATAAACAACCCTATAACCCAGCTGTCAGTTAAGACCAGAATTATTCTGCTAACGCACCTTTCTGTCGATGGCTGTCGTCCAGGCAGTTCGAGTCACCATACAGGACAATTCTGCCACCACCTTCGGAAGGAACTTGGTAAAGTCCCAAAATAGGGACATTTTCGATTATAGCAGTCTCCTGTTTTAGAACTTCAAGACCTAAGGTAAAGAGAAAATACACAGCAGGACATCAACACCAATAGATTTACATGCCAACACATTCTCTACAGTAGGCTTAAAAATGCAGCTGCACTGCTCTCCAATACCACAGATTGTATTTATGCAAAAAGCTTTTAGAAAGAAACAAAATGACATGCATGAAAAAAGCAAAACTGCTCCAGGACTCTGATAATGAAATTTCCTGCTGATGTCAATTTTTACCTTCTTCAGTGGAGATGGAGAAAAAGACTTCACTTACTGGCTTACCTTGAACAGTCTTGAAAGGAAAATCCTAATATTTTCAGAAACAAGTTTAAAATCAAAGCATCCTGCTGTACAAATTATTTTATGCCTTTTCATTTTCCTGTAAAATTTTACAGGATGTAGTATCTTAGGAATGGGTCATAACCATGCATATTGCTCTTCAGCCCCTCTTTTGATGCTTGCTTGACTAGTCCTACAGAAAAATCTTCTGTGGAACTAAATGAAGGAATTCAGCCGTTTCACGAAACACAGCATCTGTCTCTGTCTGCAGCTGTGCAGGACCAGGACTTTGAACGCATTTAAAGTGGCAGGTCTGGGGAAGCCCACCTTAAAGTCTGTTTGGTTTGCAAATCTCTGTGATTCCACAGTTACCTAGTTTCCCTTGCACTTCACTTGTTTAACTTCCCATTTAGGAAAAAAATATTGCTCAGTAAGAGCTCTTCCTAAAGGCTCATTAAAAAAAAAAAAACAACACTTAAAAATGCCTTGTTACAGTTCTGCATCACCACCTCACAAATTACATGATATCAAACTAAAGAGGATGGATAAACGTGGAGAACAAATCTTTACTCAAGTCTGAGACCACGAGTGCATTGCACATCTAGAAATGTTTCCCTTATGTCTGTCTATCAAGCAGTATTGCCTACCAAACTTTTCCTTACCTATATTTTCCTTACCTATGTCCTTACACCATCATACTATTCACATTCAGCAAGGTCTAGACTAATTCTACATACAGATATAGTTCAGTATCATTTGAAATTTATAAGAAATATAGACAAGTAACACAATGAACTACAACACTGTTCTTACCCCCCACCAGTAGACATTTAACATACACACACATGTGCAGATGAGTTTATATACAGCAAACATAGCAATATACTGCATATAAAGACTTGCATTTTACTGGACTAAACAAGATGTATATAAGATCACATTATAGCTGCCTGTTAGTTATCCAGCTATAGTTTCTAGGCAAATTGAAAAAATACCTACCCTTTCAATGCATTTTTCTCCTCACATCTTTCACAATTTCAGAGCTTGTAAATTTGCTTGGGCAGTGACAAAGAAATTCTGTTTAAAATACAGAAAAGAGAAGAAATTGCATACCTTGATCCTTAAAAGTCTGTGCAATTACAATGCCATCTTCTGGAAACTTTGCAATACTGCATCCTGAAGCATAATTCACTGAAAAACACAAAATCAGTTTATAGACTAGAAGTGACACTTCTTCCCTTCCTGCCTTAATTCGGTTCAGAAAAACAACAACAATAAGAAAAAACCCACACACATTCCTGGGAATATTTCTCTAATTTGGCATATTTCGACCTAGATCACAACATGACCCACATATTAGTCACCGGCAAGGCATTTCTAAATGCAATTTCCATAGGTTCAGCTTTACCTACTGTTTTCCAATCTCTCCATTTAGGAAACCGACATTTTTTTCGATTGAAAAGCTTAACTGTCCAATTGTTACTCTAAAACCAAGATTTATAATGTGTGAGAAATTTAGTATTTCACATTTGCACTCATTACTTATACTACAGAGAACCCGTCTGCTTCCATCAGTGCTGGAGAGTGTTACAGAGCCCTTGGAATATATGTTCCAAAGCAACTGGTCAGAAAACAATGATTTGGAAATGAAGCATCAAAATATTTCTGCTTTCTGAAGTCTAAGCAGAAAGTTTAGAAATTAGAATTAGAAACCAGTGAAACCAGTGAAATTAGAATTAGAAATCAGTGAAACACATTCATTTCAGGCACACCACAAGAACAGGAATTATGAAGCATCTCAGGATTTTGTACCATGTCTAGATTGGGAAAATCCAAAGAACCCACTGAATTCCAATACTCACTTTCATGGTTTGCCATGGTAAAATCACCTTCATACAGCCCATCGCTAAAGGCCATGTTCCAGACAGAAAGCAGATCGTTAAGGGCAGGTATGTTAGCACCTCCGGTATCGGGCATCCACCATTGTCTATAAAAATTAAAAGGTAACAGAGTTTATTAGTTTATAAAAAGCTCCTAGAGTCTGAATTGTGAAAGATCAGGTATCTCCCTGCATGCAGACTTTTTCAAAGGCACTTAAATAACAAACCACTTCATGTGCTAGAAAAATATCCCAGCCTAAGTTCTTTGTTTGGCAAGGGGGAAACAACGACGGTCCTATCACTTGCTTCTCTTTTCTCTAACAGTAGCAAATACTACTCGCTCACAAAATGTGAAACGGACCTTTCTATCTTAACAGTAACACAAAACAGACCGATAATTAAAATTATAAGGTCCTACCTCAGTCCTTTCTCACCAACAGTGGTATTAGTGTATTTGCCCTTTGCATAATATACTGGGATAATTTAATACTAGGTGCAGAGGCTGGCAATACTGTTGAAATCCACGTTTTCTTTCCAGTCTCGTCCTCAAAGATGAAAGAGCACCAATTTTCTTCGCTTATCAGTCTCCAGTTTCTTATTTGTTTTTACCTTAAATCTTCTTCTAGACTTTAAAAGAAGTTTACATTGGCAGAAGTGGGCCTTCCCACAACCACAATAAAATGGGTATTCTGTGTTTGTCCTGAGGAATCCCCTTTCTTAGCGTAGCATGCAAGTGTTGCAAGTGCTAAAATAGCACATGTGGATACATGTGGATTTTTAAGTATACAAAATGGCAATTTTATGACATTTTATTTCCCACAGAGCTTATAAAATTACCTTGTGTTTTCATCATAAAACTTGACTTTTCTCATCACTGACGTGTTGTACCAGTCACTAAACACTATAAGTGAAAGGCCATTATCAACGTCCCTTCTCAGCTTGGTGATCTCTTCAGGAAAATACTCCTCCTCACTGTCCACCATCAATAAAGTCCCTGTGTTTAAAAGCAAAAACAAGAGTTTTCCTAGCTGCAAATGTGATGCTGTCACAACTCACACAACCAATGCAGAAAGGCAACGCAAACACACATCTTGCACAGTATCTTGTCCACGTGCTGTGCCCTGCAGCTCATCTAAAGAGGTCACTTTTTAAATTATAAGGAAAATCAGTTTACAAATAGAGGCAATCATTAGTCTGTCAGCACAGTATGCCTTTTGAATCTTACTTATGACTGGTGCTCATCTAGCGCCCTGCACCACTAAGTGTCCACTAATGTCTGGAGTACATTTTCCAGTGTGGTTTCATCCAAATCCTCTAAAAACAGAGCCAAAGTGCCACAAGATGACAGCCAGATCTGCTGCAAAAGCACACACTGTGATACAGGTTAAAATGCTAATGTAAATGCACTCTAAACTTTTTCACTGCTCTAGCTCTAAACAATTCTGCACTCACTGCTGCAGAATTACAGCCAAGCAGGCAACAGTTATTCTGAAACTTGCTTTGAATCACATTTTGAAAACTGCAGTTGCATTTTGGTAGATCTGGCTACAGTAGCACTGTTACACTCATAGAGCTCACCTCCAACCTCAGCCTATTCTGGCAATCTGAAAGCCAAATTCTTCCAATTTCTTTTGCCAAGAGTTTCTCCATTCCCCTAAGGAGAAATGTGAGCTGCAGTTGACAGATCTGCAAGTACAAAGCAGAACTACCCTTGCAGAATCTGCTGCCCCCAGAATAAGCTAAGCAAAACACCTGTTAAATCTGACTATGCAAAAGTGAGATCAGTCTTTGTCCCACAAGACACAAATCAGAGAACATTGCAATCGATCTGTCCTCCCTCGCTCCTCTTCACTGAGGAAATTCTGGAAGCCCAACAAATTGCTAAGCAAATCAGGCAGAGTGTAGGCCTGGCCTTACACCACCACCACCACAGCTGCTGCACAGGAAACACCTGGGAGCTGCTGCAGTAATCACAGGAGGACTGTAGGCAATGCTCTTTTCTTCTCTTAGTCCAATATACACTGACCATTCTCTAAACTTCTTTTTTTTGGGGGCAGGGATACTATGCAGGAAAGAACTTGTTCCGCCTTTCCACCCAATTCCCCAGCAGGATAATCAAAAGGAAAGACACAAGATCCTTAATGTTGCTCCCTATCAATAGCAAATCTTGCAGGTTCAGAAGAGAAACTAATTTTGTGCTCCCCTCCTTTTTCTTAAAGCTAACATTTCTGTCTCTCATTGCATATCACTGATCTCAAAAAGTTGAGCTATGGTGAGCTATCTCACCACATGCTAAGCTATTTGCTGATGAACCAGGAAAAACAGAAGATTACCACTGACAGCATTTCTAGAACCAGGGGATTATCACAAGAATTCACCCTTACATTACAGGCCTGAAAAACACCCCGATCTAAAAGAAAAGTGAGTCTTGCTTAAATTCATGCTTACCATACTGGCTCGCATCGAAACATGTGAATGGTGAACCAAGAACCTCAACAAAGTATCCCATGCTTCTCAGGTGCTGGTACATGTCCCTGAAGTTTGTGTGGATATGGTCACCATTCCTTAAGAAAATAAAAAAATATTGAAGACATCTAAATCTGGCATGTAGAAATCTGATTTAAATCCCCTAATACATTACTTGCTGGCTTTACTTTCTAGAAGTTCATATTTTCAAATGGTAACCTACAGTTTTCTACTCCCAGCCCCAACTGCAAGGTTCTTCATTAATTATACTGGTTCTGAGCACTTACTTTAGTTTACAGAGAACCAAACCAGCAAAGCAAGAGGTTAAGCATATCCCTTATGAATCACAAAGCTATTTGTTTGCACCACATCACAGAGCCAGGATGCATTCAATAAAAGTATCCCATATCCTTAAAATAAAATCAAAAAACACTGATTTAATATAACTTGACATAAATACCAATCTAATGGATCATTCTTCATCCTCAAGTTATCCCTGGGGAAGTATCCTGGTGGGTAACGGAGATTGTGATACTGATCCCAAAGTACCCGCTTACTACGAGGTGGAGTAGGAATAATCTTCACTTTTATTGGAAGCTTCACCGTAGAAGTCTGCTCTGCACCATTCTTAGACTGAAGGACAGAACAAACTACAGTGAAACCCTTTTTACCCCACAAGAACACTCTCCATTTAACTATGGGTCATAACAGGCCAAGAAAATAAAGTAGGAAAACTTCCTTTTGTCATTAGTACCAACTGCAGAGACCAAGAGATGACTCTCACTCTGGCTTAAGTCACCATAATTATTTCCTCCCGCACTCAACAGTTTATATCTATGTTTGGAATTTAAAATGTAAAATGTTTTAGAACTATGACTTTATTTAAGCACTCAAACGCTTAAAGTGTTCTCCAGAACAATAAGCATAGTTCTAGAAGAAATAAAAATAGTTTAATAAGCTCTATTTCAAAGCATGTTACTTAGAATTCAAAATAAACAAAATTATTAAGTTAGTCTCAGAGACAGATTTCTGAATTCCAAAGTGTATTCCATTCACAGATTAATCCTGCTGTCAACTATAAAGATTATTACTCACACTCCGTTTTCTTGACCCCTACCTAATCTATACTTAAAATGGCAGGACTATAAGAACCTCCTAAAAAGGTGCATTTGTATATCATTAAGTGACCTTAATAAAAAACAGGGAATCAAAATGAACAGAACTTACATCATTTTCTGTGGGCGATGATACCGTGATCATAACATGACCTTGAGCAATGCCTTCCCAAGATGCTGCTTTCTTTGCTACCGAAATAGAAATTGCTAAGTATCCAGACCAAGGCCACAGCACGGGGGAATAGGAGAAGGCCACTTCAATATTATCCCCGTTTTGTGGGAGATAGGGCTGCCAGTCTGGCTGTGAAATGAAGAACGAGGAATGTTGGTAAAACAATATTTGCAACCACTGCTCTTTGCACATGTAGTCCTCCTCCTCCATCCACATAAACAAACTCCCTAAACTTTTCTGGAGATTATGCAAAAGGGCATCAAAGTTTAAAAGCAAGGTGTTGCACCAGTAAAACAACATAATCATGACAGCCTTAATGATCTGGGCTATAGGCTTCTCAGTACAGAGCTCTCCAAGGTGAGTGAGCAGCCTATTGCAGAAATGGGCCTAATTTATTATTCTGGGGTCCTGTGGAAACATTTATTGGAAGAAATATTAAGTTTCTTTTCAGTAACAAAAAGAGCTGTTGCTGTTCCAGACTCACACAAATGATCAGGCCTGTTGTGCCTGAGCATTACCCTCAGTTCGTGATGTTGGCAAACAGCTTCAAGAGTTTTCAGAGCAAGCTTAAATCTATAAACGATCTTAAAAGTCACATTACCAGGTCGAACTGCAGATCATTTATGTGGGCCAGAATTTTGGAATAGGTGCCTTATTTAACTTGCAGTTTAATTTTTGTTGTATTAACTTCCGTATGTTCTACATAGAATGTTCTATAAAAATAACTGAAGTCCTCCTAAGGCGACCAATGTGTGAACCTATTTTCCTGCAGGCCTTGGTAAGTCAGCACATTCAGGTCACTTTGACCCATGTAAAAGGCATGTTTTATAATGTCACAATCCCTTACGGAGGCTGCTGTGTTCCAGACCAAATGGGCGGAGAAAGTATAAACTTTGTTCCAGAAGACCTTAAATACGATCACAGAACACAAGAAGTCTCTGAGTGCTTTTTAATCCAAACTCTTACAAAGACAAAACAATACATGTACCTGAAACCAGTCAGCACACTGCTGGAAAACATGTGAAGAAAGTTCACAACCACAAATCTTACTACTCCAGTGTATCCTTCTCTCCCCAGTAAGAAAGCTTCACTGTTGTATTCAATTTATGGCTAAGACAGTCTTTTCTGGGAAGCATTTAGCAACATTAATAGTCCTGATTTGGAACAATGTGTCTTACCTTGTCTACAATTCTCCCAGTGACACCCATACCATTAAGGATAGTAACATTGACAATGGTTGGCATCCCTCCATAATATATGGGCTGAGAACAATAGGGCCACATGTAGGGACATTCCGTCAAGTCAATATAGCTTGGACTCAAACTGCAGCACGGTGGAGAGGGCAGGATGGGGAGATGTATTTAAAAAAACAGAACGAAAAAGCAAAGACAGTGAATAAAACAAGTACATGATAACATATATAGCTGATATCTGAAAAAGTTGCAGATTAAACATGTTAGCCATGGTTACTCTATCAAACTCTTCATTTTCTTCCCTGATCTGCACAAGAATCTTCTTCCCCTTGCCTTTTTTTTTTTTTTTTAATAAATTTGTGTGAAACAATTTACCTATTTTCATATAGCAAAAGTATCTCCTCAGCCTAATAAGAATGTTCTTATTCTGGAAAGACAATTTATTTATCTACTCCTCCCTTTTGGTCCATATTGCAT
This sequence comes from Nothocercus julius, assembly GCA_013398735.1. NCBI lineage: Eukaryota > Metazoa > Chordata > Aves > Tinamiformes > Tinamidae > Nothocercus > Nothocercus julius. Next base: position 317,169 of record VZSV01000216.1, on the reverse strand, counting down.
TATTCACAATATCCAAGAGTTTAAACTGAACCTAGAAGAGAAAGTAAACTTAGGTTTCAAAGGTTCTCCAAAACCTTACCCTGATCTAACTTAAGCATAAAATACTAGAATCTTTCATTGATTTTCCTGTCAAAATGCACATTTCAGGATTACATAAGATCTCTGCAAGGTCTCTTCATTGCATAAAGACAGATTGCTCAACTAAGTTACACTCATATCACCTCCTCTCTGAAAAGAAATACTGCAGATAATAGTGTATTGGTTATTAACTAAGGATTAAAATTAACCTGGCTTGTGGTTTATAGCTGTTGAGGATCTGATAAGCTCTCAGAAGATCCAGCTTGCCATGTCCTTGTTCAAACATGTTGACTCCAGGAAGTCTACGTGCTGATGCAATAAGGGCCTGCTTCATACTCGCTGGGTTCACTGTTTCACGCTTCTGAACTGTGCTGAAGTGGGAAACATTACATCACCTTAGGTGGTCTCTATTCTCGTCTCTAGCTAGTATGTTTATTTACCATTTGGCCTTAAACAGTTTAATCCATTTGACTGACAAAAAATACAATCAAAAATTAGGCTGGCATCAGCAACAACCATGGTTCATGTTTGCTAAATATTACTTGATTTCTCACAGGAACAGCTGAAGACGAAAGCAAAAGTGGCAATTTTTATAATACATTTCTCTTAAAAAAAAAAAATAGTACTGTATACATATCTCTCTTTACAATGTGTTCCATCACCAGCAATAGTTCCAATCTGAGTTATATTTTAATATGCTAGGCAAAATATTCTGAAAATTGAATTCTCTGTAACTGGAAATTTGCAGGGATCTCTTGCCATATACCTCTTCTGGGACATCGGAAGGGATGATGATGACTTTGAATTTTGGGCCTAAGAGCTTTTCAAACAAAGATTTGTCCAATCCTTAAGTAGAAACAGTTACAAAAGGAGGGAGGAGAAGCTCCCGCTTTCCTTTAAGTTCTTCAGTGCACAATAGAAGCCTTATCCAACTGGATAAAAAACTAGAAAGCCCTAAATCCTACAGAATTTACATATACTTGGACAGTTATCTGCTGTAGGTGCCTACTTCCAGCAGTTACTCTTCTACTAAGACACAAAGTGACAACCATAGAAACTTAAAATAATTAAAAACATGAAAAAATACTTTATATATACTTTATATATATATATATATGCAAGTATTTATATTATATATATATATATATATGCGCAATTATTATTCAAAAGAGGCCTCACGTTCTGCCCTGGAGATTTACAGCTAGTCAAATAAAGTAACATCTCAGGCAGAAGAATCCCTGATTTCATCCTTCAGTTTGTTTTCCTACACCTAAATGCAATTTATATTTATTTGGTGCATTTCTTTAAGGCTCTATCTGCATCAATATATTTTTCTAAGATTCTAATTTAAGGCTTACCTTACTAACAATGTAACAGCACCTGCCACCACAGGAGATGCTACGCTTGTCCCAGAGAGGGAACGGCATCCACCTTTCATACCAGAACCTCTCACTCCAGAGCCATAGGTAACAATATCAGGCTTCACTCTCCCATAACCTCCAGGCAGCTCCTGTGAAAGAAAATGCATGAATTACCATCCAAATAATTACTGAACATCAGTTATTTCATTTTGGCACTTAAAAAAGCTGCCAGCTGCTCTGAAGTAAAATGAACAACCACATTAGCTGAGGTTCAGCACCAAGGAATATCAAATAGCAGGTAAAGAATCAAACTGCTTACGACACTTTATCTTCTCAATACATAATACACAAAAGGGCTGTCAGCTTCACAGCAGATTGCTCTACTATCTATGCTACTTATGAAACCACTGACAAAATGACAACCAAGCTGTTACCTAGCTAATGAATGAGGTGCAGC
>VZSV01000216.1:279803-299059 GCA_013398735.1 Nothocercus julius | reverse complement strand
GCTTGTGGGCCGCGCGCGGCGTCGCCATGGCGACGGCGGCCGGTAGCGGCCGGTAGCGGCGCGTCTCCGCCCGCCGCATTTGACATCTGTCGCTGCCTGGGACGGAGCAGAAGGGACCGGGGCTCTCCTGCAGCCGGGCCCAGGTTTGCACCGCGCCGTGGGGCCATGGCCATGCCCGGAGCACCCTGGCTCTGCCTTGTGGCACCAGGGTCTTTCCTTTGGCTTAGCACAGGCTAAACCAAAATACCCGTACAGGAGAGACATAAAAGTGCCACCATCCTCTATCCCGATGGGAGAATAAAACTCCTCCTGGCAGGTCTCCTTCCTTCCCGTGCCAGAAGAATAGGGTGCCGCATTGCCCAAGAGCAGCCTGTGACGGAGGCTGCAGCCTCTGCCAGGCTGTTTTGAAGGGAGCAACGTGATCTGTCCTGTGGAGTTTATCACACTCCTTTCCATTAGGAGTGAGATAGGTCACAGAAAAGCCTAAGATTCCCTCTTTCCCACTTCATGGTCTCCGTAATGACTAGCCCCAGGCTCCTAGCTCCACACAGGCCTCATGATTTACCAATACCAGCCTCTTCACCTGTATTTACCCATAGGCCTTGTATTTACCTGTATACCTTTGGGCATTCTGCCTGGAGGTTGGGCTGTGTGCCACACACTGACCCATATTGGTCTAGATCACATCGCCTGCCATGCAGCCGCAGTGCGGAGCCCCCAACGGAGGGCAGGCTGCCGTGCAAGGAGCATCAGGAGAGGCCCTGAATGGCACCAGAAATGAAGCTACCCAAACAGAAAATGAAGAGAGTTCTGGGGAAACAGGTAAGCTCCTCCAGCTGCCTCGCTAGGCAAATATTGTGAATATTTAACAATTTAATTTTTTTGTGCATATTCAGTAGTTTACCAATGTAAGAGCTGGGATTCAAATAATTTTTTTTTCACTCTTTTCTAAGCGTCAGAACTGCAGGTACAACTAGAAGGTGCAGAGAAAGAATCTGAAGAGAAACCTATTGAAGACGTAATTAATCAAAGGCAGCCTGAAGACATTTTGAATGAGTACAGCACTGGAGACACCGTAAGAGTGCAAAATGGTAAACTTGTAGAAGAGCTAAGACTAACAAACATCTGCAATTTTCCATTACATGCAAAATTAGCAGTCATTAACCTCAAATTATCAGTAATTGAATGTGATGTATAAAAGATGTCCAAGTCTGCATGAACATTGGTGCCAGTACCTTATTGTCACTGTATATTATAATAATCCTTCTTAAGATGAATGGATGCTGCTTCTCAGAATTGACTTCCAAAACTAAACAAAAAATGCATTATTCCAGTATTTATATCTTATTTTACTAAGTTTACCTTAGAAAAAAGTTATCAGTTCATTTCAATACAAATGTCAGCAAAAATCTTGGTTAGAACACTTTTTTTTTCTTGAAATGTATATTCAAGTGTCCGGAACACATCAACAGAATGAACAAAAACCAGATGGTGATCACAAATCCATAACCAGCTCATTCAGTCAAAAGAAAGAAGAAAAGGATGGTTGCATAAGGTAATTTATCAGTTATTGATATTGTTTATTTAAATCCAGGCATCGTTCATCCTTCAAAATCCCCTCTCTGGGTTTTGCTGTCTGTCTCACTGCCATCTGCAGCTTCCAGCCTCTCTGGCCAACAGCCACTGTAAGTGACTGGCCCAAGTTATTTGCCCTTGGAGCCTCTGCTCTTTCACACTGTAGGTTTTTGCTCACTGTCTCTTGCCTCACCCCTGCACTGTACATCTGCACCACTCAGCTTCACTGATTAGTCTTTTCTGGCTTCTCACTTGCATAAATCCTCAAAGGGATGGAGCTGAATATTAAGCAGTTACTACTGAACAGGTATTATTCTTGTTCCTACTGTGGCATTCCTAACCTATCACAGTTCTGTATTTTGTATTTTGGGGTGATATTTCAGCATCAATGTTTCATTAAAATGTTAGGTTGATAGCTATTGATTTTCTAGACTGAGATCCCAATTCTACACAGATGTTGGGTGGTGTCTGTCCCTCACCAAAACAGCAAGAAATGGAGGGAACAATAGGAGAGGAAGGAACAAGAACCTACGAAAGGATCATTCTTCTGTTATCCAGGGAGATAAACTCTCTAATTCCATTACTACTTTCCGACTTGCTTCCCTCTTTATAGGGGAACTCTTTACTTGCTCCCCTGTATATATATACGTAGATGTAGGAAGAGCCTGGTAACACATTTTAAACATAGAAATGGAAAGCCATTCTAGGAAAACCTACTGCCTGCTTATTTTGAGTATAGTCTTGAAATTTGTAGATTTTCTCTTATATAAAAGAACCATTAGTTATGTTGTATTGAACTCTGAATAAAACAAGATTTCAGAGTGTGCACTGAAATATATTTTCAGTTTGTTTCTGTTTCCCTTTATTATTCCAGAATGACAAAAAAGGTCCTGCGAGACATCTGTAAGCAGCAGAAATTGTACTTGACTCCATCCTTAAATGATATACTTTACTTGCATTATAAAGGTAAGATAGCCACTGTGTCTTAAAATACTGATCTGGATCACATTTGGAGGAAAACATGTGTGTTCTTCACTTTTAAATGTGTTTGTGTAATTAAAGTATTTTCCAACTTTGGAACTTTTTGGAGAGTATAAATACAAATGGCCAAGAAGAAGGCAATGAACACTAAATGCTTATGAGATTCTCCAGCACTAATGAAGGAGAAAACAGTTGATAGAATGAGTGTGAATCATGCCTTGTGGTTGGTGACCAGTTTTCTGAAAAACATAATTGGCTTGTTCACTATAGCTTAAAAGTGTTACAAATAAATAGGACGTGATAAACCTGCTTTCTACATCCGGTCTTGGTTTTGCTATTTTCTCCACATTTATTATTTATCATTTTAAAGGACCTACACATTTCTCCTGTTATGTTGCCATCAACTTGAACCCGAGCCTTCTCACCAAGTGGAGCAGCAACACTGGTTTAATGGAAACGACTCTTCCAAACACTGATGTTCAGCAAATGCAGTATTATCTGAAGACATTTTACATGTTTTTTTCTGCAGGTTTTGACCGTCTGGAGAATCTTGAAGAATATACAGGATTGAAGTGCTTATGGCTGGAATGCAATGGCTTAGCAAAAATTGAGAATTTGGAAGCTTTGACAGAGTTGCGCTGTCTCTACTTGCAACTGAATTTAATTAATAGAATTGAAAACCTGGAAGCCTTACAAAAGCTGGATTCCCTCAATATCAGTAACAACTATATCAAGACCATCGAGAATCTCTGTAAGAATTGTTGGTGCAACATTTAACTTAAAATGCACCCGTTTTCCTAACCTTTGACTGTTTTTAGTGGCAATAGTTTTCAGGGATTTTTTAAAAAATTCATGTTAAATTCTTCTATGGTATCTCATACCAAAGTCCACAAGGCTTCTATTGAAGTCAAACCTACATATTTTCCACTTTCCAACAGAGGAGAAAATGGAAAAGAAGTAATGATTTCTCACACAAGGATACCTCAAACAATTAAGTTTTTCCACACTTCTTAATAGTCTCAGTACTTACCTGTGCTGCAGACATGCTGACAATCTAGTTTTTGTATTTACTTTACAATTAGGATTTCCTTTGGCAGTTGCAGACATGATTACCAAATCTCTTACGTCTATGAAAGGATTTATCCCATCTTCAGCAGAAAATAAAAAATAATTTCTTGATATAATGATTTCTGTACATAAGCAATAACTTGAAAAAGATACTCTTGCTCTTGTACAAACTCACTAGTTTGAAACTTGAATTAAAATGACCAACCATCCTAAAACAACCATTTTTATAGTGATGGAGAAAACAGCTTTGGAGGAATAGCCAGTAAATGTATGTGGCAGATTCAACAAATGTATAGAAAACTCCCCACAGTTCAGTATTAGACTATGATGTTGAAAATGCAATTTTATGCTTTCTCCAGAAAATCTTTTGTGAAGGAATGATTTTTACTTTCCCTTTAATTGTACTATTCTTGCCTGACAGCTTGCCTGAAAGTCCTGCACACTCTGCAGATTGCACACAATAAATTACAAACAGTGGAAGACATACAGCACTTGCAAGAATGCCCAAGTATTTGTATCCTCGATCTTTCCCACAACTACCTAGATGATCCAAATATTATATCTGTTTTGGAGGCCATGCCTAATTTGGTAAGCAGAGTATAGCTGAGGGTTTGTCATTTTTATGAGTTAACGTCCTATTAAATGGTTTTATCGGTATCTGATAAGTCTGTAGTCCAAAGCAAATGTTATTTAAAACAGCTTCATCTGTGACTGTAGATTGGATAGTTTATTTATTTATTGTTTTTGAAGTGTTAGTGCATATCCAAATAGGTGGGGTTTATTTTTGCTACTCAAAGTATTTTTTTGTTTTTCTAGTGTGTGCTTAATCTCATGGGAAATCAAGTGATAAAGAAAATAGCTAATTATAGAAAAACACTTACTGTTCGACTAAAACAGCTGACATACCTGGATGACAGACCAGTTTTCCCAAAAGATAGGTAAGAAACAGAGACAGAGACATCTTTACAGAGCAATAAAGCTCAAATGCAACAATCAATGTTTTCAAAGGAAGACTAACCACTATACTTTATGGAGGGAAAGTGACTTTGAGTATGCTAGTATTGTAGTATAGAGATCTGCATTCAATATATCTAGAAAAAACACCTTTTATCAAGAAAATTAATTCTTGAACAAATGTTTTACATAGTCTGTAGAGCAAAGGCAAATCGTAATCTCAACAGAAACTGAACAGATGTCTGGGAAAGCAGAGCCAAGATCAGCACTTCTCATGGATCTCTGCTTTTGCAATTATTAGCATTTGCATATCTTTGCTTTGTTTCATTGTAATTACACGTGCAAGATAAATGTGGCCCAGTTGCTTAAGGGATTGTCAATGTTGCTTTTTTTTTCTGTTGCACGATTTCTAAATTTCTCTTTCATTATGAATGTGAGCTTTTAAAGCTACTTAGGGTGATTTCTTTTGTTTACATTAGAGCCTGTGCAGAAGCCTGGGCCACTGGAGGACTTGAAGCTGAGAAAGCAGAAAGGGAAAAATGGGAAACCAGAGAGAGAAAAAAAATCGAAGATAGCGTCAATGCTTTAGCAAGAATCAGGAGAAAAGCAGAGGAAAAGAAAAGGCAAAAGTATATGGAAGAAAGAGGTGCAAGTGCAAAGTGTGAAAACAAAGATGTAACGGAGACCCTAGAAGGTTGGTTGTCAGTATTTTGGGAGAAAGTTGTGTTTGTGCCTGCTTCAGTTTGAATATTTAAAACTAGTTAATAGTTCCCAAATATTTCTAAGTAGGATGATGTAATTTTTGTAATATACTTTTTTTTTTTTTTAAACTTGAAAAGCTTTTAAACAAACATCACCTTTCTCACTGCTGATAAAACAAACAAACAAAACCAACTAAACACTTTCTGTCCCAGCTCTTCAAGCCATCATGTTCTACATCAGAGCAACCAAACCTGATTGTACGAGCCAGGAACCCAAATCAGTATGTGGTCAAGTACTAAAAGACTTGCATCTCTGGGCAAGAGAATGACAGTCCCCACAGTCATTCAGAGCAGGAGACAGGCAGTGACAGCCCAAGAGGAGTATTTCCCCTAGATACAGCTTGGGACTGGCTTGAGTACGAGCTCTAGGGAGACCCAGGGATAACTGCCTCGACAGTTCACATCCAGGTGCCTCTTCACTGCTACATTCACTCACAGGTAACAACTTGAGGCAGTGGTAATAGAGGCAGTATGAGGAAGGCTTTTAAGGACCTGCTTCACTTACTGCCCTTCCTTATGCTACAATTTCTCCTGTCACGTTATTCAAGATAGCATAAATTCATGAACAATAATAGTCCCCAGCCCAGCTTTTCCATAAGAGCATGTGTTTCAAGATCAGCAAGACAGAAGCCAAATAAGAAGGGGGTACAGTGCAGAGGAGTGTTCATTGGATAAATTTTGTGATTTTACAGTCTCTGAAATGTAATTGAATAACAAGTAAAACTTGTTCTATGAGCTAGTAGATTGCATAAAGGAGAGAATAACTTCAGCAGTTGTCACGGATCCATCAAACTGCTCAAGCATATATTTAAGTGTAGACACTTGGGCATCTTCCCAAAGTGAACGGCTCAAAGGTAATTATGGATACTGGACAACTCTTTACTTTAGTGCTTTTCTAGATGAGGCTTTTCCTGGGGAATTTTTTATGAGATGGAAAATCCTCAACATGGCTGCAATTGATACATGAATGACGGTTCAAGCAGAGTAGGGGCTTTTGATGTACATTTTAGGCCAAACTTTTAAGGCTGAAATTACAGTTGGGGTGCCTAGAATGAAAACTGGCCAGTTAACTCAGTAATTTTAAATAACTTCTTCTGTAGGAGCATCTGCAAGTTCAGATGAGAATGATGGAACTTCTAATGCATCAGAGCTATCGGATGTATCAGAAGAGGCAGAAACTCAACAGAAGATTGAGCAATCTGTAAATGAAAGGTTTGATGCTTACGATGAAGCAATAACGCTGCTCTCAGACAGAGATTACACAGATTTCCCCTCTGCATATATTCCTGCTAAAATTCAAAAGGATGCACAAGGATCAAGTTCATACAACTGCTCAAGCTTCAGCAGCAAGGCAGATGGTAATGTACACAGTGAAGACTCAAACCAAGCAGAGGAAATGCAAATGTTGAGCCACACACTGTCTTAGCATAGCTCCCTTAGTGGTTTTGTGCTGTTACAAATAGAAGAATGCTTTTTGATGTTTATGTATGAAATACATTATTAAAAAAATATACATATTAATGTATGCAATATAAGATAGATATGACAGAAAGGAAAGCTCTGAATTTAGCTGTGAATTCTGTGACGCTAAGTCCATGGCAGTTGGGTTCTGCAGTGCTTTCATTGCAACATGCATTGCAACAAATATGTTCAGTTAGCTCCCTGTGACTAGAAATTTCTTATTCTGTAGATTTGCCAGAAGGGCAGATGGCTCCTGAAGTGGATGACTGTGCTGAAAAAGAACAAATCAAACTGGAGACACCAGAGAAACTTTTTCTTGACGTATGTATTAGATTCAGATTTTGAGAATTTCGCATTAGGATATTGCCAACTCCCAAATGCATTCCTGTAAAATTCTTGCTAAATAAAAGAGTATGATCAGGTTTCTAAGACTGATGCTCTTAGAAAAGTAAGTAACAGGAAAAAAATAGGTATATTGTAATGTTATTCATCCTCTCCAGCATAGCATGCCAAAAGAAATTACCCCTGCTTCCAAAGTTTATTTTGTGCTTGGATCTCCTGAAGTTGACTTTTTAGCTTTGGATTTCTTCGAGGAAAAGTTAATAAGAGCCTTCATTTTAAGAATGTAAGTCACAATAAAAAGAATCTGGTGGATAAATGTATCCTATTAGGCAAAACCCAATCAGATATGCAATTAGGAATGTTAGCTACTGCACAAAATCTAACATTGCACATGTTAGTGATATTATATATTATAATTAATTTTCAAAATCAAAATGTTAGGTACATTTCCAAAAATGTTAGGTATATTTCCAAAAGAGGCAGAATATGCATTATTCATATATATCATAAATGATTAACATTTAAAAAATGCTCTTCTTTTATCTAATATTTTTACTTGCCAGTGCAAACATGTAAACACGTTTCACAGAAGACATCCACAATATCACTGAAGAATACAACCCAACTGCCAAGGACTGTTCAACATATTCTAAATACAACACTACTGCTAAACTTGCCATATCAGATTACCATGCAACAGCAAACTTATCAACAGTAAACTTTTGAGCTTATGATTTCCCTGAGCACTTAATATATTCTTTGATCCCTTATATAGCCACTGTTTACTAAATCCTGTAACTGTATTAGGAAGGTCTTTTATGTCTTCTTTGTGTTCTCTTCAGGAACAATTCCCATCCTGTTATATAAGGGCTCAACTCACTGCTTCAGTAGAGTGCCAATTACTGCAAACTCCAAAAATAATTTGGCTATTTTTAAGAATAATGAGAAAATTTGTGGGATCTCACAGCAATTATAGGTACATACACTACAGTTTTTATAGGCTGATCTTTCAGTGTTTAAAATAAAAGCACTAATACTGTAGGTAGCCACAGTGTGAAGATCTCAGAGATTCAGTGGCTTTTTTTTTCTTGGTACCTTATGGCACCACAGCAAGCTCCTTTGCACACTTCAGCATATGTGCATAAGGCACCTTTGACATCTAAGAAGTGTGAATATCCTACAGAAAACAAAAACACAAAAAACAAATCACATACTGATACACATTGCAGTATTCCATGAAATTCCTTTCTCCAATTGCTGTTTAATAATGAAAGGAGGTTCTGGCAAGAGCCTCCAGGACTTACGCTAGTGCAGATTTTCCGGAGATACTTAGCATTGACATGCTGGGGAACGAGCGTGGAGACACCAGTGGCGAGATGCTCTAGAACAGCACTGTGGTCTTTATTCCTATGCTGGACTCTGCAACTTGTCTCGGTAGCAATATAAGGGAGAAGAGTGGAGGAGGATTTGTCATGCGGTTGTGACATTCCTCAGTCATGCAGAAACAAGCCATGGGTGCCTATCAGCTGTGGACTAACTGGAAGCTGTTCATCAGGAACTAGTATTTATGCATATTTCTTGGCTATGCATGAATTATATTCTAAGTTTCTAAACTAGAATAACTTTTAGTAAAACGTTTGGGCTGCAAGCACATGTTGTTGACTGCAACAGCACTTAACAGCTATTTCACTTCTGCATTACCATCAAGTTCACCCACTTAACATTAGCCTCCAAATCTTAATTTTTACATTTTTCTCCTATTTTATATAGCTTTACATGAATTCAAGTCAATGCTGCACTAGCCACAACCTTATAAAGAAACAGAAATTTCATTTCATTTTGATTCTGTAACATTCTTCACCCAGCAGTGCAGTACAGATTATACACAACTGATTTGATCTTCCTGATGCTGTTATGCTAGAAATTTTGCTACAAAATTAGTAACCTCTGAAAATATCTTATTAAAGGAGACACTTTTGCCAGTAGTGTCCTACATTAGAGTATGTCAAAAACGTATTTTACTGGTTAGAGCTAACATTTCCCACTGATCTTGTGATTGTCTTCAGGAATTGCCTGATTTAGAAGATATAGAAGTTCCAAATGCTCCAGAAGAAGAAATCTTTGTTCAAAAGGTAAGATTCTCTTCAGTTCCAGTAATGATACTTATCTAAAAACATTTAGCGATGTCTTACAAAATGAGGATAACCTAAGTTATGTAATGCTGTTTTGAGAAATGTGATCAGTTAAGGTTATAAACTAAAACAGATTTTTCAGCAGATCCTCTCTATCCATTTGTACTTTTAAACTTTTTCATATAATTGCATTGTAGAAAACAGGAGAATGAAATACTAAAAGTAATGCAACAATCAAATAAAATTAACTCCTATTAGCATAGCATGTTTCAATGAATATTACTAATAAATGTACTGTACTAGTATGTTGTAATGAACTGAATGGATTGTACAAATTGCCTACTACTGAAAGCATAGATAGATCCAGACTCCTTGGCTCCACTTTGGGCTAGTCAGGTTTAGGGCAGTTCCAACCCCATTAATTCATTCCCACGTTAATGTATGTTGCTCAATTTAATTTGCTAGATAAAATGGGACAGAAACAGAAGAGAAAAGAAAGAGAAGAGAACAAAGAAGATGAAAAGCACTGCTATGATTCTAGTGCTGTCATTTACTCATACTTACCTTGCTGGATCTAGGCTAATACAGCACATGTTTTTACAAGTTGATCCAAGATACTGTAAATCCTTACTACACTCATTAAGTGTTAGGCATTCATTTTGTTTAATCTTTTGGTCACAGACTCACATCAAGGTTGCAAAATAAGAAATTGGCTAACAATTCAATTACACAGAAGGTAAAAGAGAAATCAGAAAAGAAAAAGGGCAGGGAACAAGGAGGATTAATAAGGGAGTTACCAACTTTCATGTCCTGAACGATGTTCACATCTTAACTGAAGTCAGATGAAGATGTTAATTAGGTCCCTCTTTTTGGATAGGACCTGGTTAAGTCATGTCTTATAAACAGCACTAGCAAAGCTCAATAGAATCACAAAATTTAGTACATTGCTCCATCAGTAATAATTGCTGAAATGCAACTTTTCTTATGGTTATTAGCTCATAGTCAGTTCACAGCTACTACCTGATAACAGTTAACATCATCAACAAAAGAAGTAGAAACAACAAAAGAAGTAGAAACAAGGACATCTATATATCTGGGGAGAGGAGCATGCCAAAGCTGACAATTGTTGCATGACTCCAAGAGATACTTAGTTATCTTCTAATATTTATATCTAAAAGACTGTATTTTCCGTTGTAACTTCTATCTTTACAGGGAGAATATCACCCAAAGGTTGAGATAATTTCCGAAACAACAAATGAGAGTGACTCTACAGGAGATGAAAACAGTAAAAGCACATTTGGGAATTTAGTAGAAGAGGTTCCAACAGCAATTTTTTCAAATGTGTGCAAGATACATGAAGACCGTGAAAAGGAGATCCTAAGACCCATTTTTGAGGGCTTGATTATAGAGCCTTCTAACTCAGAAAGGGACTTGGAGACCAAAGATGAACAGGAAAAGCTGTTGAAACCTCTCATTCAAGAGATTATCACTGAACCTAAGGATACTCTACTGTTGTCATCAGTCTGCAATCATCCGGATGATAAAAGCCCATGGGAAGGGGAGAGCAATATTACAGTTTCTTGCCATGGTAAGATCACAGTGATATAACCATAAAGGAAAAAGAAGGGGGTAGCACACACAATCTAAAATTAGGGATTTTTATTTTCAGCCCTTGTCAACAGAATTCTTGATCCAGTATCTTCTTAATAGTTACCTCTTCAATTTGTTTTTGTGGGAGTCCTAATAGATTAAGAATTAAAATAGTATTTTCTGGTTTTGTACACAGAAGTTCTTGTTGAGTTTCATTGAGATGATTTTTAAAGGAGAAAAAAAAAGGACACTACACTTATTTTTTCAATATTAACGACCACCACTCAGTTTCATTTGCATTTGCCTTCATGTTTTAACAGGGAATAGCAGTGACGGAGAAGTACAGTGCCTGGCTGAGAGTGGAACATGCACCCGCGAACCACAAGATAACAAGGACAGTGAGTGTGGATTTGATTAATCAATTTAAAAAAAAAAAAAAAAAGAAAGCAAACCAGGTTTAGAGCACAGTGCCTGGCTGGCTGCATACAGTCATTCTCAAAATCCAAATTTAGGAAGGGATCCATTAGTTAAAATTGGCATAACACCTCTTATGATACGTATATAAAAAAAGATTGCCTTTAACATGAGGACTGTTAAGATTTCAGTCAGTCATAGACTGATGCAGCCTTTGACATATGACCTGCAAGGCAGATTTTCTGGTTTTGTTAGCATGAAAGTTCATAATCTTACATAACCTACAGGTAACAAGTGCCTTTCGCCCTTCCTTTTGAAGGTGCTAAAAATCCCTAGATTCCAGCTCTTTACAGCAGCTGGGAATGTTCAATACCTTTGAAAATTGGGGCACTACTGTTTTAAGATTAAATTCCCACTCTCTGTGATTTCTTTGCATCCTTATAAAAATGACTTAAAAGTTCTATCTTCTCCTTTCATTACTTACATAGCTTAAATCCATAGTGTTACATATTCATTTCTGCTATTTAAATAAAGATTCTATTTAACCTGACATTTTTCTCTTGTATCAGGTCCTTGTGAATATATGTCATACAAGTTAGTGTTTATGGCAATGCTGCTTCACATTTTTTTTTTAAAGGATCATTTTTTAAAGGATTCATAAACAAATGTTTAAGTAAAAATGGTGCAGAAGTGGTGTCCATGCATGCAAAATATGAGTTTACCTTTAAAGCAAATACATGCATGTGCCATTTTTGCATTTTTTCCTTGTAATACACATCTTGGGATCTGGATTTCAGGTATAAAGGGAAGATAGTCCCCATAGTGACAGAAAGACACTTTTGCTATTAGAAAGCTGACCAGAGGAAATCATCTTTCATTAACTTTCCCTTTTACTTGGCAGCTTTGTGCCAGAGCTGCTTTTCCCAGCACAGAAGTGGCCATGGTAATGAGACAGAAAAATAATTGTATACTGGGTAAGTGCACCACGAAAGAGGTGGGCTCATCTTCAGGGCTGATGTTTTTATGACAAAACCAACAATGGGCAACATCAGAAGAGTAGAAGGTACATGTCAGATTACTTCATTAAACCATAACCAAGTTAAGGTGGATTCTTTTTTTTTCATAATTTTATAAAACACTGGTAATCCGTAATAAATAGTGCCTTGTAGAGGTGCACATTTTAAAAAATAAATACGTTGAAAAGGTTTATTTCCAATCAGCTGGGTACAGGTGCCATCTAGTGGCAGGAGAAATGTAGCTAGGGAGCTACCTTCTTTAAAAATAAAGAAGAAAAAACTAAATCTGTCTCCAAGCTAATTTGGCCCAGTGAAAATCGCTGCCAGGCCGGTTCAACAGGCCTGGCCCTTCCACCAGCGGGTGCGGACAAGGCGCCGCAGCAACACGTGTTGCTCGGGCTTCGTGCAGCGTTCCGGGGTGCCCCATCACACAGCGAAGCTGATTCTGCTGCTTTCATGTCAACTGTGCTCGTGGCCACCTTCTTTGAGGACACCAGAAATCAAACCCAAAAGGAAGGAAAGGATCAAATAAGCAGGCAGGATCCTAATATCAAATCACACTTAAAAAAATATAGAAAAGAAACACCTTTTATAAACAAAAATATACTTACAAAATTAATTCCAGGAGTGACATTAGAGCTCAAACACCAGTGAAAACAAGGCAAAAAGATAAAAGATGCCTGCTCCACCTTTTAACAAAGTGGATCTCAGCCCCACACCCAGTCAGTGGGCCCTGCCTTGTCTCACATGTAAACCTCTTGAAACTTGTTTTTCCTTGTTGGTGAGGACTGGGGAAGGAAGAAGGGAAAGGGGAAAAGAAGAGAGAGAGAAATGCCAAGACCAGACTAAGTGAGAAAAAGGAAACATTTAATTAGTGTTTTCTGTAAAACTTTACAAATGTACAGCATAGTGGAAAAAAAAAAAAAAATCAGTCTCAGCACATCACCTTCAAGTCAATTAAACAGTGTAACAAGCCAAGGAACACCAGCTTGCGTCTTCACAGGAGTGATTCTAGAATACTGTTCCTGGGGGTTCTTCTCTTACCAGCAAGATCCAGTCTCATGTTTACAGTACAGCAAAAAGCCTAAAGAAAGAAAAAAACAACCATCCCAGAGTGGCTTCTGGCAGCAAGTGCAGTCTAAGACTTAGCACTAAAAAAATGCAGTCGAAGTTGGTGTCAAGCATCCTTGTTGGCCGAGCTGCACAGCTTCGCTTGCAAGTAGCTATCCTGAGATGGTTCATTTTTCAGCCAAAACTAGGCAAGCCAGTAAGAAATTGAAGCATGTGTCTAACTTGGAGCTTACGATAGGCTTAATAAAAATAAGAACAGTTACTGAGAAGCTCCAAGTTATGCATGTGCTTAAATACGTTACTGGATCGATGCGTTCAATGTTAACATCAAGGGTATCCAGCATATGAAGATACAGAGAAGAGGGTAAGTCTTGAGCAGGGATGACATGGTCTTGTCAAGTGTTACGAAACACCAGACAATTTCCAGTTCCCTATGAGAAAAGAAGGCAACGGAGCACAACTCAACAAATTTTAGGTCTATACATTGCTGGAAATGACATTACATAGTGGCAAATGGGCTGATCCAGAAGAACTTTCTAAGCACAAATCTGTCAAAAAAAGAAACCTTGCCCATGATACACTCAAGCATTATCTAAATACCAGGCCAGCAGGAGCTGCCAGAATTTTCCCTTAGTCCCAAACACAACAGCCGTGGCTGGAATCAATGCAGAAGTTCGCACGACCTCACTTCTGCGGAGACTCCACCGCTCAGGGCTGGCAGGAGCTCCCGGCGGGACTATATCCCTACTTAGCTGGGAAAAACGTGCTCCAAGGTGAGCGTTCCCGAGATAACACATCTGTTCACACACTCGTAAGTGGATGGAGAAAGGGCTGCAACAGGAAAGTCCATTTCAAACATGCTTAACCTATTAAGGAGAATTTGAGCCTGCATTTATCTGACTACATTTTGGGGTGGGTGCTCCTTGGCCATTCGAGACGCTCAGAAATGTGCGTTGGTACCATGAATCACAGCAATGAAGGCAGGCAGAGCATCTCTGCAGATGCCATTGGCAGGGCTCATACTTCCCTGTCCGGACTCCTGGAAGGCCAAGTTATGTCTGAATTTCCTGGGTCTGCCTTACTGCACTCGAGTAGCTGGGTCAGTGGCGTTCTTAAGGAAATGCAACTTAATTAGAGAATACTGCAATAAATAATATGTGGTAAAATCCACAGTTCTCATTACAACTACAACATAAAAAAACAAAGCTCTGCTTTGTTGAGAAACTCATTCATCCGAAACCACATGGGAGAGGGAAAATAATTCAGCCTTTGCAGGCTGGTCTCAAAGGACACGCACAAAGGACAGAAGAAAAGTTAGCGGGACACTGTGGACTAACCCTTCTGCCTTTCACCCGTGAAGAGCAGGTACCCGCAGCGTTTCTAAAAGAGGGCTCCAAACAACTGACCTGGTTCCTCAGTGGTCACCTGGAAAGAAGTCTTACCCCAAGGGAACTTCATTTTCCTGCTCAGCCTGGGAGCATAAGGGAAAGGCACAAGTACATCCCATAAATAAAGATAAAAGAGCATTTTTAGAACACTGGGCTGGCATACAGAGCAAATGTCCTACAAGAAAAAAAAAGGATTCAAAAGGCCCCTGCGTCTCTGTGCTCATCTGTGCTGTCCCAACAAAACCCTGCAATGTGTTTTTGCAGATACTAGTCAGGATTGCTTTATTTTACAAAGTCCCTGATAGACTTCCATGCTACCCTTCACTCAAATTCTCAGAAGATTTTCTTAATAGTTATGAAATTTGTAAAATAATGGCCCTCCCACTCCTAACACACACCCAAAGGCAACATTCTATTTTAAAAATATTGCTCTGGACAAACACTGAAAGTCAGGGGTGGAGAAGGTAATGCCACAGCTACTGACCATTTCCATCTACTCAAAAAGAAAGGGCACGACTCTGCGGTGGGTTTCTGAGTCACTTTTGTCTCTTTACATTCAAACCTGTAGATGCTTGGATGGATGGGAGGGTGGTGCAACCGTCTTGGAAGCTAAATCACTGGCTGTTGTCAGTTGAAGCGCTCAGGTTTAACGGGATATCCCCCTGGAGAGCCGTGGAGGACAGGTAAGCAGCCATATTTTCCGATGGAACGTAAAGCGATGAACTTTCGGGCAAGCTGATAATGTCATTTCCAAAGATTGACTGACGATCAACGAGGAACTGCTGGGTGCTTTCAAGAACGACATCTTTCCCTGGGAATGCAAACAGACAGCACAGAGCTCAGTTTCTGGAAGGGAATCCATCGGGCTTTAGGAATTCACGGAAGTGGCAAATGCGCACGGAAATCAGCAGGAGGTGAGGGGCTCGAGTACAGAAAAAAATGCGCTTGGAAAAACTTGAGCAAAACTTGGGACTCCTTCAAGAGCCCATCGAAATCAGCGGATGTCGTTGCAGGTTGCCTGGCTGGGTTCTGCCCAAAGAGCTGAGATGCCTCAAGGAACTGAGAGGAGGACGACCAAACAGCCAGAGCCTGAGAAGTGGGCTGAGAGCACTTCTGTTCTCCCTCAGCCAAAAACTTTCTATTTTTCCTTGTCTCTGTGGAAGGAGAAATCTGCCAGCTGCCCCTTATTCCAGCATCGTGTCTCTGTGTGCACGAGAGAGACCGGGGACTCTCCTCTCGGGCAGCTCAGCCCGGCCTGCTGAGGAATTCCTCAGTTGCTCATGCAAGACATTGGGCTTAAGG
Organism: Nothocercus julius; assembly: GCA_013398735.1. Taxonomy (NCBI): domain Eukaryota; kingdom Metazoa; phylum Chordata; class Aves; order Tinamiformes; family Tinamidae; genus Nothocercus; species Nothocercus julius. Next base: position 283,004 of record VZSV01000216.1, on the reverse strand, counting down.
TAGAGCCTGGAAAACTCTCAAAACTCCTTAATTTCACTTAGATCACCACACTGCTTTTAGATGATTATGAACAGGCAGAAGAAACAGTGGAAATCTAAGGATGGATGGGTATAATGTGGCTACAATTAAACGGAGGCAGTTTAATTCTATTTAAACTTTTGAATATTCCCCACACTTTCCCTATTGCTCAAAGGCTACCTTAGCAGTTGTGGGGAGACACTGCTGATCACCATGAAAGTGAAGTATCAAAGGTTGTGGGGCTTTTTCCTCTCAAAGTGGCAAATGGTCCGAGCTGGGCATTGCATCGAGCTGCCGACACCTTAACTACCCCATCCCCAGGCCTGCGAGAGCTGCTGGTGCTCCTACCTGGGCAGGCACCGTTGAAGGGCGGGTTGAACACTTTCGGGGGCAGCTCAGCTGCATTCTTCTCCAGATCCACTGTGAGTCGCTGCATCTTGATGCAAAAATATAAACTACAATGTACAATCATACAGAGACAGGGCAGCTTGTTAGAACTAGGCTGTTTCTGGAGGTCGGAGCTTTAGCAGCACTGCACAGTATCCACCAGCAACGCAAACTGCCCTCCCTGGCCTCTCTCTCCTCCCAGCTCTGCTAAAACAACCCACAGCGTGTGCTCGAAGGCAGATACACCCGAAGGAGAGGGCTGGTGGACACGGAGGCCCTTGCGAGCACTGCTCTATATGGGATGACATTCGTGTGTTACATGGAGCCCAAACTAGCACCACTGTGACCTGGCTGCTACTCAGAGCAAACCCACAGTCCTCGGCAGCCAGCAAGCACAACTTGTTCTTAGTTTGCCACGTGCACCTCAAAAACGTCTGTGTCAATATATATATTCCAAACAAATAGTGCCAAGCTGAATTTCTCCTGGTTTCCTCTATGCATGCATGAATCAACCTCTATTCCAACTGGGTGTGTGTTCCCTCCCCTGAAGTATGCAGGGGTGGCTGCATTTTATAAAGGCAGATTTTTAAGGGCTTTGGCACAAAGGTGTTTTATGGATCCCCAGCACTGTTAGGAAGCAGTGCAGTTAGATTTCAAAAGAAGAACAAGCGAGTGACAGTCACACCAAGGCGGAAAGTCTGAGGGAGCCACTTTTAGTCACAGGACAACACACGTCTCAAAGAGAGCTCTGCTTGAATGGGAAAAATAGGTCAAGAGCACAAAGCATCGCTGCCGGCCGAGCCTCCGGAGACGCTCGCTCCGCTCTGCCACCCGCCTTCCCCCGCCGCGGAATAACCCGTCATCCTGCAGCAAGGCACAAACCCCGTCCACAGCAGTGCCTGCCTCGTACTTACATCATTATCCCAGAAACTCACGGCTCTTACCGGGGACAAACTGGCTTCCATTTCGGTCAAATTCCACTCGCTCAAGGACAAATTGGGATTAAAGACCTGCGGGCACAGAAATGCAGTCAGGGCTCTGAAAGGAGCGGTGGCTCAAGACCCTGGTGCCCCCAGCTGCTGCCACGATGTATTAATCAAAGCTAGAGGTGAACGCTCGTTTGCGTGGGCTTGGGGCAGCCCTAGAAGAGCAAGGGCCTCGGTGCCAGCCTGGTGCCTTCCACAGGAGGGACGGGGCACACGGAGCAACGCCCAAAACCAGGGCAGCAATTCAGCTCCACGCACCTGTATCTTACCCCCCTGCTTACTCTGCTCTAGGGTCCTAGGGACACTTGCAGATTGGTATTTTTTTGTCAAAGCGGCGTTGCGAAACACGGCAGCGAAGGGCACGGTGCTGTGCCGACCCCTCAGCGCCAGCTCCTGGCGCGGCCTGCACGACGTGGGACCCGGGGCTGCCGGCCCGGACGGCGGTTTCCCGATTCGCGCCCCCTCTCGCACGGTGCACTTGCACAGGCAGGGGAAAGTGGGTCAGTAACAGGAAGGCACCTCCCAAAAGGGAGCGAAGCAGCAGAAACCACCGTACCCTGTGACAGCAGATCACTAAAAAATGCGTCTCAAAGTCACAATCAAGCCTGCTTTGGTTCTAAGAGAAAAAGAACAACTTTCTGTGATTTCCCCTCCTGTTTATCCATGCAAATTCACCAAGTGCTTAAGTCTCAAGCGTCTCCAGGGAATACCTGCTCTCTCACAGATGGATTCTTTCACTGCATACAGAGCTATTTGATTATCAGCAAAGATATGCACAAAGACAGGGAGAGAGAAAAAGGGAGAGCAAGAATTAAACCCTTATATTTATGCATATATATTTAAGGAAAAAAAAGCCACCACTCCTTTTCAGAGAAAAGTGCTCCTCCAGAATTCTGGAATTCAAGGAAAAGTGGAAGGTAGTAGAGCTAAAAATCAATGTAGGCACATCCAAGATGCAGAACATGCAAAAAATAACCCAGCCGCCCTCCGAAGTGATTAACGAGCCAGCTACAGAGCCGCGTTCCATCTGTTCCACGTGAGAGCGGGCGCGCCAGGCTTTGCAGCCTTGCCTTTGCCGAACGCGCCGGGCTTTGCTCTCCTAGGGGAAGGAGCTGCGAAACGCCCGTTCTCACGGGAGAAACCGAGGCCCGAGGCCCCGCGAGTCCCCGCGAGCGGCGCCCGCCGGCAGGAGGCCGTCGCGGCCGCGGGCGACACTCACGTCCAGCACGCCGGGCTCCAGGCCGTACTGCTGGCTCCTCAGCAGCAGCTGCAGCCCCTCCAAGCTCAGGTCGGGGCCCTCCAGCGGGTCGGGAATATCTGCTCTGAGAAGAGACGAGGGGAAGCGTTGCCACAGGGAGACCCGGGGGGGACGCGCGCGCAAAGCCCCAGGCTGCCCTAGGCCTCCCGCGGCGCGGCGGGGGCAAGGAGAGGAGCCTCACAAACACAGCCACGTTCCTTGGGTTTTCCCTCTCCGCCAGGGAAGCCGACATCTCGGCCCGGGGCTGCGCAGCCGCGCGGGCCCTGCGCAAGCCCTCTCGCTGCGGAAAGCCTCCGTGTGCTCCCACGACTCTGACCAACACGCTGGGGCAGCTCTTGCCCTGTTGGGCTCCCCAAGCGACACCCGCCCCCCTGGGCTTCGAGGGTGCCCGCGGCACGGGGGGACACGGACAGGGCCCCGTCCCGCTCACCTGTCCAGCAGGGCCCTCCTGCCCCTCCTCTCGGCTGGCGGCGGCAGGGTGCCCGCCTGGGCTGCGCCGCAGCCCCCCTTCCCTTCCAACACGGACTGAATCATGGCGACCGGGAGCACGGG
>VZSV01000216.1:247958-279725 GCA_013398735.1 Nothocercus julius | reverse complement strand
GGGCTCACGGGCTCTTCCTTGATCAGCAGGAGGCTCTTCTCCCTGGAGCACAGGCAGCACTCAGCGCCCCGCGCACGGCAGCGGCACACGCGCCTGTCGCCACTGCCCGCCGAACCGCCCCACGCGGCCCCTGCGTTGCCCAGGGGGTGGACACGCTCTGCCTGCTTTTCGGCGAGTCCCAGGATTTGCCAAAGGAGCTGGAGAACCCTCAAGAAACGACGCTTTATGGAGCTTCCCGTGGGCACATGCAAAGGGCTCTCCAAGGAAAGAGGTTGGCTCAGATTTAAGCTGCCCCATGAGGGCTGGGCAGGTACAGGGGACACAGGAGGTCCTGGGGCCCTTTCCCAGCCGCACCGCTGGATGGGTGACTTGCTCCAGGAAGCCACCTCGGGCCTTAGAAAGTTTCCCGGGATGTTGCAACAAGGAGGGGGATTTCAGCTTTCAGGATGTAAGTGGGAGCCATTAACTCCACCTGGCGGCTACTCCCTGGGGAACGTTCTGCAGTAAAGGGGCTTCTTGTTACGCACAGTGTCCGTAAAGAGGCAAATCCCAAACGTGCTCAACAGGAGCAGGGAACGCTGCTGGAAATGCAGTATTATCCTACAACACCTGGAGACCAGCGTTGCTGGAACACAACACCCGGGCTCATCCCACGGAGGGGACGTGTGCGGCACTGCGAACCCTTCCTCAGCATTCCTCTCCATTCACCTTGCGAATCCTGAGCTCCCAGAAGCTCATGACGATTGAACAACGATCACAGTTCAGAACTAGCCACGGCTGGCTCAGTGCTCAGGAGCCATGTCAATCCCGTGTAGATCAGAGGCCACCAGAGGGCACTCAGTAATTAGCAGTAATCACCAACTTGAAGGTTATTTTATTTTTTTTTTCTACTTTAGAAATATCTTCCAGCCCGGTCTTTTACCTAAAGCTCTTTGTATGCCTCTAATTTCAATTATTACATGGATTTACAGGCAATTTTTAGAATATAACCGCCTTATCTCTACGTGTGAGAAACTGTTTCCATGATTCATCTGTCTAGTTATTTTCCACTGACATAGATGTAGCTACGATTCAGCAACTAGCTCTATAAACACTGCATATCTGTGCAGGAAGAGATAAGCACCAAAATACCTCTGCATTCAATTCTTAGGTTCCTGGGACCTTTTCACAGAAAAGTTGTTGAGCATCGGAAGTTGCTGTGATCCAGCCCTGCTGTTCTCTTTAGCACAAAGATGTAGAGTTTAATTCTGCTTCTTTGTCAAGGCCAAGAGAAAACTTTCTTTTTTCTTGCCTTCAAAACCCTACCTACAAGTGTTGATATCCCATTCTTTGCTAAAGTCTGGAAGAGCCACGTTCTTGAAAGCAAAGTATAAAGAACCACGAAAAACTTCTCAGCCAGGTGAGTGGAGCTCTCAGAATGAAACTTGTGACCTCTTATTGAAAGATATACTGTTAATATCCCTACCCAATTCTGAAAATTTGCCCCATATTGCAAACTGGAGAAAAAAAAAAGAAAAAAAAATCAAAACTACCATCTCTATAATGATTTGTGATTCAGAGATTTTGGTAGAATTAGAACCAGGAAATACTTTGCTGAAGTTCTTCATTGTCCATACCTGATTCTCCCTGTTTTTAATCACAAACATATTTACCTGTCATTCTCAGGAGGGGATTGCATATTTATTAAGTTGGATGGTGATGCTTCCGTAACATCAGAGATGATGGGTCCTCCAGCAATTGCAGGGCTGCTTAAGCATGAGGCAGGTTCTGTCGATGGCTAAGAAAGCAAAAATCATACAGATTTATCCTTCTGAAGCAGTAAAGGGCATTAATAAATCTGTTAATTCTCCTCTGGCCCAGGGAGGGCAGAGGAAGGTTACTGATTTCTAAGTGCTGCACTCAACCACGTGAACTCCCATCCCTCCTGCTCGCTCTGCCCGAGGGCTCGGGGCTCCCTGTGCTCTTACCTATTGTGTGACACTGCAAGCTCCTCTGGTCTTTTCTCCAACCACACAGCAGCATAGGTAAGAAATAACCACTGTGACTGACAAGCCAACTACTGACAGATTTTACCCTGTCTGAAATTCTGCTTAGGCCACTTAGCTTCCTCTGGAGGGAAAGATCCAACTGCTCTGCAGGTGTCGTGACAGTTTAAGTATTTTAACTGTGGGACATGAGTGTGGCAGCCCTGCTAGCAGCAGCCAGGCGACAGACCAGTGACCCTTTCCCCTTCAGGATGCACAAAGCCCTTGCAGAAAGCGTTCACTGCATTGCTTAAACAGCTCTCCCGTCTGTTTGGGTGGGTGAGAGTGCTGGGGATGCCCAGGGACTGCAAATACCTGCCTTTGGTCAGGGAGATCCCCAGGAAGTTACCACTTCTGGAACAAACTCCTCCTGTGAGCCCGGCTGCGGTAACGCGGGCAGAGCTGCGTGCGCAGGACCTGTGTTCCCCTCCCACATCCGGGGCCTCTCATGTTGCCCCAGGCAGGCAGCAGCAGCACGAGCAGATGCAACTCAGCTCCGCAAACCTTTTCTCTTCTTCACGGACACACGTTTGCCAAATAGCTTACTCCATAGTCCATATTATTGCCTCAAACGTTTTCTCACTCTAGCCAAAGAAAGTGCACGAAGTTGGAGGCTGGAGCAGACCTACCGACTGAATGAAATACGGGTCATGGAGAGGGTCCGTGGACAAATGCCGGCCGAACTTGGGCACTTGCGGTGTTGAGATCCCGTTATCAAGCATCAGAGGCCTGGGAAGGGAAACAAAGAGGTCTGTTTTTCCCAGCTGCATATTAACTGACTGTTCCCAGGCTGCTCACAGAAGAAATGTCTCAGCCAAGGGTTGTTTCCGTCTGGATATTCTGATTTTCCTCTTACGGAGGAGAAAGACTCTGTTTTTTTTTCTAGGTCTTACTTGAAATAGACAGGTGAAATAATATAAAATTGTACTTGCATCCCACATAGAAAGAAAAAGATGAAAATATCTGAACCCACAATCAAAAGTAGATCTCAAGGATACAAAAGTTTAGGATAGGAACCTCCAGAGTCCTCTGACTCCTCTTTATACTATTGCAATGTACAGGCTTTTAATGGATATCTGTAACGTGCAGCTAAAAGCCTGCTGCCTCAGCAAAATTATTTATTTGTCCATTTTGGAGTTTTGTTTTGTAACCCTCCACACAAATATTCACACTACGACCACCATGTAAATCACACGGGAACCAAATTCCTGCTGCAGCCCCACTGGTATTCTACAAATATTCAAGTGGAAAAGTTAGCATTTAGGTTTAAGCAAAGATGTTTTGTAATGGAAGCAGACAAAACTTAGGACAATGTGCTATTTTCCCAGGCTGTAATTTGTCACCATCTCTATGACAAGCGCTGTACGCTGTTCAGAACAATATTTCACGGTGGTACCTCAGCTGCAACAGGACCTCTAGCTGTCCTTATTATACACAGTCTGCAAAAGAGCTTACTGAACAGAGCAGCCCCACAGACGTTTCCTGGGGATGACACCCATGCACTAGTTATTCCATTTTGGAGGACAAGGAGGTTTTAATGCCTCCCTGCCCATCCTTTTCCCATATCTTTCACCTTGGCCTGCTGCTCCCAGGCTACCCACTAACACAAGTGAAAAACCAGGTGACAGGCAAAAGAGCAGAGCACAAACCAGGGCACATGGGCTTGTCAGAAATGACTGACAGGCTTTTCCAGATGGCTGGTGACAAGAAGTGGGGCTGTGTGTCAGCCCGGCACTCCCACAGCACTTTATGTTTAGTGAACAAACCCAAGAGAAAAAGAGAAAGCCTCGAAACGATGACATTCCACCATGGAACCTCTGGGGTTTGGTGATGTAAATATTACCAACACCACATTACAGCCACAGAGAAACTGCGAAACGGTATGTTCTGACACCCACTCGGGACTGTAAATTCTATGATGACCCTACAAAGGTGCCTAGCAAATCCCTCTTCTCCCACCATCAGGACAAACATCTCTTCAGTGTTCATTTAGAAGAAGTTTGACCAAGTGCACTATGGAAAGCCAGTGCTGCTCACACATTAATGTCTAAGAGGCCTGACAGAAGAAACTAAATCCCACTTCCCCCTGTTCTACAAACACTGGCCTGGATGTGTTGTACAAACACTTAACTGGTGCTGAGACGACGCCAAGATGATTCAAGCTCCTCTATCCTCGTGCCTTGAAGCGTTTAGGATCCTGAGATTCCCCTAGTTAAAACCTCCATCTGCCTCTGTGATACCTGCAGGCCACCATCATCACCAAACCTGTCTGCATGCCGCATGCAGACACTGCAGGTCAAACCAGTGGTGGCCATGGGCCAGCTGGGCCTCGTTGCCTTCCCACCACGTTGCATGTGGCAACGCGGCCACCGGCTGCCCGTGGAGGGGCAGCACTGGGGCCCTTCCCCCGGCCACTAGTTAGTGTCCCCATCCCCTGGTCCCGCTCTGTATTCCCCAAATAAAGGTCATGAGCTGACACGGTGCTTCTCTAAAGGCCACTGAATGGGGCAAGTCAGCAGGTCTGACTCGGCACTTCGTCCCATTCAGTTCCCATCACCATGGTGCCCTGGTCTGGTGACCGCCAGCCTGGGCGAGCTGAGCTTGTGCTTTTAGCGAGGGGGCAGCGCTCTGCACCCGCGAGTGTGGGTGGGCACCACACAAGGGTACTTACAGCTTCCTCTTTATCCCCGTGCTGCTGGGGTTTGATTGGAGCTGGCCAAACAGAAACTGAATCAGCTGTCAAGAGAGATCAAAATCAGTGTTAATCAGCAGGGTGATTCAGCACTCCCTGCTCTCCCGGTCCCTCCGTCTCACACATTCCTCCCTTCTGACACCACCCCAGAGTGGGGAGCAGCCATGAAACATGGGAGCCAGGCTGTGCAAGACGTTGGGGCCAAAACGCAACGGAGCATTGAAGAGATCCCTCTTCTCTTCTGTACATGGCAAAACACCAGCTAACTCCACCTGACCTAGGAATAGGCCTGGGAAGCGCACGAGCAAACACTCCTAGACCTGAAGGGAGGCCTGGCCCCTATACAAGTCTTTGGAGACTTGTCTAAAGTCTTTGCAAAGACTTTGCAAATGAAAAAGGCAGCCCCCTTAGGGTGGTCCTGGGCAGAAGTCTCGGCACTTCCAGCCGAGTTGCTCAGGCCTACGGAATTTGGCGTTGACACAACGGGCCACTGAAGAGGATGCAGGATGGCTTTGGAGAGCGATCACCTAGCAACGCGCTCCCACATCAGCGCGGCCTCGCGCCCTTCTTTGACCTCCAAACAAAGAGGGAATTATCGGCACGCACCCCGGCCGCCTCCCGCGCGCTGCCCCGCGCAGCCAGCGGAGCTGCACACACGCAGAGCGGTGGGGCCGGGCCCGCACGCGGCCTCCGAAGTTTCGATGGCCTCATGCATTTCCACCCCATGACTCAACGATGCCATGTGAGGGTCAGAACGTGGCTCTCACTGAGGGCCACTGGGAAATGTGACTAGCTGGGTCACATCAGCAGCCTCCAGCTGGGAGGCCTTTTGGGTGCAGGAGGTTCTGCTTGTTAGGGGAGATGCCTCCACCTTGCGCTTGCACTAGAGGCTTGCACAGTAATTCCTGCTGGCCCAGCAACACCAGAAAACCTAACAGTTCCTGGAGGACTCCCCAAGGCAGAGGAATGACCAGCCACTTCTGCTGCCTGCAGCTTCGGTGGCAGCTGAAGGGGAGGCTCTTCTCTCCCCCTGCGTGGCCAGGGTGAAGCTTGGCATTCCCGTGCAGCTATTAAAACTCACATGCTTTCCTTCTTCGGGGCATATGAGAGCCTGGGGAAGAGCATGGGGCAAGAAAAAAAAAACACAGAGGAGGACCCACAGCAGACAGTGCATGGGAATCTGGCGTTTAAATGATCATTACCTTGTTGATCACCTTCTGCTGCTGCGTGTGGTTCTGACGGAGCGAAACAACTTCCCTCCAGAGAACTTCATTCTGCCTGAAAGTGAAACGAACCTCTTGTGAGCACAGAAATGCCCTACCAGCCCACAGTACTGCCCTAATGTATAGTAGATCCAATTTTGCAAAGCCTCTGGCAGCATTTAGCACTTTCCTGATTGTCCCAGCTATAGGGGCCACACAATTTCCCAAAGGAGTTACCCGTTTCTTTGACCATTCAGCCCCAGGAGCTGGGATGGGGAGATGCACAGGTTATTTGCCATGTTGTCTCCAAATCTGGATTCAAGTCAAGTCCATGATACAAAAGATTTTGCCAGTGAATTTGTCTCAGGAACATAAGGATGTACCAAAACTAAGAGGCCAACCTAACCTTACATATAGGTGCAACTTTTAAACCTTTTTGCTATGTGTCCCTTAGATCGTTTCTGTCTTTGTAATATGGATAGACCCTAAAACTGGGCTCCAGTCACTTAATCAGCTCCAGTTAGGGAAGTGTCTGCCTTAGCACAGCAGGAATGCTTGGAGCGAACTTTCTGCACTGGTGCAGGCAGGATTTCCAGGAAAGCAGCTTGCCTAAGTCACAGATTGTCTGGTATTATGCCCTGATGTTACTTCACCAGGGCAAATTTTTTAATGTGGTCTCAGCCTGGAATTTCTGCTCTTTGTTAGCTTTTAAGAGTTGTATCCTTTTAATCAGTTAAATGCAATTTTGACTTTTGACAGCTGATGGAGGGAGAGAACAAACCAAAAGGGGAAATGAAATAAAAGCCAGGCCAAATCACTGATGCTGGAGTTTCTTAAAAATTAAGGACAAGCCCAGAGAGAGACTCTTTCATTGTCACTGTACCTGGATTTCAAGGTGCAATTTCACACCCAGGAGAAGCATGGGAGGCATTTAAATTGAGAAAGGATAAAATTATCTAAAATATTCAAGGTGCTGGGCTCCTATGAAGTTTCAAAACCCAGGATGCCAGTTTCATCCAAGGATGTATGAATCTCAGCTTTCCCTACAAAAGTTGTTTCTGGATTACGCTGTTTAAAAAGACTTGGAAAATCTAAAGAGCTCTCTAAGGATTAAATGCCCAGAGGCAAAGAGAAAACACTCCAGTGTGTGATCTCTAAAACAAATTTACTAAATTCCCAGTGGCCACATGTGACTCAGTCTCAGATTCTCAGACAGCAACAGGCTGGGAAACCACACGCACGAAGCGCCGCGTACGCTTGTTCCGCTCTTACACAACAGTTTTGGCCATGTCACAAGACAGGGTCATGGTCCAAACCAGTACAGCCATCCTTATGTTCTTAGATTTTTAGATCACTCACATCTTTTGGAGGACAACACTGACTGATTTCTGATTTTTGAGTATGTGGAGCAGACACCACTGCATCTCTGCTCAGACCTCTCTTAGGGATGAGGGAGAATTACATCTCTTCTTGCTGCCATCTTTTCTATTTGGAGGAAATACAGATATCTGAGCTAAGTCCTCAGATTACACACGTATTTCCTGCACGACCTCTTCTGTTAACAGTATATACAGATAGGCAGCATATATCTACCTTTCACATGAGACAGGCAGACTGAGTATTGATTCGTAACTGTAAAGCATTGGGGACTGTTTGCATTAAAATCCTGCATGTTATTGCCTCAATGGATCTAGTCTCCCTTTAGCTACACAGGGCCTTGGGGCAACAGCTTCAAGGCTTGTCCTGTATTGGCACTTGCTCCGGTTGTGTCTACTGCGAGAGAACATATACTTTGTGCAAGCCACGTTTCCCAAGTTGGGGTATTTAAGCAGAGAAGAGTCGTGGCTGGAGACATGGGGGCTGTCCCCGGCAGGCGTGCAAGGCTCCTCCTGCCAAGCCATCCCCAAGAGCAGCAGCTCCTCCAGGGAGCAAACGCCTGCACGAAGCAGCCTGAAGCGAAGGAGGATTCAACTCACTGCTTCATGTCCTGCACTTGGCACTCCATGTTCTCCTGCTGACTTCTCAGTATCTGTACCTCGTATAGCAACCTGCTGAGGTCCTCCTGGCGCATCTTGGTCTCCTCGCTTTTCACTACTGACACCTGAGGGGAAAGGAGCAGGGGTGGCTTTTACCAAGGCAAGAAGGGTGATGGATGGACAAGGGCATTACTGTGGCTTGGGCAAGGGAATTCCACCAGCTGGATGCTGGCGTGCCCGAATACCAGGGGTCTATTGGGAGTAGGCACCAATTTCACACCAGTTTGGCTACAAGGGTGTTTAAGGAGCCTGTTGGTGCTGTAGCCCTGAGGACAGGACCTCCTCACCTTCCTTTTGATGTGCTCCAGGAGGTGCTCGTGGCCCTGCAGGAAGCAGAGGTGCTGGAACTCGGTGTCGTCCCGCTCGGGCTTCACCAGGCCGCCCTGCTCAATGTTCACCACCTTCCTGAAGCCGTCTGCATGGAGAGGCTGGTGGTGAGGCCCCGTCCGGCCTTCCTCTCATTAATCTAAATCAGCCCTAACTGAATCCCATCGTGAGGCACCGCGTCCTCGCCGGGCACCACCGCCATGCAGCGCGAGGAGGCGGCAGCTCTGCATCTCCAGCTCTGCAAGGCCCAACAGACTGATATTTACGACAGGGCTGTCAACGTGCTTGAAGAGCAAAGGGAAAACCTTGCAGAGGAACTTAATCAATTGACCATAAAAAAAAAAAAAAAAAAAAAAAAAAAACAACAAAAAAAAAAACAGACTTTGTTTAACAGAGATGAACTCAGGCAAAGGATGAGAAAAGGACCTGTATTTAAGACCATGAGGCTGAGACGTGCCGGGACAGGCTCGGTGCGGGCGAGCAGAGGCGCCTCGGGGCACGATGCGCGGTGGCCCTTTGCAAGGGAGTTTTACAGCAGCGGGCCGCTGCAAAAAGGCCCCTTGAGGCCCTAAGCTGGAAGCCCTGACAGGTCACCAGATTGCTGGGGGGAAAAGAAAACCAGTAGCTGAATTTCCTAGCTCATAATTTGTAATTCTAAGGGAAATTTCACGCTGGGAGCTGCAAACTCCTCCGGAACCGGATAGCGAGTTCCTCCCGTGGCAAATGTGGCAATGCACAGGAGGTCTCAGCTTCTGGATGCACAGCTCCTGCTCACCTTTCTGCTCTCCTACTTCCCACCGTTTCTGCCAGCGCCTGTAGGACCTGCACGGCCTCAGAGCTGGAGGTTGAACTTACACATGTTCAGCTGCCGGACAAAACTGGCCATGTTGTTGTGTTTGAAATACTTGGGCAGCACCTCCTTGGCAAACCGGCCTTGGTCGAACACATGGAAGCTGGTGCCATTCTGCAGAGGAGACAGGGGGAGGTCAGAGCGCACCCGTGGCCACGCGAGGGTGAGTGGTTCATACGGACACCGTGCCGATTCACCAACTTCGGACACCTTCTCCTGGTTATTTTTGAACAGATGGAGCTGCGAGAGCCACCGCAAACCTGGCTGAGCAGAGCCTATAAATTTTAACCGTCGTGCTTCACAGCCCCAGCTCAGCAACGTGCAGTTTGACGTGGGAAAAGAGCTGCTTTTGAGGTTGTGCTGCCAAGAACTGGTGGCAAACCAGTGCAGACGGTGCTGGGGTCACCACCGCATGGATGCGCTGGCCCCCTGCCTGCTGGCAGCTGAGGGAGTGGGGACAGGGCCCGCGAGACGCAGCGCGTTGAAGCTGCCTCGAGCCCAGTGAGGGCTCAAAAATAACTACTGACTTAACAGCAACATCTGCAGTATTGCAAGGGCAACCATTTATACGTGATAGAAAATGCTCTTCGGTTTGAAAGCCCTTATTTAAAACGCACAATAAAAAAAAATATCAGTCATTCTGAGATATGAGGCCACGTACTATTCACTTCAGAGAGCTACCATGGACTCAAACAACAATGTAGCTTAAATCCCACCTCAGGTTTTGACTGAAAAATATACTCGACATAAATACACAAGAGAAAGGCTAGGTTAGGCTTTTTTTGCCTTTAAACATGCCTTTATTACAGAATCTTATTTTTAGAGAGCAAGTTTATGCACACAACGTATCTGATAACTCCCTGCTGAAGACAAACCACACTGCTATTTGCAGCAATTTTTTAATCAGACCAAAAGCAGAAAAAACGCGGTTTCAAAGTGCCATCCTATGGAGACAGAAAAATCATTTTAATTCTCTGAATGCACTTTCTGTATTCAAGCCTCAGTGGCAAGCAGGAAGCCAAAGCAAAACAATCTCATTACCAAACTGTGCAGACATCACATCACCGTGATCATCGTACAGACTAGCTCAAAACCTGGTAAAGCTCTTCTAAAACAAGTAACCTGAAACCTCTTCAAACTATGGGTTTCAGCCTGTGGTTGCAAGGCTGCCTGTGGCTGCTGGCTACTTCTGTGGCACGTGTGAGAGACAGCTAAGAAATACATGTGAAATATGTAAACATCCGTGAAATTCATAAAGGGCTTTGCCCCTCTTCTGAAAAAATTTTAGAGAACCACAAATTGGCACAAGGTGAAAATTCCTTCTTTCTAAGAGTATGCATTTTTAGGAAGTTCAGTTTTGGGCACCCTTTATAATGCTATTATTATCAAAACACTCCCCAAACTGTAGTCCCTTTGCAATAGAAAAGCCACAACATTCCAAACAAATAACATCAAATATATACAAAAAACTCCTTCAAAGAATCATCAGTCGTTTCCCTCTCCCAGTTAACTTACTGGCACTTGCATAGCAAAGGGAAATCACTGCACTAAGCTGTGACACCATTTGTACCCGGGTTTCTCCAGGAACTCCAAGTGACAACCAGTATTTGCTGTACTTACAGTACTCCAGCAGATAAGATGGTTGGTTTCAGGATCTTCCACCAGCGTCCAGAGTTTGGTTAGGAAGGCTGGCACATTGCTGGAGTATCCATCCATCACCAAAGAACTGGGGGAATCTTGCATAGCTTCTTTTTCCAGTGCTCCAGCTACACTAACTCCATTGCTCCCAGCATGCGCGCGTGTCAGGCAGAGACCTGAACCACTGAACTCTATGCGGGGCCAGTGCAGAGCAGGGCTCCCTGCGAGTCACATCAGCAGCGCGGCTCGCTCCCTTCAAAACCCAGCACAATGCGATGGCATCACCAGCCCCGCAGAACAATACACAGAATGAAACTGCACCGCAGCCGATCTCGCCGCGCTCTGAATAAACATGCAGCGTCATGCAAAGGCAACACGTGCTGCACACCTTCCTGGGCACGTCACCGCCGCGGAGCCGCCTGCCCGCGGCTCCGCGGGACACCCAGCAGCAGCTGCTTGGCCAAGGCACCTGAGGTGCTTTTTTGGGGCTGCGCGTCTTTGGCAAGGCTGTGCAACGCCAGAATTGCACGTTGGGTCACCTACAGACACAGAATCACAGAATGGTTGAGGTTGGAAGGGACCTCTAGAGACCATCTAGTCCAACTCCCTGCTCCAGCAGGGACACCTAGAACATGGGGCAGCCGGTCGCATCCAGGCGGGTTTGGAAGATCTCCACAGAAGGAGATTCCACAACCTCCCTGGCAGCCTGTCCCAGGGCTCTGTCACCCTCACAGGAAAAAAGTTCTTCCTCACATGGAGATGCAACTTCCTGTGTTTCAACTTATACCCATTGCCCCTTGTCCTGTCACTGGCCACCACGGAGAAAAGTTAGACCCCACGCTCTCTGCGAGACGAATGGTTTGGCTCTTCGGTGGGAAGACGTAGAATCTAGATGTCAATAGTCTATTATTATTATTCAAAAGGCTTTATATACCTCTTTATTTTCCTAAGAAACACTAACAATGTACTGAAAGTAAAGGTCTATGCAAAACACATTCGAACTGCAGCCTGGTGGGAAGACAGGGTGATGACAAGAGCTACACACAGAATCCAGATGCTGATAGTCTATTATTATTATTATTAAACTAAATGCTTTATATCTCTTTTTTTCTAAGAAACACTGACAACACACTGAAAGTTAGGGTCCGTGCAAAAGGCATTCAAATTGCCACCTGGACACTTGCTTTCCTGAGCAACAGGTAGAAAGGAGGGACAAGGAAACAAGCAGCTCACGTATCCCTTACAACAGACGACCGCAGTTCTTTTCTCAACTAAGCTCAACTTACATGGCCAAGTACCACACACTGGCTACAGCACTGAAGCTGCCACTTCCTTAACTGCTTATGCAGACAGCTGCTGGGATCATGACACAGCGTGCTTAGCGTTGGGGTTCTCCTACAGTGCAAAATCACCATTAAATTTTGCTGAGGTGCTCAGTAAAAATGCATGAGCTGTAAACCTGGCATTCCTGGTACTGGTAAATAAAGGAGCGGAGGAAAAAAAAAAAAAAAAAAAAAAGGTCTGCCCTCCATACCACACAAATACAAGAAAAAAAGGCAATTTCTCTGTATAAATCTTTGTCTACCACATTTGCATGTAAACGCATGCAAATGCAAATGTCTCCCAAACAAGTGGTCATCACATTCAACAGTCAAGGCTGATAAGGGAGCAGCAGAGACAATTTTGCATCATTTTCTTTGCATCTCTAGATCTTCCTTCATGTTACTCATGCAGATCCACCTGATTTCCCCGGGAAGCCAGGAGGGAGCTGTCACTGAACTCTCACTGCTTTCCAGGGGTGCCGCTCCTTGGTGACCTTGAGCGTGTACTGCTGCAGAGCGGGGCAGAGGGTGAGGAAGGCTTCTACCACCTCCTGGCTGACCACGCAGTAGCAGTGGATCTCCAGTAGATTTCTGCACTTCCTAGCCAGCTCCAGCAGCGAGGCATTTAACTCCTCTGAAGATGTGGTTTGCAGGGTCAGCTTCTTTAAAGTGCTGCTGTAGCTCTGGGTGACAAACCTAATCTGGTTCACCATGTAGGTACAGGTATTGAGTTGCAGGGTGCTCACAGGTATATTTGGCTTGAGGATCTGGGGGATTTTCAAGGCAGGGACCGTATGATCAAATTCTAGGTCTACACAGAGCTGAGGATGCTTTTGACTTAGTGCAGCCCAGAGCTCTTCTGAGATAACTGGGATATACTTGTCCAGGCGCTCACAGAAAATGTCTAAATTGGTCAAAGGAGCTCTTTCTGGCTTGATCAGTTCCAGAAAAACATCGTCAGACAAGCTAGCATAGTAAACCCCCAAGGTCGAGAGCTTGGGGCATGCTCTGAGAACTTTCCTGATGGTATCTGGCACCACGTTGCACACCAAGGTGTGGTTGTTGATGAACAAACTGCGTAAGTTGGGGTTGGTGATGGCTAAGAGCTCAACAAGTTCATCATCAAGAGTAAAGGGCATTTTTCGGAAATCGACATGCCGGAGATCTGTCTGGTTCTTCGTGTTGCATATATCGCGTATGCTCTGCAGGATGTCTTGGCCAGAGTAGAAGTAGGGGTTCTCCCCGTGGCACACAATGCACAGCTGCTGCAGTCGGTGGTTCTGTTTGGCCAACACATCTAAGACACGTTTGACGTTCTTCCGGTTGATCTCCTTGGACTGGTCAAACACAATCCTCAGGTGCCTGATTTGGCTGAGGAACTGCAGGAGGCTCTGCAGCATGCCCTCCTCATCCTCCGAATCACAGCTGCAAGGGCAACATGGGCCGTCAGTCCCTCTGGCAGGTGAGCAAGCATGGAGCAGATGCTCTCTACTAGCGTTTCTGAGAACAGCTACCTCCCCTCAGAGGTTCCTTCTAATTTAAAGCAATGACAAGTGGTAAAATAGTGGTTAAAGGCTGGGGAAGGAGGCAGGAGGCGAGACAAGTCAGAAAGACCTATCAAAGTGACCTACTCAAAATGCTGGACCAGTCACCTCTACCCTAGGACTTCTTTCACCTCCCACTCTCACTGCCTCCTCTATTTCAGCGGGGAGTTTTTGACCATGAGGATTGTCCTTTGCTACAAGTCTGGGTGGGAACAGCTGTTGTGAACCACAGAATGATTATGGTTGGAAAAGACCTTCAAGATCATCAAATTCAAGCGATAAGATTATCAAGTGATAAGGTGTGCAATGTTCTGCATAAGAAGTAGGTGTCACGATGAAGATGACTATTTAATAACTCCTTATTTCTTGCTGCTTTTAAGTTGCACCTTACAGCAACTTACTTAAGAAAGTAATATTTTCCATGAAACCCACATCAGCAGTAGTGATTAAAAAAACCCAGCATATAACATAGATTTCCCTATTACGTAAGCAGGTACCAGCTATGTAAAACAGCATCAACATCACCACCAGTGTCAATGATGTCACAGCAGAATGGGGTCAATGTTTGATGTGCAGAGAAAATGTAATGATCCAGTTTTGTCTGCAGAAATGTTCAGACCCTAGAAAACCCCTTCTCTTACCTGATCTCTGTGAAATGCCAAACAGAGCTAGAAGAAACAGCTGTGGCCCACTGTCTGCACACCTGGAAGACTGAGTATCTATCTCGAAGAGAAAGATAATAGAAAATCTGCATGAGAATTTCTTCTGGGATGTAGTTCCACACTTCTGGAGCAGAGGTAGGCATTTCGCTAATTCAAGCAGGTTTTAAAATGTTTAAATTTCCAGAACTGCAATCAATTCTCAAATATCTCTGTTCTGGGGAAGGAGAAAAAAAAAAAAAAAGAAAAAAAAAAAAAGAGGGACAGGCATTAGGACTTATTTACCAGATCGAGCCAATGTCACTGAATCACAAGAGGAGGTCTTAAAAACTGAAACTTCATCAAATTTTGAAATTTGAAATAATACTTATACCTGTTGAACATGGAAACTGAAAAACATATTTTGATTAACTTTTGATGTGAGTTATGATGCGATGGAAGAACCACATGGGAAGAAGTCCTGAGGTTTGCAGCCTTGTAAGATTCTGCAATGTTTTCACTAATCTTCTTTCATCCAAGATGTGCTGTGTCCACATTATAGATTTCTGTACAAATAAAAATACTAACATTATATATATATTTTCAATCTTTCCATAAGAAAATAGGGAGGTTTAAAATGAGAGACCTTTAAAGTCTGCAAACATTTATCTTCCCAGACTAGAGCCAAGACTTCCTAGACTACAACCAAGAGCCAAGTCTCACAGTCCCACAATGAATGTTGCAGAACACCCTCTGGTTCTAGAAGCCCCTGCTCCTGCAGTCACAGCCTTATCTCAGCATCTCACCTTTAAACCAAAAAAAATGCACTTCCAGATAACCTTGGAGTCAGGGAAAGCTTGCAAAATACAGAACAAATATGAGAGAGAAATGCAAAAGGCAAAATACAGGGAGGAGCACAGCTGCACCCTTTTCCAAAATACCCCGTTTTGCAGCGTGACTCACTGGTTTGCATGGAAAGTGGCTGCAGCAGAGCAGCTATCCCGTCTATCTGCTGCCATCTCTGCTGACAACCCCCTTTCCACCCACTGCTTAGCTAGACCTGTCAAGTAACATTATTCTGCTTCCTTTCTGGGAACTTCCTTTTTTATTTGCTTTTTTCGGCATCTTCTCTGACAATCCCCTTGATAGCCTGGACTCTCCTAATTTTAACTGCTTTCAGGACAGTCTCTAATACATATCAGCCAAAACACCCCAACACAAATCTCACAGGTCCAACTCCTGTTGTTTTCATTGCAGGATTTTTCTTTGGAGACCTGTGCAGAGAAGCCTGGATCCCTTTGCAGATAGGAAACATATCCCTAGCCCTGGAAGTGGCTTGGAAAAGCTTAAAATAGATGGCAGGAGGGATGGCCGAAAGCGCTATCTGAAGTTATTGCCGGGGGTGGAGCGGTGAGGAACCAGGGCTGGCTCGGGTCCCTCCCGGCGCTGCTGGGGCCGGCTCGGCGCAGACGGGCTCTCGCGAGCCGCCGCGCTCCCCTTGCGTCACTAACCTCATGACTGCGCTGAGCTGCGTCAGCTCTCTGCGCTGGGGCCTGAGGAAGCAAACGCGGCCGCCAAAGGCAGGCGCTGGCTCAGAGCGGCCGGGCAGCCGGAGCAGAAGCGCTGCCGGGAGGTGCTGGTGGATCCCGCCGTCCCAAGGATGCGGCCGCGAGGGGCTCGTTGCAGCTCTCCGTGCGCGGCCCCTTCCTCCTTGCTGCGCTCTGGGGCTGCCGAGCTCCGGCTTCACCCGGAGGGAGGAGCCCAGATGTCAAAAATAACATACCAAGAGGGAGGCTCCCTCCCTGCCCGCTGCCTTTCCGGGAACACGCGGAGCGAAGTCCCGTTCTGCCCTTGGCCAGCGCTGCTCACCAGGCCTCTCCCGCACGCTCACCCAGCGCGGGCCCGGAGCCGCACGGGACACTCAGAGCTCCCCGGAGCGGCTCACCCGGCTTCTCCGGCTGCCTCTCGCAGCCCAAGCTCGTCCAGGCACATCTCTGGAGGGGAAAGCTGGGGATTTCTGGGGTCCCCAGGCAGCACTTAGCCCTGCTGCCCTGGGGGTCCGCGAGCTTTAACCCGCCCCAAAGGCCTGACTGCCATGGCTAACGCTGCCTCTGCCGACTCTATAGGTGAGAGAGAGCCTGGTTTAACCCCTTCAGCTACGGCTTTCCTTCTGTAAATACACAGGCTTCTGGTGTTCACATACTGCTACTGCAAAACAGCGGCACCTGGGGAGAGCGGGACTCGCGGCTGCAGGAGCGAGGCTGCCAGAGGGGAAGACACAAATCCCAAAGGACGAGGGAGCAGAGGCGCTTGCAAAGCGGCGAGCAGCCGGCGTGGGGTACGCGGCAACCCCGCGGGTTTTGCCTTTTCCCTGCTCCAAACCGCGCCCCGCGGGACGGGCAGCAGCGCGCAGAGGCGGAAGCGGCTGCGCCGAGGGGCCCGGAGCAGGTAAAGGCGGCGCGGGGTGTTGCGGGAAAGGGGGTGGCGTGGGGCAGCCGGCGGGACGCGGTTGGCAGCCGGGGTCGGGGCTCTCCTGCCCTGTCCCACGCCGGCGGCAGCTCGGCCGCGCTGCGATGAAGGCGGCGCGCGCGCCAGTGACACTGCGCCCGAGGCAGCGGGGACAGTCGCCCCAGCGCTGCATCGCGCTCGGTGGCTTTTAACACCCTCCGAGCAACATCGCGATGGGACCTGAGCAGGATGCCCTGAAGGCTCTGGAGAGTATCCACCTCCGGCCGGGCTTCGCCCCTCACCTCAGCTCGTGCACACGGCAGCGAGGAGACGGCCCGGGGGACGACGGGGTCCTGCTGCCACCCGCATGCAGGTGCTCGTGCTGGAAGAGACAGGGGAAGAGACAGGGAATGGTGCTGCAGGTAGAGCTTTCTCCGTGGCTTTAGCCTCCACGCTGCATCTGGGATTTGCTTCACCCTCCCATTGCGAGATGCCTGGAAGCAGCACTCCGACGAAAAGCTTTGTGATTGGGGGCACCTTGGACCGGAGCTGGACATGGCAACAGCAGCGCGTCCTCCCCTGGCCTCCTTGCGAGGTCCCTCTGGAAAGGCGCATGTGAAGCCCACGCTGCTGCAGCCCTGGGCTCTCCAAGGGCTCCTTGCAGCATCAACGTTATGATTCACTGGTAATTTCCTGTGTTTCCCAAAGCAGGAAAGGGCTCCAAGTGGGAGGCAAGGAGCTTACAGTAAGAAAACTGTCTCTGCCCCGAGGAGTTTCATTTACTGAGCCTCATACGTCCCAGAACCCTTTTGGATCAGACTGCGAAGGACAAAAAGGTTCCTGGAGGACATGGTATCCACTGGAAGGCATCCTTGCAGGTCTGGAAGTGGTGGACACCTTCCCATCTGCACCTGGAGGGACAGAGCAGCACGGCCAGCGGTCAGATGGCGCTGGGCCACGGTGCCAGGCAGGGCTGCCGGCTTTGGGGAACAGTGCAGAGCGCAGGAAGGAAGGGCTGCCCTCAGGGGAAGGAGCTGATTGTGCAAGCGAGTGTAAGCAAGTAGTCAGGAAGAGCGGGCAGG
The DNA here is from genome assembly GCA_013398735.1 of Nothocercus julius. NCBI lineage: Eukaryota > Metazoa > Chordata > Aves > Tinamiformes > Tinamidae > Nothocercus > Nothocercus julius. The sequence goes on along the minus strand of VZSV01000216.1, from coordinate 261,922 downwards.
ACGCAGGCCCGGAGCAGGGCCAGACACCCCCAAAATCGCTCGTCACCATAATGTCACGGAACGGCTCCCAGCACCAGGCGTGGGAGCAGCCTCCAAGGGCTTGCGCCAACGGGCTCGTGTGCGGGGCAGAAGGAAGAGGAGGCTGTGCCTTCCTCCTCCCGCCATCAGATACGTGCTCCCGGCAGCAGCAGCCTCAGCCCTGCAGTGCTCAATCTAATGCAACACACTTACTTTTTGCAGACCAGGGCTTTCGGTGTCTGCTGGGTGCAGCCGCAATTGCAGCAGGCGAAAGCGTTGCATTAGCTGGCCAGCCAGGTACAGGCACAAGGAGAATAAAGAGGTGGATGTACCGTCTCCTCAGGGGCTTTGCTGTGAAAGGCCAGCAGTGGGAGAGGAATAAGAATCAAACCAGTGTGTAATGTGAACAGGCGGCCCTGACAGTCCTGGTTCGAAAATCAAATGCCACCAGTGCGGAGTTGGAGCCCCAGGTGGAAACCTCATGGCTTGTCCAATGAACAAAGGGTTTGGCTGCCAAAACTGATCCTATAGCCTCAGGACTGGTCAAGGCCCACAGTGTGAGGGCCTGGAAAACGCAGCCCTGCTGAGCACTGCGCGACTTGAGAGGCTGCATCCAGCTGTACAACATTCTTTGATTTGCAAGGAGCAGGTTAAGTGATCATGGCTGACACTGATGGAGAGAAATTATGGGACTTCCTGCCTGCATGAGGCTCGCAAGGCTTGGGGCTGCATGTGACAGCAGCTCTGCAATGTGTTTTGTGCTGGTCTTTATGGTTCGCATCAATCTCCTGGTGTCATTTCTCATGCCATGCCCTGGCTTTAAAGCTTTCGGAGGCTCTGCACCTTGCTGACACCAAATCAGTTTTGCTGGGAAGACAGGCTTTGACCCCCTGAAGCACATGCAAGCTTACCAACAGTTTGGCAGATCTCCTGATAAGGCATTATTTTCCAACAGTATAAAGAAGTATCCCTGAATGGAAATTTCAGCATGGACCAGCAGGATGGAGGTTAGGAAGGAATCAGTCTTGCAATCTCTGCTCAGCCGTGTCCTCTGGCAAAGAGAGCTCAGGCTTGTTTAAGTTAGCCCTGCTATCCAAAACAGACAGCACTTTCCAAACCTCCAAGCCATGGGACACTGCTAGATGCTTTCAGTGGATGCTGCAGAGGATCCAGTCTCTGCAGAGGAATCTAGAGAGATCTGACACACTTTTTTTTTTTTTTTTTAAATCTAAACTCTAAATCTCCCATGGAAATCAACTTTCAATTTGCTTTCTACAGTCCCTGGTCCCAGAGGGTGTCCTGGCTGCATCCTGATTGTGCTGGGGAAGAATTCAGCTGTGCATCTCAGATACCCACCACTCCCAGACACGTGGGCCATAGCAATGTATCCTTTGGGAAGAACAGGCAGGAGACCAAGACCTCAGGCAAAAGGCCTCTGCCTGCAATAGGATGCAGTTTGTGTGAACATGTCAGCACCAGGACTGCTGGGCGCTCCTTGGAGCGCCTCCAACACATATCTTCAATCTTTGGCACCTCAGCTGTGCAGTCAGAGGCACAAGGGCCAAAACCCTTTGCTTCAGAGTCTCTTTAGACTAGGAAGAAATGGACTGTGATGGAAAATGAATGCAGAGCTTTGTGAGCTGCCAAGTCTTTGGGACACCGTGTCCCATCGTACTGCGCTTTACAGAACAGTGGTGAAATCCTTACAGACTGCACTTGCTTTAATAATATTTCCACCTCCTCTAGGAAGTAAGATTAAATCCCGGCAGTCCCATCACACTTATGCTCAGTGCCTGCCATGCTTAACTGGCACAGTTCGTTTTCACCATGGTCTCAACTCACCTCTATGATTTTGCAGGGTGCTGAGGATGGCAGGCAGCTCCGCCCCTTGGATCGGCAGCGCTTACCTCTTCCTCCAGTCGACCTGCAAGACTATTGCTCTGCCTTCTCTTTATGAAAGCTCCCAGCAGAAATACAGCATCTTCAAGGCTCTCAAGCTGGCATTGGCAGGTACCCATCCTCTCTGATGCTTTGGGCAGCTTCACGGAGACAGGTCATACCTAAGAGACAGAGCAACCATGATTTTGTGTGTCCCACTCCATTGCTTCCACAGTTTGAACAGAGCCCTGAGGTTCAAGCTGTGATTTGGGCTTGGGCACATAACTGGCTGCAAACCCTTCCCTGTTATTTGTGCTCTCCCTTGCAGCTGCAGCAGGTTCACAGCATGCATGCTGTCAGCTATTGCACATCAGCTAATGAGCAGGCACACCTGCTGAGCGGAACAGTGTTGTAACCCTCAATTCTGTGCAGCTGTGTGCCCATTTTCCTGGGCAGGAAGTTACTAATCCATGTGGATGGGCTACAGTCATGAGAAGGTTTTCTCTTTGCTCTTTACAGCTCCAGACAATTCCAAGGTGGCCTGAGAGCATCCTACAAATATCTCTGAGGAGATCAGCAGGATAGAGCCAGGCTCTCTGTGGTGGTGCATGGTGGGAGGATGAGAGACTGCAGCTATACATTGAAACAAAAACTGGTCACAACCGATAAAAGAAAATTTTCTTCTCCATGAGGACAGCCAAGCAGCTGTCCAAAGAAACTGTGCAGTCTCCATCCTTGGAGGTTTTCAAGATCAGCCTGGAAAAAGCCTGGTCTGACCCTGCCATGCATGGAAGGTTGGGCTAGAGGCTTTCTGAGGGTCACAGGATAATTCAGTTGGAAGGAAATATCCTATTTTGTGAATGCTTGTTTAATCCCATTTATATGACAGGGAAAACATTGTAACTGGTACGAAAAATATTTAGTTTCTGTTTTACTACCACCAGAGAAATACAATCTTTTCTTGGAGAACCCTATTTTTAAAGTAAGTGATAGGAAATCAGTTGGAAACTCTTTTCCAAAAATAAGCAGGTACAATAACATTAGCTTCAGTTCCACTTAATCCTGTTTACATCAAAAAGAGGATCTGAGATACAGAGACATAAAACTGCCCATTTCTCTGTCCACCCTTGCACCAAGCAGACTGCAGAATAACAGCAATTTGAAGAGGTTATTACATTTACCTAGAAGGACAATCACAGTGTTCCTAACTTGTCACAGAAGCCTATGTTGATTAATTAGGTTTGTGTAGCTACAACTTAAACTTTTTCTGGCACTCACCAGTATAGCAAAGTTTCAGTTCATCCAGCACAGGCCAGTTCATTTTACAGCTTCATCCAAAGTGTAGAGCAGCAGGAGGTCCAATACAGTTGTCTAATGAGGCCCAATTATGCCCACTTTGTGGCACTGGGACAGCTTCATATCTGCTCACACATTTAAGCAAAAGTCCAGCAGCAATGCCAAATCCTACCCTGCCCATTCAGACCCAAAAAGGAACTGAAATTTGAAGTGGTCAAAAGTCTCGTGAAGGAATGAGTACAAAGTCCTGTCTTTCGAGGTGGCTTTTCAGGCTCTTGTGTATACTTTTCATAACAGTTTCTGTATTTTTACAGCTTTTCTCTCTCCTCCCTTCTCCTATGCTCTTACGCAAGCTTCTGTTTAATCAGCAGTCAGGAAAACAAAAAGCATGAAGGAAGCAATAAAAACATTTTTTTTCTGACCAGCAGTGGCTAATTAAAATGCCTCTCCTAGCTCCCATCCCCATGTCTCATTTACCCATTTAAACTGAACTAGACTTTCTGATGCAAACAGAACTCTGTACCTGGCTAATGTGGCACACACAGGTCTCCTCTGCCCTGGGATTCTCCTGGCATGTCCAAATAATAAAGGGTTTTGTTAATTACCTGGTTTAGAGACAATCTGAGCTGGTACATCCACATAGAGCTGTGCAGAAGCAGGCAAAGAGGTTAATTTGGGTCTGGAAATGGTACGGTTCTGCTAGCACCACACTGAGCCTTGTCCACTGGGGTCCTGCACGAGGGTCCAGCACCGGTGGAGCTCTGGTAGCCCCTCGTCCATCTCCATTTCTCCTTCCACAACTGCAGCTTCCTCTGCTGCTGCAAAAATAGAAAAAAATATTTACTTTTATTTTCATCATCATCGTAAAAAATCCCTTCAGAAACAAGCAATGTGCACAGAAGATCAAAATTGAATTTAGAGGGCAGAAGGAAGAACGAAGGCCTGTTCATTTTCTGCTGCCCACTCCTCTCATGCTCCCCCAGCACGGGTATTAACTTGAGGGCACCTCCCTACCTCGTCCCTGCCAAGATTTTACTCTGTATTATTTCTTGGTGTAAAATGGCTTAAAAGAACCCAGGCACAATCTCAAGTGACCCAAATTCCAGCTCTTTCGCTGGGTTTTGCCTGTGCCATTGGTGAGGACTGCTGAGAGCTCAGAGCCACAAGCTGGGGTGACGGGGAGGGAACGTTGGCCTCCCTCTGAGACCTTTGTCCCTGCATAAAATCATGAGGATTATCCAGGCACAGGCACTGAAATCTCACCGAGCACGGGCTGAACTCTGTGTTTTCACCTAGGAAACTTTGCTGCGGTGCCGAGTAGTGTGATTCATATATCTGATTAATGACCGAGTTCTGCAACGCCCAGAACACGAGCCACAGTATCTTGTTCCAGGTGTTTCTTTACAGGTAACAGGGAAAGCTGTTAGCTGCATGCAAGTATATTGCTAAAGCTTTTTTCTGATGAAAAGTATATGCTTTGCTGCAACAAAATAGTCAGAAATAGGAGTCACAGTTCATCAGATCTTTTCGTTTGGGGAATTTTTTATTTTATTCTGAACTTTCGAAGCAACCAGTTTTGTTACTTGCCATCTGACTTCGAGTTTTCCCCATTAAACAGATTGCCTTCGGCGCTTCCCTTCATATTACCTTTCATATCACCTAACAATTCCCAAGCAAAATGAAATTTTTCTGAGCTCTTCAAATCAGATGTTTTGATTGACCTGGCTAGGTTTCTACTTCATTTTTTCCAAGATTTTTTTTTTTTTTAATTATTTTAATCCCCTAGGGGAATTCCGCATTTCTTTCCCCAGCTGCCTGTAGGTGAACCAATCCCTTCTAGTCTCTGCTAGCAGAACAGCTATGTCTGCCCAGAGCTGCATGTCCCAGAAGGGACAATTCTGTACTTCGCAGCCGTGCGCAGGCGAGCTGTGCGCAGCACGGATTCAGCTCAGCCCCTGCTCCTGCATGGCACTGGACAGTAGAGTTAGAGACTCCTTCTCAATTGCAAGAAGGACCAAACCACCCAGTTTATGAACTGGAACTTAAAATCTCCCCCAGCAAACTATATTTTGGGATCATCATCTGGACTGTGGCACCCAGCAGTTTCCGCTCAGGTGGGTACCACACTTCTTGGGGATTCAGGAGAGCAAAAAAAATGAACTCTTTCCTCTTGGGTTTCCATAAAGGTTTTTCATCATAGAAGATTATCACAGACAGAAGATAATTCACAAGCTACCCCCTTGCAGGCTTGGTGGTGGATGGGAGTGGGACGGGGTTGTCTCTCTCGTGCCTGGATAGGGACTCTCTCACTTCTCCCTGCCAGACTCCACCGGCAGCCTGAATGGCGTGGACATGCTCAAAGTGCACTGCAGCCACCCGCACCTCATCATCCAGCTCAAGTTCTGCAAGGAGGAGAACTGCCGCCGCTTCCTGCGGAGCTACCGGGACGGCGCGCTCCAGGAGTCTCTCCAGAATCACCTCCAGCTCTCCTTGGCCGTGAGCAAGGTGCCTCTCAACATGGAGCTGAAGGCTGGCAGCGAGCACCTCGACAACATGCTCAAGGAGGAGGACCGCTGCCTGGAGTGCATCTACAAAGAAAAGGTGCACGGGAGAGGGAGGGAGGCCGGGCAGCGGTGAAGAACAGTAACGCGGGACTCAGGGGAGCGGGACCTGCTCTGCTGCCGTGTACTGCCTTGTCACTTCTCTGCCCTTCAGCTCAGCTGTAGCACGAACAGCCCTGCCAGGGGCTGCCTGGGAAGGCTAGGCACGGGAGCACGTTTTGGCAGGTTGTTTTTCTGTAAGCACAGAGAATGCAACAACATGAAACCCTCTCAGCCCGGAACGCAGCAGCACGTGATATCGCTTACCCTGTCCACCTGCTGCTCCCTTCCTCTGCTGAGTCAGCTGCCCGGCCCAAGGAGTCCGGCTTGTTCTCTGTTCCCCAAAACGGGCTCAGTCTGACCTCTGCCTAATGATGCAACAGTCGGAAAGACCGCAAGACAACATGGTGGTCGCTGGCTAAGGACAGTGCCAGGTAGTAGCCTGTTGCATGTGACCTACTCTTGGTCAGAAGAACCCCATTAGATTATCTAATTTAACAAGCTTACAGCACGAGCTGTAGGAGTTTCATTGCTCCTCTCTTGATGTCATCATCTTAAGCTATACTTAAAAACGTGCCTTCCAGCAAAGCACCTGTGGCTTTGTGGGATGGCGAGCCTGGCACAAACCACTGGCACTGTTTGCATTACAGCCAGACCGCCTGAGGGACGAGGAAATCACAGAGCTGGAGGAGTGTCTCAAGAGCCTGGTTCTTCACCAGAACATCCACAACAACATGGCTGCAAAAGACTGCATGTCTCCCAACTCCCTGTGTCCACCTTATTCTTCTCAAGGCAGCTCCCTTTCCCCAGACGTCACCTTCACCTTTCAGGAACAACAGTTTGGTAAGTAGCTAAAACTGAGCCCTCACAATCCTTGGTTGTCCTTGCCCCAAAGGCCAAAAGGGAGGAGGGTTACGGTCACCATGTAATACCTCATCTACCTCATGTAAGTCAAGAACTTCCAAAGGAATCAAATAGTACCAGGTTATTACCTGGTGTTTCAGATCAGGTCTCAGCCTTTTTCCTTTCTGAGGTGGAGCGACACCAGATGCTTCAGAAACTCTGTCTTTTTCAGGTTCCTCACATTTCAAAACTTGTGTGTCTCAAGTGTCCCAAGCCCAGACACCCTGATGTTGTGGGAGACTTTTAGAGAAGTTCCAAACTGGCAGCACTGAGTGCTCATCACAGCAGTGATCTGGCTGCCTTCATGAACTGAGTTTTCCCTTTCCAGTAGTGCAGGAATGTCCTCAGGGCGCACAGATCTGCGTGTGCAACGCCCTGCCCACAGGGCCGATCCCTTTAGCTTCACCGCTCTCACACTTGTAGATTCAGCAGTGCTGTCCTGGTGCTGAAGCACCACAGGACAGACGGACCAGCTCCCCAAGGAGATACGTTGCTCCCTGTGGATGCTGAGTAGGCTCTGAGTTCCACAGCACAAGGAGCAAACTGGGGAATGGTCTGGGCTACATTGTGTTGGCCAGGAAATCCCTGCGTTTTAACTCCCTCTGTTCCTTCAAGCCAACAGAACGCTCACGCTAGACGACCACCAGAAATTTGCCAAGCTCGTGTCAAAGAAATGGAAGCAAGTGGGTCGCTCCTTGCAGAAGCACTGCCGTGCCCTGCGTGATCCTGTCATTGATAACCTGGCGCTCGAATACGACCGGGAGGGACTGTATGAGCAAGCCTACCAGCTGCTTCTCAGATTCATCCAGTCGGAGGGGAAGAAGGCCACGATAGCGCGGCTGATAGCAGCCCTGGAAGAAAATGGTCTCACCAGGTTGTCTGAGGAGCTCTTGGGCCTCCATTCCAACGAGGGCTCTTCCTAGAGCCCAAAGGGCAGTGGCAATTGCTAAGGGCTTTCTTGCTTTGCACAAAACTGCTGCCAGTGTCCTGGGCATGAAGAGCCCTGAAAATCACTGCAGGTTTCCATGTAGTTGGGAATGCCCAAGGGAAAGGTTCAGTGCTTGCAGAACAACTATGGAGTATCAAAGTACTGCTCTCATGTTCTTTATTTCAGTCTGTTTCCAGAAATCAACATCAGTTTCCCTTGAATGGGTGAGAGAGGTTTTTAAACCAAACTCCTTCAGGACTCCTTCACAGTGAAGAAGTCTGACTTTTACAGAAGCTTAAAGTAGGGTGGGAGAGAGGGGAAATCAAGGCAGGCACCTCAGTGTCTTTCTGTGGGGAGCAGACAACACCAGACTTCTGAGGCTGTGGCCTAGGACCATCCCTGGAGCTGCCTAGAGAGCTAGAATACATATATTTGAAGTGAAAACGCTTGTCTTCTCAGGCATGCCATCAAAGGCTAAATCATCTTCCCTTGACAAGGATAAGAAGCACTGGCCTGCACCACGAGCTGGAGAATCTTGACACAGCGGACCTACATACACAATATTAACATAACATATTAACAACATCACACTTACCTCTTCTTACCAACCAGAGGGAGCCTGAATCTGTGAAAAGGAAAATACGATTCTGGAAGGAAAAAACAAACACAACACCAACAAACTCAGTCTTGCAATCGGCACATGACCTTCCTGGAACTGCTGCTTTAACATATATTGCAGCATCAAAACCCATCTTGACGCCAGCACATACTTTACACGATGGTCGGTTCCAAGTGTCAGGATTTGCATGGAGCCTCTCCCTGGCAATGCCGTCACTGTGTGACAATTGGCATCAGCTGCAGTGCCTGGATTTACCTGCCCTGATTTTGAGGGTGAAAATTGTTTTAAAAGAAACGGGACCCAAAACCCAAGGCTAAGCTGTGCTTGCAGTTCCACTGGGATAAGCCTGTCTCCAGGGGTGGCTGATACAGACTGCAACAGAGCAGAGTTTAGCTTTGCTCGTAACAAAGCACAGAGCAACAAGTGTTTAGCCTCACACGGGTCCCGTAAAGCACAACAAACAGCTTCATTACCTTTAACATCTTTCTTATGCTTTCCTATGTTTTTACTTACCCTCTTCTATTAATGGCACCTCTCTTTGCCCTACCCATCCATGGTAACAGCAAGTGGGGCTTGGATTTTATCTCAGTATGGAGGGTGACTCCACCAGCATGTGTAAGCACGTGTGTGCTGGCGAGTTTTGGCCCACTGGCTGTACCTCATGGTCATGTTGTCTTCCAGATAGACTAGCCCTGACGGCCTTTCAAAGCACAACTCATCTGTTAATCCTTCACTGGAGACAAAGCTGTGAGCTGGCAAGGTGGAACACAACCCTGCAGTGAGGTGAGCGCTCAGAGCAGGAGCTAATCTAAGATGCAGATCAAGGGGATTCAGATGGCCAATTTTTACCACATCTGAGCCCACGCCTCAAATGAGCTGAGCCTCAAGCTCCTTAATGTGAGTCTGAGGAATCTGGCGTTTGACAGCAGACCTTGGAGGTGACAGACACACTGTGATAGGAAATAGGAAGAATCAAAAGACAGAGAGAATGTTTTCAAGCTACAAACCTGGCAAGATGGGGCCAGTCTACAGTCTACAAAGAGTATGGTCCTGTGGCATTTTATTAAGGCACTCTAAGTTGATGTTGCAGTCTCATCTTTCCCAGGCCTGGTCCACATCCTGTCTCTCCCTTCCAGCAGTACCAATGTTATCCCCCAAAGGAAGCTAGTATTTGGGACCATGGCAGTGCTGATCATAATTATTTTAGGCTGCTGTGGAACATATCAGATTATGGCTGGAGAGCTCTGTTTGTCAGCAAGCCTTCTGGCAAAGGTATATTTTGTAAAACATCAGCAACTAGAAAGTTGCTTTTAAAAGCAAGAGGGTTTACTCTTGATTTTGCAAAAGTGATTTTTAGAGTGCAGGATCATATGCATAGAAATATTCTTTATAAATGACACAATAGGCTAAGTTCTCAGGCTTCTGTTATTTACATGTACAACATTCATATATAGTTATAAGACAGCCACTCAGTGGTGAAAACTGTTAGCTTTTCTATCACCTGTTAGTGCTCACAGTGAGAAAGGCTTATTATTCAGCATCTACTTTAAGTCTGAGGATTTTTTTCACTGCTATTACAGTTTTATAAAGGAGTAAGAATGATTTTTTTTTAATGCAAACCTTGTGCATTTTATTCCTCTGCAAGCAACTGGCACGTGTGTTTCCTCTGACTCATAGACTCCCTCTCAAATGTGCCATTAAGTGCAGCAGCTCCTGGCAACTTTTGTGGAACATCAGCATCTTTAACAGCATTCACAGGTGCCTCCATGGCACAGAGATGAAGGAAAAGGGTTTTCCAGTGATATTCCTTAGTGGAATTGTCTAAAGCACCTAGCATGGTTTAGGACAATAGCAGTGGCTGTTTCGTACCTTCTTTTGTGTGATGAATTATCATCCATGGCCATATGTTGGATTTAATGAAAGCTCAATCCTGGTTTCAAGTGGGCTCTCCTCCCTGCTGAAACACTTGGTTTTATTTTTGTAGTGTTGTCAGGCACAAACATAGCAGAGAGAGTCTTCACAGAAGCCCTACGATAAAATCAGATACAGAGTGGAGTGAGTACACAGTACCATTTGCATTCATTTAGCATTTGGGTAGGTCTCGACTCTGAATTTATAACTGTTGCATCCAGAGGATTTTATGGCAGTATTACTCCTGCCTACAAAGGCAAGGTAATCCACAGCATGAAGGGCAGAAAGAGACCCTCCCAAAGGAAAATCCATTTGCAGAGACCTGTTGAAGAAATTAGTGGGACATTTACCTACTATATTAATGCAATGAATGGAACTAGAGAAAGAGTGAAGTGTTTGGGGAACCTCCTTTCGTGCAACCAGAAAGTCGTCATGATGCATAAGCCCCAGAGCTGCAGCAGGTGCTCTAGGGTGACCGTATGGTGTGACGCTGCCCACTGCTGACCCCAGGAGTGTGCTCGGGCAGCCTGCACTCCCCCTTTTGCTTTCCTCCTTCCCGTGACTGTTAGTTGCACACGGATTGCACTACTCAAATGCTAGAGATGAGCAAATGATGCTCCCTTGCTACTATTTACACAGATTAGCTCATGTCTAGTGGGCGAGACAGACACAATTAACATCCCTGATGAATTTGGCTTTCTTCCTTAACAGCTCTTCTCTATGCTTGAGGGATTTTTGCAGGGGTGGGGAGCAGAGGTCAAACAGGCTATAAAATAGTATGCAATATTAAAAGCAAATGAAGGCATTAATCAGTTGTATATGAAAAATTAAACAGACAAAATATAAAGCAAATAGCAGAGCCAGGCCAAAATGAATTTGCAGAATGGGATCCAAGAGGGCTTTTTCTGCGGTGCAGATTGTTTTTGTAGCTTTAGAAGCGTTTCATATTTGAAACAGGCTCTTTTCAGTCTGCCAGAAGGAATAAGTGATCTATCCGAACACGAATTGGCATAGCTTGTTTTGGCACAGCTGAGCTGTAGCATTCAAGTGGATAATAACACAGAGAAGAGCAAAAGTTGAAATTGCCACCATCTATACTTTGACACGGGGCATCTGCTAGAAGCAAACCCGAGCGAACGTCCTGATCTCAAATTGTCACGCAGGAAAATATCAAACTGTCCCAGAGAGCAGTTTGAGGGAAAGCCTGACGTAAGCCCTCTTAGGCTTATTAGGTAAAAATGCACCAATCTACCTGGTTGAAGAGGAGCCGGCATCATCACCGGATGGGGAGATGTCCCCTTCCAGCAGCTTCAGCTCGCACACACCACGACCATCTGTGATGGATGAGCGTGTCATCCCAAAGCTCTGCACAACTTAAAAATAAAGGTTTCAGCATTATTGTTCTGAAGCACTTAAAAATAAGTACGATCTAAAAGAAACTTAAAGAAGTCATAAAGCTTAAAGGAACCACTGCACTTGAAGAAATTCTAAAATTTCCATACAGATTGCTATAGCAGGTCAAATCAGAAAATAACACTGAGTGACAACTTGCAGCAGCACTTCCTAGCTTCACATTTGCAATTTCAGGCCTACCACTGAAGAGACACCTATCTAGCCTACTTTTAATGCAAGTTGGGGTGCTAATGTCATAGCATTTGGGGTTTCCAAACTTTATGAAAAAAAAGGGAGCCTCTAAGTAAAAGAGAGTTTGCTGGAGCTTCAGAGCGAGAAAGGCCCAGACTGGATCTAAGTCAAAATTCAAAAGAACTGAATATACTTTGCTCCATGGCCAAGATTTGAAAATCTCTTACAGCCATAAACCTTTGATTTTTTACATCTAGAACCAAGGAAATATTAGAATGGGAGTCGAGAGGGCTTCATGAGTGTAGCCTGCGTGCCTGGAGAGCACAAGTGGAATCAGTGAGACACACTGCTCCACACCAGGCAAAGGTCTGGCCAGCAGTCTGTTTTTTTTGCTGAGATGGGCCCACACTTTGGGGTAATTTCAGGTCTGGAGTCAAAATTTATCGTTTTTCTTCTCTGTATTGAACCATACATCTCCTATTTAAATCAGTGGGAGACCTGTGGTTAAGTCCCTTAGTCATCAGTGGAAAAATCCCTTGCTGACCTTTTAATTCCAAATTTCCATGATATTCAGCATCAGGTCTGGATCAGCCATCTACAGCTATGGACTCCATTATCACGTATACTCAGGTCTAGGATGTTCAACTTCCAGGGAACTATCTTTTATATAAGAAAGCACTTTGATTTATTTTTTTCCAAACTTTCTATGAATAAATAGATACTTTTGATGAAAAGTGCCTCAGACTTTCTTTTTTAAGCACTAATGCAGCAGGAAGTAGAAAAGGCTTCACCGAAGCCCTCTTGAAGCCTCACTAGATACAACTGAGTCATCCATGCAAACCTCAGGGCTGCTGCGGTGCTCTGTGCAGTGGGGTCCTCCGGAAGCTACTTGCTCTGCTGTGGTCAAAAATCACCTTGGGACCCACTGGGGGGGGTTGGCAAGTCTCAAGTTTAGCATCCGAATGCCAAAACACCCTGTTCCCGGATGGGTCGCGGCTTGTGCTTGGATTCTCTGTTGGCTCATACAGCACAAATGCTGCCTGAAGCCTCTGCTGCGGCTGGGATGTGCATGAATCCTTCTGTCTATGTCTTATGTGACTTCTGTTTTTTAAAAAATAGACTGAGTTAAAGCTGCAGCCCCAGTTCCTGCTGAGGCTCTTTCTTTTGCACCTCTCCTGTTCACAAAATTTGCCATCGTCTCTTGCCCCTGTGTCAGCAGAGGGCCGAACTGCATCAGGACTGGGAACACGTGATGGAAAGCCCCCCGTTTGGAGGTCCCAAAACCGGGCCAGAAAACTCGGTGGAAATACCTGCCTTGTGATGCTGTGTGGGATGGGGATGCTGGGGAGCAGCCGACCTCTCTGCATGGCTGGACCTTCCAGTTGGAAACATGGCAAAGCATCTGGCGACAGTGCTGTGCTCCTGGAGCTCCATCCGCCTCCTTATGGAGAAGGAATGAAAAGCAGCCTCGGGCTGCTGCGGATATAAAGAGAGAAGGTCCCTTTGGTTATCAGAGGGAAAGCACCAGGCTGAGCAGCGCGTCCGGCTGAGGGTTTTGATGGGCTGCATTGTTTGGCAAGCAGCAGCTCCATTTCAAACAGCTACAGCTGAGAAGGAAATTGCTTTACCCGCCGGGAGGAGGCTCTGGGGGCTTCAGTGGAAAACTGTGTGGATCACAGCTCCACACGGCAACAGCGCGTTCAGGAACGGAGAGGGGGGTCTGAAACTAAAAACAGACGTATAAAAATCACTGATACTTACAAAGAATAATGTTTACATGATGTATATAACACGTAGATGTTTTCAAAAGCAACACTCAGATCAGCTCAACAAAGTAGATCAAGAATTGTTTTGATGGTGAGGTCAGAAAAATCAGCGCATTTCCTGTTAAGAAAAAAAAAGGAGAAAAACCACAATAAAACCATGGCCTTTTTTGTCATCATTCTTTTTAACCCCTAAAGCCCCCGACTTTGCTGGGCCTGAGCACGCACGGCATTAGCGGGCGGGCGCCTCCATCCCGGGTGGTTGGGAACCTCCATCCCGGCTCTGCCGCTTTCCCGGGACCCGGAGCGCGGGAGCGAGCGGCGGCCCCGGCGCGTCATATGACGGCGCTTGGGAACGAGCCCAGCTCCGTCCCCCAGCCCCGCGCTTCCCCTCGCGCCGCGCCCGCTCGCGCCGCAGACGCGGGGGGACATCTCGGCCGGCGGGGCGCGCGGGCGCCCGCGGC